>CM037875.1:16180398-16586716 GCA_021292105.1 Anadara kagoshimensis | reverse complement strand
TGTCGTGGTTGGCATCACTGGAAAATAACAAAGTTTTACTATATTTGATAGATCAAAACCTCTCATTTTATCTAAAATAAATTTTCTAGCTTTTTCTATACAGCAATAAACTTTGCCCTCCTGCTTATGAAGTATTTGTTTGGTAGTGAATACCGCTATGGAAGAGTTTGTCCTCACTACGGGAACTTGATACAATTAATGAAGCGACTTCCGACTCGGAATATTGCAAGTCTAGGCTTTTTGAGGCACTCAAAACGTTTTATGGACGTCATTACAATATTGTATATTACTATATATTGTCTATCCCCAAAAATTCTCAGTTTTTATATCAAATGTCAAGAGAGGAGATGCTAACCCTTCCGGAGCAATCAGTCTCATTTCCCTGGTAGAAAATCACATGTTTAACTTACTAGGGCATGTATTTGCGAGTTTTCAATGTTTTTTGCTTTTTAGGGGAAGGGGGTTGTGATTTTGACTTGAGCCGGCAGTATATTTGTGTGCGATATTTACACACTTAATTGGAAAATTAAGTTTGTTGTACCACACCCCCCCCCCTGATGTTTCGAAAGTCGAGGGATAGATACAACCATTCTTTTATTCTGTCATGTTGCATAGAGTAAAGAAAAGAAGATAGGATTGGTTTTGTCATGCTTAGCATTCTCTGATGAATGAGATCGATCGATTGATAAAATTACAACCTATTTACTGGATTTTCTTACTTTTGGGAACTGTTATCCATGCAGGAGAAAAGTGATCTGTAATTAAAACAGAATGATTAAATTTTACACATTTTAAAAAAGTCTTAAGTTGTTAGGTTAAAACATATAATGTAAAAAAATAAGTAGATAAAATATACATTTAGACTTTGTAATAAAAAGACGGCTCAAAAACTACTATTTAAAAGGTTACACTGATATATTTCAAATATTACAACATGTACAATCTAAACATCTCTCTCTCTCTTCTACGCCGCTGATACTATTTTTCGATGAACTGTTCAAGTGTAAATAGTTCTATACCTTTATGAAAGATTTAAAAGCGTCAATTTTTAAGAATACTTAAACAAACCCAAAACAGTATTTATTTATTGTCACCATTTGTTAAGTCCAACTTTGGCCCCTAAAAGGGGTTTAGTATTAAATCAAGAAAAAAAACTAATGGAGAAATGGATTTTGGGACTTCTTAATAAGTTTAAGTCATTTTGGTGATGATTACGCAGTTCCTATTTACACGAGAAGCCAAAATAACACCCGAGGTGTAGAACTTAACCGGTCGAAATATGACCAGATTACCCTAGTGTGGCGAGGTCGCAAGGTAACGTTATCGAGAGATATTATAACGAGGTTTATATGTACCTTTGTGCAATAAAAATCCATGTGTCAAAGTCACAACTGAAAAACAATAAAAAAAACAAACTAATTGCAAGAAAAATATCTTTTGTCGTTTAAACATTTGGAGGGGATATATTTGGCGTCTCGTAATACTACGATCCTGAGGTGCAACTCTTCAGACGCACCTACCTCGCGTGAAGGTTCACGTTTTTAACACAATTTGACAGTTTTCCAAGTTATTATTTTGCGTTTGGGGCTGTGGTTTGGACATGACCTTCGTTTGATTACGAATAATATTAAATTCGACTTTACGTCCTTTCGTCTGCCAAGACACTTCTTTACAGGAGTAATTCTCCAAAACTATGCAACACTATTTTATGAATCTTGGCACAAAGCATCAGCATAGAAATTTATAGGAAATGCGCATATTATTTGTTAAGGTCATCCATCATAATGAGCTTGAAATAAAAGATACGACTGATTCCTCAAGTTCTGCTTCATATTTCATGTATTTAGACATACACCTCAGTTATGACGCCCACGAAAGGCTACATTTGAAACTTTATGACAAACGCGATGACTTTAATTTGCTAATGTCAACTTTCCTTTTCTATGCAGCAATGTACCTATTTCTCCTGTTTATGGTGTGTTTGTTCCCCAATTAATACTTCATGGTTGAGCTTGTTCCCACTACGGGGACTTTGTTCAACGGACCAGGTTGCTTGCAAATAAATTATTGACTAAGAAATGTTGCAAGCCTAGGCTTATCAAGGGCCCCAAATGGCCGTCATCACAGTACAGTATTGTTGATAAATCTGATGTCTCTGTGTCCAGGATTGCCATTAATATATATTTGACATCCCATAGTTCCATGTTCCTTTTACATAATTTTGATTACACACGTGGCGGGTGTAGCTAGCTAAACATGAAGTGCTTACCCTTCCGAAGCACCCGACCTCACTTCCCTATTGTAAGTTCACGTGTCTTACCTGACTTATCAGTTCCAGAACTTTACAAAATTAACATCTCTATATGACAAAGGGATACAACTGTATCAGCCATGACGTCAAGAGCCACGTTTTTCATACAAAAATAATAGGTACTTCTGACCAATCAAAATGCTTGATACAAAAACTGATTGAATTATACTTACCTAACGTATGCAGCACTATTGAGAACTGTATATCTAGATTAATAAAACAATAATTCAAAGCAATTGAACGATTAACAATTTAAATGTATGGTACCCCCCCCCCCCCGCCCGGAGATCAGTGAAATTGAGTGAATAATGGTGTTTCAAGTCAAGATCCTTTTACTTATATTGATGCGGTCAGTTCTGGGATAGTGAAGGAAACTTGGATAACCAATGACCCTAGCAAAGCGAACTGACAAACTGACAAACATTCTCTTACCGGGATGTGCCTATGTAGGATTTTAACCTAAGTGATGAGAGGCGGTGTTATCTGTAAGCTCGCTCTTTACTTTACTCAGCTACGAATATCCATGTCAATCCCAAACTACATGCATAAAGAAGTAAATGTACATTGACCTCGGTAGCCTTACAGACATACAGTACAAACGGAAAACTGAATGTTTTACTTTTAGGCTCATAGCTAGGTGACAATGGAGTGCAGAGGGGTTGAAAAATTTTGAAATATTGATGCCAAATGGTACAACCAGGTTGCAATTTTTGAATGAAATCAGTGGAATCTGTAGGTGAAGTTTTGCGAGTGATTTTGCTGAAGGTCATTAAACTAGGTGCTGTATTTTGCTTTATTTTCACGGTGTCAAATTTTCGCTGTTTAACGACGACTAGTGTATTCGCGGTGTCATATTTTCGCGTCTTATCCGATTCAAGGAAAACGACTCTGGCAAGATAAATGGGCTGGTAATACCAATGTCTATTCACGGTGGTTTAATTTTCGCGGGAATACACTTGACCGCGAATATATTAGCGAAAATAAAACCACAGCGAAATATAAGCATTATACAGTACTTGTGGGACAAATTATGTTAATTTATGTAATGTGTACACTCCGAGCAGAAATTATATGAAAAACGATATAAAAATAAAATAAAAGAATTATGTGGACGACGTGGCGTATTTGCGTATAGAGAATCATTCGCCTGGCTTTTGAAGTGCATTCAAACGTAGTAGATGACTTTTTGGTTTTATATATATATAAAAATGATAAACTTAAGAATCATTTCAAAATCTTACCTGTATGTGAGATCATACTGCCTAGATTGTTACATGTGTTAGTAAAGGTTCCAATTTCACAATTATTCCTTTACCAAAATCTTAAATCTGACAAATTTTGGCAGTTTTTTAATATTTCCTCAAATTAATGTTTCCACAACATTAAAATGTAGATGTGATAAGCTTAGTGTTATCTTCAAAATGACACCTTAACTTCACGAATATCTTGAAATCCAGATTTTAAATTTTGGTAGATTTAAGTCAAGGAAAATTTTAGTTAAGCAATGATTGTGAACCCAAGGTCACACAAACTTAATAAGAAAACAGTTCCAAATCGGTGACCTTATCGTTAAGTATTTCTTAACTTGTGGCCTCGTTTTTAATATGTCACAAAAGAAAGGACTAATTCTTATCTATGGAATCAAAAGTCTCGAACCTTGTATAACAGACGTTTATGAATTTAAGATAAATACGAGGCACAATTTTATTGGTTTTGTGTAATTCTAGCATTGTGTTCTTTAGTAGAGTGCTTAACTGACCCGTTCTGGCACTAGGCAGCCTTCAGTTTTACAAGATAAAATGTTCCTTAGTGGTGCTCTTAGCAGGCAATAGTATACTGGCACTAGGCAGGCTTCAGTTTTACAAGATAAGATGTTCCTTAGTGGTGTTCTTAGCGCAGGCAATAGTTCTGGCACTAGGCAGGCTTCAGTTTTACAAGATAAGATGTTCCTTAGTGGTGTTCTTATCAGGCAAAAGTTTTGGCCCGAGGCTGGCTCCAGTCTTACAAGATAAGATGTTCCTTAGTGGTATTCTTAGCAGGCACTAGTTCTGGCACTAGGCAGGATTCAGTTTTACAAGATAAGATGTTCCTTAGTAGTGCTCTTAGCAGGCAATAGTTCTGGCACTAGACAGGCTTCAGTTGTACAAGATAAAATGTTCCTTAGTGGTTTTCTTAGCAGGTAATAGTATACTGGCACTAGGCAGGATTCAGTTTTACAAGATAAAATGTTCCTTAATGGTGTTCTTAGCAGGCTATAGTAGTGGCAATAGGTAGGCTTCAGTTTTACAAGATAAGATGTTCCTTAGTGGTGTTCTTAGCAGGCAATAGTATACTGGCACTAGGCAGGCTTCAGTTTTACAAGATAAGATGTTCCTTATCTTTTACAAGATAAGATGTTCCTTAGTAGTGTTCTTAGCAGGCAATAGTATACTGGCACTAGGCAGGCTTCAGTTTTACAAGATAAAATGTTCCTTATCTTTTACAAGATAAGATGTTCCTTAGTAGTGTTCTTAGCAGGCAATAGTATACTGGCACTAGGCAGGCTTCAGTTTTACAAGATAAAATGTTCCTTAGTGGTGTTCTTAGCAGGCAATGGATACTGAGACTAGGCAGGGTTCAATTTTAAAAGATAAAATGTTCCTTAGTGGTGTTCTTAGCAGACAATAGAATACTGCCGCTAGGCAGGCTTCAGTTTTACAATATAAAATATTCCTTAGTGGTGTTCTATAGCAGGCAATAGTATACTGGCTCTAGGCAGGCTTCAGTTTTACAAGATAAGATGTTCCTTAGTGGTGTTCTTAGCGCAGGCAATAGTTCTGGCACTAGGCAGGCTTCAGTTTTAAGAGATAAGATGTTCCTTAGACGTGCTCTTAGCAGGCAATAGTACTGGCCCCAGGCTGGCTCCAGTTTTGCAAGATAAGATGTTCCTTAGTGGTGTTTTTAGCAGGCAATAGTATACTGGCACTAGACAGGCTTCAGTTTTACAAGATAAGATGTTCCTTAGTGGTTTTTTTAGCAGGCAATAGTTCTGGCACTAGGCAGGCTTCAGTTTTACAAGATAAGATGTTCCTTAGTGGTGTTCTTAGCAGGCAATAGTTCTGGCACTAAGCTGGATCCAGTTTTACAAGATAAGATGTTCCTTAGTGGTGTTCTTAGAAGGCAATAGTTTTGGCCCGAGGCTGGATCCAGTTTTACAAGATAAGATGTTCCTTAGTGGTGTTCTTAGCAGGCAAAAGTTTTGGCCCGAGGCTGGATCCAGTTTTACAAGATAAGATGTTCCTTAGTGGTATTCTTAGCAGGCACTAGTTCTGGCACTAGGCAGGATTCAGTTTTACAAGATAAGATTTCCTTAGTGGTGTATTTAGCAGGCAATAGGTCTGGCACTAGGCAGGCTTCAGTTTTACAAGATAAGATGTTCCTTAGTGGTGTTCTTAGCAGGCAATAGTTCTGGCACTAGACAAGCTTCAGTTGTACAAGAAAAGATGTTCCTTAACGGTGTTCTTAGCAGGCAATAGTATACTGGCACTAGGCAGGCTTCAGTTTTACAAGATAAGATGTTCCTTAGTGGTGTTCTTAGCAGGCAAGAGTTCTGGCACTAGACAGGCTTCAGTTGTACAAGATAAGATGTTCCTTAGTGGTGCTCTTGGCAGGCAATAGTTCTGGCACTAGACAGGCTTCAGTTTTACAAGATAAGATGTTCCTTAGTGGTGTTCTTAGCAGGCAATAGTATACTGGCACTAGACAGGCTTCAGTTGTACAAGATAAAATGTTCCTTAGTGGTTTTCTTAGTAGGCAAAAGTTCTGGCCCGAGGCTGGCTCCAGTTTTACAAGATAAGACGTTCCTAAGTATCGTTCTTAACAGTCAATAGTTCTGGCCCAGGGCTGGGTCAAACTTTAAAAGATAAAATGTTCTTAACAGGCAATAGTTCTGGCACCAGGCTTGCTTCAGTTTTACAAGATAAAATGTTCCCAAGTAGCGTTCTAAACAGGTAATAGTTCTGGCACCAGGATGGCCCCAGTTTCACAAGATAAGACGCCCCTTAACTTAAATTTACCAAATAAGCAATCTCTGTTTGAACTATTAATGTACCGTGATTTTTTACCAAACTGAATGCAGGTGTTATAAATGATCTTCAAAATGAAACAATAAAGTTCGGAATGTCTTAACAATTTGCAAAATTATTAAGTTTTCAAATTTTCCATTTAAGTTTGGAAAATCTTAGTTAAGAATTGATAATATTTCGCTATTGTCGAAGGTGCAGAATATCGTGTTGCGCTGATAGGATTATACAGCAGAATTCTTTTATTGTGCTACGCCTACCGTGACACGAAACTTCGTTTTTTATAAGTTCCCATCAGAAAGAACTGTAAATTTCATTTCGTAATGACGAGTGCTTGGCAAAAGAACAATCACTACCAACTTTCAAGTCTTGGGTCAGACCCGGTCCGATTTTTTACCCATAACCTCCCACTTACGGAGTGAGCACTCTACCAAATGGGCAATCGTAGTGGTGAAATCTTAGTTAAAAGATTGATTGTGAAACTAGTCTATAATCATCAGGTTACCATGGTTACAACCATTTCTTAACTTCAATCTTGTACTCTCAAAATCTTAATAATTTTGTTAATGGAATTTACAAAAATTTAAAATGCCAAAGGCTTCACTTCCTTGCTGGAAGTGTTTTAAGGTCAGAAATTTTGCCTGTGCGTTGCGCTGATGACATTTTACACTAGAGTTCTTTATCGTGTCACACCTGACGTGACACGGGACCTCGTTTATTTTAAGTTTCCATCCGAAAGAACATTGACTTTCATTTCATGATGCCGAATGCTTGGAGAAAGAACAGTCACTGCCCACTTTCAAGTCTTGAGTCAGACCAGATCGGGGTTCGAACCTACAAGCTCTCACTTAGGGAGCAAGTACTCTACCAACTGAGTTCCGCACATGCCGCAGTGGTACTACTATCGTAGTGGCATAGGGACACTTAAGTGAGCCAGAAAAATTAAACAAACACCGCATTTATCCTATGTATTTGTTACAAATTTATTCATATAATGAAATAACACAAAGTTACAAGAGCTGGATGCTTTATATATATTTATTACTCCTGTGTGTAGCCTGGAGGATAATTAATGACTACGTTTGATGGACATTTTGGTGTCTTGCAGCATTTACCGGCGGCTGGTGGTTCCAGGGTACATACATTTGGTAACTTCCATTGTGTGCACCTGTAAAAAAGTAGGGTTTTTTTTAATTAAAATACAATATTTAAAAATTTAATGTTTTATTTCCATAAAAGTTTAAGTCCGAATGTTATAAGATTGATAAAATGGCGTCAGTGGTTCATTTATTTTTTATTATGCTTATGTGTGACATCATTTATTGGCTGTTCTAGTAACTGCGCATGCATGTTGTAAGAAACAGTGTTTTAAAATCCCTTTATATTGATTGATGTTTTAGATGCACACCTCCAATAAACCTTGATACTGAAATGGTCTGAAAAGTTTTGAGAATCCTTTATTTTGAACAGTCTCAAACATGACAAAGCCGTTATTAGTTGGTTTGTTGGTTGAATGTTGCTTAACAATTTTTCAACTATTCGCGACAACTATTTTCGAGTATGCATGTGAATGTTTATCTTGCATGTGTGTTTATGGTCTGCCTTGTACCAGCGCACACTCAGGGCGACTTTAAAGTGCGAGCTCACCGAGTTAATACACTGCAGACTAACATACCACATCCCCAGTCACATTATAATGACACTAAGTGAACCAGTAAAGACCAGCGGCAAGAAAAAATTTACTTTCTCACACGTTTTTTTGAGCGGGACTCGAACTCACAGCGGTGAGAGACTCTGGATTTGTAGAATAACGTCTTATCTATTAATGATTAGTTATTACTGATTAAGATCTAGAATTCACTTAGCATTTAAAATAAATAAATAAATAAATAAATAAATAAATAAATAAATAAATAAAATTGGAAACAGAATAATAGCTTGATAAAAAAAACGAATGAAACTTGAAACTATTGGTATAGGCAAACACCATTAACCTGTCCGCTTGACCTTTCATTATGAATATTCAAATACGATGATTCACCAAATGCAGGGGTGCGCTATTAATAAACGAACAATGCATGTTCCCTTGATGTAAACAGAACACCAGTATCCCCTACACATCAAATGTGCTCGTCCACAATAAATATTTAAATAAAAGGTCAATCGGTCAGGTCAATATTGTTTGAATCTAAAGATGAGTACTTACTTGGCATTGCAAGTATATTGTTCCTGAGAAGCATCAACACATGTACATTTGTATTTACATCCATCATCCCATGTCTGTCCCTGTTGGTAGGTCTGTCCCTTGTATACACAAACATTGGTTTGTCCTATAATTAACCAGATTAATAATAACAAATATATTCAGTGAACTAGGACCCCCCGCCGGCAGTTTCTTTTTCTGTGATTTGCACTGATCATGATGTTTAACGGGTACTCCCAGGAAAATGAGCAAACCAACTCAGGTTAATGATATACGCATCTCCTATCATTGTTGGTGCTGTGCACCAAGTTTTTTGAAAAAGTGCTTCATAGTTTTGGAATATTTGCGCAGACAAGAATTTATTATCCCTTTCGAATGACGGGGGTGGGGGTGGGGTGGGGGTTTATATCTTGTGGTGTATTTAGGACTGGACAAGAATATTTAAGAAAGCAATACACCAGAGGGAACATGGGAATAAACATTAAGAGACTAAACACAATACAATAACAGTGATAATAAATCTGATGGCAAAATCACTGATGGACAAACCCATTTCGGTGTGACTAAGGACAACACCCCCCCCTCCCCTCTGGCAGCGATACTATTAAAACACCACTGGTGACAAGACCACTGATGGCATAGGGCATTTAACACTCATCTGAGGATATGCCATATTTCATACAGTAGTTCAATTGTCAATTACATCAATTAGTAATAATTACAGGTGAAATTAAAAATATGATGACAGGACCACTGCTAACAAACCCCGGTGGTGAGGCTGTCAACTGTTAACAAGCCTTCGGTGGTGGGACCATGATAACGAACCCCTGGTGGCGAGACAACTGATAGCAAAACAGATTTCAGATATGTTAACAGTGAAAGATAATTTCTTACTGAATCCAGTGAATCCTGTTACAGGCTGTTGTGTAACAATTCCGTATCCAGAGAACGATCTTTGTGAACCTGTACCCGTTCCACCGGTTCCACCTGTTCCAGTTCCAGTCAGTCCACCTCCTGTTCCAGTGGCAATTCCAGTTCCTCCTGCAACATGTAAGTTATACTCCCATTTGAAAATTAGAATTTTAATCTACATTGTGCTATAAAGCGTCTTTTTACATGAATCGCGAAAACTCTTTGTACATATTAGTAAAAAATTGTTTAAAAATTTAATATTTCACAATAACAAGAATTGAGTGAAGTGGACTTATAGTGTTTTATGACCCCAGTCGCGATCTTTTTACTTATATTTCGCTGACATATGATTTTTTGACTTAAGTTGTCTACGAATATACCCAATTCATAACAATGAACGATTTCACAATGTATACTCTACAACAGGAGATGAAGTAACTGTATTAACAAGATGCTTTTGAAACGGTCTCTAAATGATAAACCAATGGCAAACGATTTTTTTTTAAAATCTGAAGGGCCTTCCATTCTGAGGTATAATGTTTCAATAAATTTATCATTACCATTTCCAGCGGTCTGTGTGTAGGATACTGCTCCGGTGACAAGTATTTAATTAAACATGAAATGGTATTAGAAAACAAAGCTAAACTATATGCAAAGTTTTTAGCAACAGTGACAAAATTTTCCCTAGTAATATTTGTCCAACTTTGTCTATGTATCGAACTAACAAGACTTTGATTAATTGAATAAGGTTTATGTCCAAGCCAAGAATTTTTCACTTATATCGGGACGTCATAAGCTAAAGGTGAAATGGCAAAAAATTTACCTTTGCAGTTCGTAACGTGTCACGCCTAGCCTGCCGTGACACTGGACATCGGTTTTTAAGGCTTAATCGTGAAATGCTTTGCAAAAGAACAGTCACTCTCCATTTTCAAGTGTTTGTCAGACACCGGCCGGGGTTCGAACACAGCCACGACCTCCCACATACAGAGCGAGCATAAAGAATTAGTTTTACCATATATAAAGTGGATTTAATAACAAAGAAGACTGTTGGTCATGAATTTATGAAGAACCCTGGAATCCTACAAAACCATTCAATTTAATTTACAATTAATATCGCCAATTAACCACATTAAACCTAAGTTTTTTCTACTGACCACAATATCCACAGAATTTAGCACATTTGTCCCTGGCCCAGCCTGTGTATTGTCCGGTACATGCCTGTTGTCCGTAATCTTTGCAGTTTAGTATTTTGTCGTCACAAACAGTTGATGTTGATGCTGTAGTTGCTGTACCTATATATAAAAATGTCAGTACTTGATGATACAGTACAGAACTGTCGAACGTTTAACATCGAGCTAACGAAAAGGAGTCGAAGCTTGGCTCTAGAGTGACTTAGATATGAATATCTATTGGCCAAAAGGCTGCCGAGAGATATATAGCTGGTGCCAAAAAAATGTCAAGATGTAGATAAGGAGGTGACAAGATGAGCTGCCGATTCAGCATCAATCAGACACAATGTAGATTTTTGACTGATCTGTACTGTACATGAAAGATAAAACAGTCGCAGAATTAACTGAACCACATAATTGATAACATCTTCAATGAAATCAGAAATATATTCCTGCATGCAAACATGTCTCTAACCAGCTTTGGAGGTCAATATGATATTTTATGTTCATTGAAGTCCTAGAAATAATATCATTGTATGAAATTCGATCTGTAAATAATAACACTGTTTTAGAATAAAATCACTCAACCGCAGAAAATAGGTCAAATGTTAAAAAGTAAATAAAAACAGCCTGAATTAGTCTCTCTCTCTCTCTGTTTCTCCACTTTCGCTTTGTTTCATAACCTAACAAATGGTATGTCTTCAGCTAATCAAAACATGTGATTTTATTGGACAACTCGATATCACAAAAACTCGCAAACAAATATAAACCAGCCCAAAAACTTGGTTGCCTCGAGATCAGAGCGTCTGAGGACATTTTTTACAACAACAACAATAATAATTATAGTAGTAATTAAAAGAAAAAGAAAAAAGGACTTTAAGACAAATGAGTCAATTAGAAAAGACATGGTTTCAAACGAAGGCATTATTTTTTCTAAATGAAAGACCTGCAGTGAATGCATCAATTTTATTAAACACGTGTCATAATAATATCCACAATAATGATTACCAAGGAAACACAATATCGCATTATATCCCATAATATTTTTCATGTAATCATACCTGTGGCACCACAGAATCCACAGTGACAAGAGATACAGTCATATTGTAAATATAGCTCTGTGCTAAACTTTCGAAGTTCTGCATTGCATGTTTATCAGTGACATCTTCAATAATCACTTTTGTAATGAGATACATGTATTTTATTTAATTTGGAAATGCTAAGCTTTTTATCAAGTAACTGTTTTGCAGAAAACTACCTTGAAATTATTAAAGGGATACTGAAGTCTAGCCAATTTGACCAAAATATGATAATTTATGGTAAATTATTATAATATTGAAAATTTCACAATTTTATTCGCCGAAATAAAAAAGATATAGAAGTTAAAAAAAGATCAAAATTCGTAACCTTGAGCCATTTTGGAACTCTTCAATCGGGAGGTACGAAAACAGGTTGTGACGTCATGTGTGAACAAACAAACTTCATATCTACTACTTATATATATGGAAGTGTCGCATTATATACCCTGTACTTACGAGTTACCTGTAATTAAGTCCTTAATTGACTGACTAGTTATACTAATCCACTTTTTAATTAACTAACGAGACATGTATATTGACACTTCCTGTATATTTACCAACCCTATTACTGCTTCAGCGGTTGTGTATTTTATACACACCTTGTTTTAAGATGCAGATAGTCTCATAATTTATAAACATTTATAATTTTTTGAGAATAATCAAAAACATCATTTTTCACAAGAATTACTTCAGACTTATTTATATTTATTTATAATAAATAAATAAATAAATAAATAAATTTAAATAAATAAATTGGTCCTTCCAGAAAATGATGTTAATTAATATGTATAATAATAATAATAATAATAATAATAATAATAATAATAATAATAAAAAATAATAATAATAATAATAACTGTATGAAAAATAATAGGGTAGTTACTTTTGATGTACTAAAAGGAAAGGGTAAATGCAGCTGCTAAACCGGGACCCGAACCCGGTAGCTTCCTAATACTAGCGGGAGCTACCCGGTCCGCCACATTCCTCCCATCCTTTTTTTCTATTCATCTCCCTTGAATCGAAACCACCAGGTTCCACCCCGGGGGCCAACTTGTCGGT
Organism: Anadara kagoshimensis; assembly: GCA_021292105.1. Classification (NCBI taxonomy): domain Eukaryota; kingdom Metazoa; phylum Mollusca; class Bivalvia; order Arcoida; family Arcidae; genus Anadara; species Anadara kagoshimensis. The sequence continues at coordinate 16,573,922 of CM037875.1, read as the reverse complement.
CAGCTAATGCCCAGGGTCGGATGCTTCCCCAAATGTAACAGGAAAGGGGAAAATGCAGCCAAGAATATAATTTCACTTTTTAATTTTTAATTTTAATGCGTTTCGTCGTCAGATCAGCTACTGGTTACACAACTAGTAAACAGAAGATCTAGAGCCATTCCATCCTGTGTACACTGTAAAAAATCCCAACGCTTAACATGTTTAAGGCGTGTTTAATATTTAACCACTAGTGTATGACTTTTTAACAGGCATGCTTAAATACTTAACACGTAACGTTTAAAAATTGCGTTTTTATAAACAGTAAGATTGAAATAAACAGTAGTGATGAAGGTAAACACCGGCGTTTAATATAAAAGCTACTGTATTGCATTTGATTTTTTAATCGTACATGTGTGTTACGCCATATCAAACTTTATAATATCGATAATGTTATAAAAAATGTTGCACAAGTTTTATTTTTAAGTAAGAATATTTAATTATAACGTTTGGAATAATTACACTTCTTTACGGAATGGATTTTCCGTTGAAACAGCAGTTTCATGAAGTCGATATTGTCCTTGGGCAATTTATGAATACTCAACTATTGTATTTGGTCAAGTGATCTTTAAAGCTCTTAACAAGATGCGACAAACTCAATTTAGAAAAAAAATTCAAACACGCGTGTTTAATTTAACACACAGATAAATGACAGATATAAACACTCGCTCTTAAACACATGTGTTTAAGCTCAACGAAAATGTTGAGGCGGGAAAATCGATCACGTGGTGTTTTCTGCGCGTTCCAAGTACATCCTCGGTCGCCATTTTAGAAACAGGCTGTGTACAGAAAGAGAAGAAATTTAGATGGTAATTCGGTTTTCAACTAAACATTTAAATTATTTTCAAAGATAATCAAGATGTAGGTTTTGGCATTGTATTGAGGTGAGATTTAGACTTACAAAGTTACAGCAGTCTTGGTTCTATATCACAGGCACTCGTTTGATGTGGGCCAGGTTATACCGTATAACCTCGCCCACATCAAACGAGTGCCTGTTTTTGCACAATTTTGCATAGACCCCCCCCCAACCCCCACCCCTTCCTATATTGAGCGAAACGATGTGTGTCAGTGGTACCCAAATTTCAGTTTCACTCCCGGAAAATTGTTGATCTCGATCCGTTTTTTCTTTATCTTTTATTTTTGCAATATTGCTTCCTCTTTGTCACTTCACTAGATCTATATCGTGTGTAAGTATTTTCTCTCTCCGATTTACCCCAAAAATGAATGAATTAAGGTGCTCTTTGTGTTTTTATAGTACATGGGACTTTTAAAAATACAGGTCGCATATTGTCCGTCTACATAAAACTGTCTGACCCAAGTTTCATAGTGCATTGCAGGGATGAAGATTAGCAGGGGCCCATGGCTCCTAAAAATCAGTCTGGGCCCCTGAATGTTTACACATTTTAGCTATGAATTACTATTTAAACTTCTTTTCTGAAGTGAGCTGGGCCTTCAACTCAAAATAGTTAAGCTTCATCCCTGCATTGTAGTGTAGGAAATTGTGCATTCAGCACAAAAAAATGGGTTTCACTGTAGTATAGGTCACATCTAAAGAGAAAGCATAATGGCTTATTTCTGAATAATATTTAATGTTTAACGTCTCGGTCAAGAAAATTTCACTGATATCCAGATGTCGCCAGCTATTGACAAGATGCAGAAATTTTGCCATGTGCATTGTTCTGATGGCATTATACAACAGGGATTTTTATCATGCCATGCCTACTTTGACACAGGGCCTCCATTATTTCAGTTTCCCTCCAAAAAAAGATTTGTAATGTGGAGTACAGACACTACCCTCTTTCGAATATTGGGTCAGACCCAGCCTAGGTTTGAACACACAACCTCCCACCTACCGAGTACCGAACAAGCACTCTACCAACTGAGCTACTATAGTGGTGTATATTTATATATCTTGATGGATTAATATCAGTGAAACTTACTTTAGGGGAAATTATCTAATCTGAAAAAATAATTAAAATTGGGGGGGGGGCATGCTTTACCACCAAGATGTTTTCCTACCATGTTTGTTTTTGAGAAATCTTGTCAACATCCTTCAAATGGACTTTTGACACTGCCAATTAATGCATGTCTTTCAGTTGTGAGGGGCCACAATGACCACAACCAGTAATATGAGTTGAGTAATGGTGTTTAACGTCCCAGTCAAGAATATTTCACTTATATCGAGACGTCGCCAGCTATAGGCGAAGGTGCAGAAATTTTGCCTGTGCGATGCGCTGATGGCATTATACAACAGGGTTCTTTAGCGTGCCAAGCCCACCGTGACATGGGACCTCGTTTATTTTAAGTTCCCATCCGAAAGAACCGTGACTTTCATATCGCAATGCCGAGTGCTTGGCGAAACAACAGTCACTACCCACTTTTAAGTCTTTGGGTCAGACCCGGCCGGGGATCGAACCCACGACCTCCCACTTACGGCGCGAGCACTCTACCAACTGAGCTACCGCAGTACAACCAGTAATATGATGGAGAAAAAAAATCATGGTTGAACTGGGGAACTTCAATACTATATGCGAGTGCTCTACCAATAAGCTAATAAGGCTACATGAAATTGCATGACTGATTTATACATGCAAATTTTTGGGCTTTATGACTAATCAGGCATTTTGTTGGGGTTTATTTTCAAAAGGGAGCTACTTCAAGCAAGAAATATCAAAAATTCCAATAAACTTTCCAAATAACAATTAATACTTTTTATAATATTAAACACATTAGTATTATAAAAGTCAGTTTTAGGACTTATTGGTCAAAGTATTTACATTTACATTTACAAATTTAATACAAGTCTGTTAATTTTTATTGTGTATAGGGTCTGTAAAATGTGAAATCAATGTGAACTATCTGAATAAGAGTGGTTCTGGAGGGATGTGTACAGATATTGAGGATGATGATGTTTTTGAATTCTTATGTCATGATAAAGTTTTTATGCTGCTTTGCCCTGGGGAGATGTGGAATTCTGAAACAGAAAATATTGAATCTCAGACAATGGCAACAGGTATTACTAAATTTTACTAATATAAAAATAATTGCACCCCACAAACTTGTTTGAAAGATGTGTAAAGGGGTCAACCTGTCTCCATCTATCTGTCTGTCTGTCTATCCATCTGTCTATGTAAAATTGTGTTCCGTCCATAGCTTCCACATCTATGGATGGATTTTTTAACAAACTTTGCACAAATGTAAAAACAACATTTGAAAACGTGTCTGTCACATCAAAGGTAAGGTCACAGGGTCAAATGTAAGTTTCTGTGTCCAAATACATGTATTGTGTTTGTTCCATAACTTTGCATGTAATGAAGTATTTTATCAATCTTGGAACAAATGTATACCAACATTAGGCAGTGTTTCATACTGAATTTAGTTCAAAGGTCAACATTATAAGATCAAATCATAATGTTGGTAATCATTAAGCAATATTTTAACTATTGTAATTTTATTTTAATTTGTCAGAAGATGTGCTTGTATTACTTAGAAACATACACATGATAGTTATTTAAATTATGTTGTCATTGATAGATGTTGTCAATTGATCAAAGTATAAAATTAAAACACTTTCTTTGATTTTTAACAGAAAGTAATAAGACTACAGTTAACATGACGCCACATCCACATGAGACAGAATCATCCAATGAACAAATTGAATTACCCATACCATTGTTAGCAGGCACATCACCTTCTCTCAGTGGCAGAGACATGGTTACTATGGTAACAAAACTACCCCAGTTTACAGATTACATCAAAGGAAAGCTAAACAAAACCAAAGAAGTCTGGAGTAAAGTTATTAACATTAGTGCTGAATTTTATCTGGATAAGTTCCCTAATATTAGCCATAGTTCATTGGAGAGAAAATGTACCGCATGTACCCAGACGTCAGCCACAGTCATGGAAGTACACCATGGGTAAGCCATACATATGAATCCATGTTTGTATTAACCTTTATTTACATAGTTTTCAGGAAAGTTTTATCTTGCATAGTTTTGTTACTCCAAAGGCCATATGTGAATCCATGCGAGACAAATGTTGCAATTTGCGATACTTTTAGTTTTTATAAGTTGTGACAAAATATTCATCTCTAAGTTCTAAATAGAAATCATGTTCAAGAAGACTTAAAATTTGTTAACAAAGCCTTTTGAGCCAGTGCAAACCCTGTGTTTTACCAGTTTTGACAATGTTTTGCTTTTAAATTATATTTTTGGATTATGATACGAGTGGTGTATTGTATTTAATCATTTTTGATCTTATTATGGACGTTATTTTATTCATTTATGTATTCTGTCTTTCAGGGGCCACTTAGATTTTTGCCATGTCTACAGTATGTGGAAAGAAATACCCAAATGGATAAGGGTAAAGGTGTTAAAAGCAGAAGCATACTTATCCATAAGAAAGTAAGACTTCAGACTTTGCAATTTGCAATTGTAAAAGTTAGGTCATGGTAGAAATCGCTCGAGTTTGTTCTTCATAATACATGTAGGTTGTTGTTGTAATATGGTCTTGCATCACATCAACAATTTGCCAGCGAAATTTTTTTTAATCTCTTGAACCAAGTTTGAGTATGAATGAGTAATGCATGTATGTCTCATTGACTGTCTTGTTCTTGAAATGCTTAGGACATCTTAGTTGCTGTATCATCTTGCATATGTACATAGCAACCGAGTGCACTACTACCCCAGTCAAAATATCCTGATTCTTGTGAAAAAGTTGATACTCTTTATGCTGAGCAAAATTTGAGAAAGTAGCAACTTTGATTTTTATGTCTTGGGAATGAAAAACCACTAATACTGAGTACTCTATAGTGAATGACCTTGCTGCTGAGCCCCAGGGCTTGATAGCTAGAAGAAAGCCTTAACTAAATCAAATATTGCAGATTAAGAGTGATGTTCCCATCCCAATAAGACCTAGGGACAGGAACCTCTTCAACTGCATTTTTTTTTAAATTATGAAGATGTGTGAACATTTCAAATTACCTTGTAGTAATTTTTTTCATTATTTTCACAAGGACATACCAGATGAACAGAAAGACAAGTCTGTAGAAAGTAAAGAAGAAGAAGCACCAAAACTGGTTTTATTTACCGAAGGAACTGATAAACTGGAAGAAGTTTTAGTAGAGGGAGATCAATGTTTAAATTACACAAATGGGGAAAATTCATTGATGGTGTTTTCATTCTGTTGGCTGTTTATTATATTTTTGATTTACAATATCCAAGACAGTATACACAACTTTTATGCATTCAAGATTATGTATTGAATGAACCATATACAGGACCAAAATCTAAAAAATACAGAACTGAACAAAAAACTTTGAAAGTTAACTAGACTATATTTCAAAGTCCAAGAAAATTTAATTTTTGTTTGAATATTATAATAATAAAGTTATTGGTTAATCTTTGTTTTTGTTTTGTTTCTATCTTGATTTATCATGTATTGACAATATCATGGCTTGTATTCTGCCCTTAAAATCCTACTCTCCCTTATTTGTAGTGTATTGAAAAAATGAGGGGCAAGATAACCCAGAATAAGCTTTGAAAAGAGGAAACCATGGTAACAGGTCATCGATTGTCACATTCTTAAACACCAATGTTTAACTAAAATATTGATAAACATGTTTACCTGTTTAAAAATATAAGAATAAACATGTTTAAATGTTTATTATCTGTTGCAAAGCCTTAAACACCTTAAAGTGTTTAATAATTTAACATATGTGTTTAATAGGTGCTTAATTTTTCAACATGTTTAAGTGTTTATTATCTGTTGCAATTTAGTGTTTATTTTCTAAACACTCAGTTTTTACAGTGTATAGTTTGGAAAATAAAAGACGTGCTTCTTTCAGAAGATGGAAACTATGTTGGGTTTTAAGGATAACAGCCAGACTTGTAATCACAAATTGTGCAGAAACAAGCAAAATGAGAAATTGTAAATCTAAATGATAATTGTTTCTCTATTTCTTTATATGTACTTTTGAAAGGAAATTAGCTGTATTTTAAAACTATTGAAAATTTGACAATACATTCTCTTTAGTTTATACATGTATTAATTATTTGTACTTAAGTTATTGCTACAAACATCTTCACATCTCACAATAATTTCACGTATATCAAAATTCATCGGTCATGCCAATAATTATTACTTGGATTGTATTATACACATCAAGATTATTTCATTTACATCAAGATGACACTAGATTACATTGCTTGAGTTATAATCGGTGTCTTTGATAATTTCATTTATATCAAGATGTTATAACTTGTGAGACAAAATCGCAGTCAAGATAATTCCATTTATATCAAGATGTGAAACAGGCGAAGTAGCAGAAATTATGAAATGACACAGTGAACACAAACAGCTGTATAGCATAGTACATGATACAAGTGTACTATCATTAACCGTGGATATTATACTATATTTTAGTATTTTAAGCGATTTTCATGACATTTTAGTCAAGTCTAATTGAAAACGTTATCATAGGGATGATATGGTGTAAAAATTAATTTAAAAGATAATTTATACAATTTTTTTTAAAAGGACAGCCGGTCTTGGCGGACTCTTTCTGACAGCATTCAAAATTGTCCTGAACTTGGTCATACTGTTACTGACTCTTCTTCTTCTTTTTTTCTTCGCGTCAGTGACATGAGAAGCGGGGGGGGGGGGGGGGGGGAATTTATATATACATGTATATATATATAGTTTTTGATGTTTAAAATTGAATTTACGAATATGAATATTTCATTACCGGTAATTTAAATCATTTTAATTTCATATCTTCATACCGCCAGTCAGTCAATCCATACGTTCGAAAATCAATCTCAGTTTGAAATATTTAAATCATTTTTAACGCAGCTTTCCAAAATTCCAAAAAGGACACTTACATTTAATATGGGATATCGTGAAGACTTTAGATCACTTAACTTATTAACACCTATCCATCTACAGATCTATGTTGTATATTGTAAGGTAGATCTACCTCTTGGTTACCGGCGATGGAATGTCTAATAAACAGGATCTAAAGGTACTGTATGTTACTGATAATCTCTTAATTACCTGTATGCGAGAAAGGGATGTAAATTCTACTTTTAATAAATTGAGATCTTACCAATAATAATTTTTTATTATTATTTTAGGTCAGTAGATGCATAGATCCCTGTGTTATTTTGCCGATATTGGTCATTATTCAATTTAAAATAGGTCTAAATAGAGACAAGTTCTAAGTTATTATAATTTTTTTTAATCATTTTTACAACCAACAGTCGCACACAAAACCATACTTAAACAATATTTTTAACAACTTTCACACTACACTGTAAACACACTATTGATAGCATGACAAGGTTTGTTCACACATGACGTCACAGGGTGTTCTTCTCACCTCCAACACAAAAGAGCTGCAGCTATGATTTTCGGCAATTTTCAAATAGCGAAATATATATCTTAATGAAATTATTTTTAATTATTTTTTATTTTATTATTAATATTGTACTTATAACTATCGGTTTTGGACATAATCCGCCAGACTTCAGTATCCCTTTAAGATAAGATTGCTAATAATTAGTTGAAGATGAAGAAAATGAAGTGTACATGCTGTGAAACAATAATGATGTCATGATGATTTTGATCGAATTTGTTGTTGACTTGCGATGCAATCTGTAATACTATTAGAAGAGCAAACATAAATCTTTGGCAGGGTACATGGGCCCGTGTAAAACTTGTAATGTCGATGCTTTAAAATAAACCTACACGTATCCAACTTTGATCTTGTTGAAAACACAGTGCACTGGTTACAAAGGTCTCAACAACAAGACCATTTATACTAATGGTCTCAACAGAGACTACTGCAAACAAAAAAATCAAGAGCGAGACCAAAACGGTAATACCAGTGGCCTTCACAGAAAGACCACTGATAACAAAGGCCTCAAAAGTGACACCACTTTACCAAAGGCCTCAACAGCGAGACTAATGATAACAAAGACCTCGACAGCGAGACCAGTGATAACAAAGGCCTCAACAGCGATACCACTGATAAAAAGGCCTCAACAGTAAGACCACAGATAACAAAGATCACAACAGCGAGACCACTGATAAGAAAGACCTCGACAGCAAGACCAGTGATAACAAAGGCCCAAACAGCGAGACAACTTATACAAGAGGCATCAACAGCGAGACCAGTGATAATAAAGGCCTCAACAGCGAGACCACTAATCTTAAAGACCTCGACAGCAAGACCACTCATAACAAAGGCCTCAACAGCGAGACCAGTAATAACAAAGGCCCAAACAACGAGACAACTTATACAAGAGGCATCAACAGCGAGACCAGTGATAATAAAGGCCTCAACAGCGAGACTACTGATAACAAAGACCTCGACAGCGAGACCAGTGATAACAAAGGCCCAAACAGCGAGACAACTTATACAAGAGGCATCAACAGCGAGACCAGTGATAATAAAGGCCTCAACAGCGAGACCACTAATCTTAAAGACCTCGACAGCAAGACCACTCATAACAAAGGCCTCAACAGCGAGACCAGTAATAACAAAGGCCTCAACAGCGAGACCAGTGATAACAAAGGCCCAAACAGCGAGACAACTTATACAAGAGGCATCAACAGCGAGACCAGTGATAATAAAGGCCTCAACAGCGAGACCAGTGATAATAAAGGCCTCAACAGCGAGACCACTAATCTTAAAGACCTCGACAGCAAGACCACTCATAACAAAGGCCTCAACAGCGAGACCAGTAATAACAAAGGCCTCAACAGCGAGACCAGTGATAGCAAAGGCCCAAACAGCGAGACAACTTATACAAGAGGCATCAACAGCGAGACCAGTGATAATAAAGGCCTCAACAGCGAGACGACCACTAATCTTAAAGACCTCAACAGCAAGACCACTCATAACAAAGGCCTCAACAGCGAGACCAGTAATAACAAAGGCTTCAGCAGCGAGACCACTGATAACAAAGACCTCGACAGCTAGACCAGTGATATCAAAGGCCCAAACTGCGAGACAACTTAAACAGCGAGATCATTGACAACAAAGATAACAAAGGCCTCAACAGCGAGACCACTGATAACAAATGCCTCAACAACGAAATCACTAATATTAAAGACCAAGACAGCGAGACCAGTGATAATAAAGGCCTCAACAGCGAGACCAGTGATAACAAATACCTCAACAGCGAGACCACTGATAACAAAGGCCTCGACAGCGAGACCAGTGATAACAAAAACCTCGACAGCGAGACCACTGATAACAAAGGCCTCGACAGCGAGACCAGTGATAACAAAAACCTCGACAGCGAGACCACTGATAACAAATACCTCAACGGCGAGAACACTAATATTAAAGACCTCGTTAGCAAGACCACTGATAACAAAGGCCTCAACAGCGAGACCACTAATATTAAAGACCTCGACAGCGAGACTACTTATAAGAAAGACCTTAACAGCGAGACCAATAATAACAAAGGCTTCAGCAGCGAGACCACTGATAACAAAGACCTGAACAACGAGACCAGTGATAACAAAGACCTCGACAGTGAGACCAGTGATAACAAAGACCTCGACAGCAAGACCATTGATAACAAAGGCTTCAACAGCGAGACCACTAATATTAAAGACCTCGACAGCAAGACCACTGTTAACAAAGGCCTCAACAGCGAGACCACTAATATTAAAGACCTCGACAGCGAGACCACTTATAACAAAGACCTTAACAGCGAGACCACTAATATTAAAGACCTCGACTGCGAGACCACTTATAACAAAGACCTTAACAGCGAGACCAATAATAACAACGACTTCGACAGCGAGGCCACTGATAACAAAAGCCTCAACAGCAAGATAAGGACATCAACAGCGAGACCACTGATACCAAAGGACTAAACAACGGACAGTATCTAGTGTTAGAACCTTGTCAGTTCAATCTCCGAAAGTCTGTTGTTTTTTCGGGGTGGGGGTGGGGGTGGGGGTGGGGGTTGGGGGTTGACGGTATTTCTTCAATACGTATATGTATACCTTGGCAGACAGATTTCCTCAATTCAGCTTGAATGGTGTTCAAAGCATCAAAGTTGGACACGTTGAAAATCTTTGTTTTATCGGATGCAATTTGGTTCAACTCGTAACTTCTGATACCGCTACCAATACCAATAGCAAACGATTCAATTGGCAGTCTATGGAGAGCGTTTGATTGGGTTATAGTGGCCTGCATGTCGTTGGACTGACCATCAGTCATGGTAATAAGGATGTTGACCACGTGATCTCTGTCTCCATGAGCCTTTGTGAACGCATTCTGTGCCACAAAGTGGATAGCTTTGTCGGTGTATGTGGATCCACTTTGGTATGGAATGTTCCGAATAGCCTTAACAAGTGAAGCCTTGTCTCCATAGGCGTTCATGTAAAATTGTTGATGAACGGACGTTGAAAACGTAGTGACTCCAATTTGTATATTCCGTGGCCCAATGTCGAAAGACTGAGCAAATCTAGCCACAAAGTCTTTCTGTTTATGGAAGTTACCTGATCCGAGACTTGCAGAAGAATCTAACAGAAAGTGTATATCAGCGGTAGCAGAACCACAACCTAGGAAATAAAGAAATGGCTATATATATATACATATACGAGCTCGTGATCTGATCATAAACAATATGCAAAAAGTATAAGCTTATAAAATTGGCAAATTTAGACACGTGAACTTGCACCAAGGAAGTGAGGCCGGTTGCTCCGGGAGGTAAGTACCCCCTGTGTTTAACCACGTGTGTAAGGAAGATTCATGTAAATGAAGTATCGTGGTAATACAGAGAAACCACTATAAACCGGACACCTCTATAAACCGGACAATGTTTTTCAGCCTTAATTTTTCCTTCTTTAGTTATGCTAAACCTGGCACTGTCTATCCTGGGCATCGGACACTTTTTAAGTCCTAAATAAACAAACTGCCTAAAAATCGGCCTTTTTAATGCGAAAAATATTTTTTTTTAGCTCACCTGAGCCAAATGCTCAAATGAGCTAAAGCCATCTATCTTCGTCCGTTGTGCGTTATGTGTAAACTTTTCACATTTTAATCAACTCCTCCAAAACTACTGAGCCAAATCGGATGATATTTGGCTGTATTGAATTCTTGGTGAGGGGCTTTTAGATTTGCACAAATGAAGGGATTATGTCCCCTTGGGCCCAATAAAGGGAGAAATTGTAAAAATCTGGAAAAATTATTTCCTCTAAAGATACAAGAGATATAGCTTAGATATTTCATATGTACCATGCTTAGGATACCTAGTATCAAATTTTCACAAATCGTAGTTGTAGAGGCCGAAATGGAAAATGGCAAGGCACTCAAGGGGGAAATTGCTTTTAGTGTACGTGTCAATATATCTAGAAATAAACGTAGAATATTGTAGGCATTTCCACAACGATCATTTTGATATGTGAATGAAGGTCATAGGTTCAAAGGTCAAGGTCATAGATGCAATCGAATACTTAAATTGTTAATTATCTAAAAAACTATAAACTTTTTACGTAGGCATATATATTAGAATATTGTAAGCATTTCTACAACGATTTTGATATATGAATAAAGGTCATTGGCTCAAAGGTCAAGGTCATAGATGCAAACAAATACTGAAATTGTTAAATATCTCAGAAACTTTAAACTATCTTCATTAGAATATGTAGGCATTGTCACAACGGACATTTTGATATATGAATGAATGTCATATGTTCAGAGGTTATAGATGCAAATGAATGCTGAAATGGTTAATTATCTCAAAAACTATAAACTTTTTGTATAGGCATTTATATTTGAATATTGTAGGCATTTGCATAACAATCATTTTGATATGTGAATGAAGTTCATGGGTTCAAAGGTCAAGGTCATAGATGCAATCGTATACTGAAATGGTTAGTTATCTCAGAAACTTTAAACTTTTTATATAGAATACTGAAATGGTTAATTATTTCAAAAACTATAAACTTTTTGTATAGGCATGGATATTAGAATACAGGAGGAATTTTCACAATGATCATTTTATGTATAAATGAAGGTCATAGGTTCAAGGTCACAGATGCAAACGAATGCTGAAATGGTTAATTATCTCAAAAACTATAAACGTTTTGTATAGGCATACATATTAGAATATTGTAGGCATTTCTACAACGATTTTGATATATGAATAAAGGTTAAATGGTTAATTGTCTCTAAAATTACTAACTTTTGTATAGGCATATATATTGGAATAATGTAGGCATTGACACATCAAATCATTTTGATATATGAATGAATGTCATAGGTTCAAAGGTTATAGATGCAAATAAATGCTGAAATGGTTAATTATCTTAAACTATAAACATTTTGTAGAGGCATGTACATGTATATTAGAATATTAGACTTTAGATATACTATATGTAGCAATCTTAGGACAAGTTATAATTGATTTGCAAAAATCGTTAGATATAATTGGCCCTTACTGTTGAAAATTTGGACATTCTCTTTAATTAATGTCATTGACCATTAAACATCTGCATGAGATATGTATTCAGCCTCAGGTGAACGTTAAGGCCAATGACCCTGTTGTTCAAGTTAAGATGAATATTTTTATTTTCTTGTGTGGAAAAATACACTATTAATCCTCTTATTATTTACTTTCTAAAGAGAGAAAATAAAGAAATTATAAAGTTGATTATACAGAAAAAACCCTTACATGCAATTTTTATTTTATATTTGTCAGTAGGATTTATTTATTTATTTATGTATTTGTTTTTATTTATTTATAAGCATAAACTTTTTTGTTAATTTAAATAAATCTATTTTTTTTTTTTCATTCTTTTCCATATATTTGTTTTACCTGGTTACAACTTTTGCATCATTATTTGACTTTATTATAGTGATGACATTCGTTTGTCCGTCGGGCCGTCATACATTTGTCCAGAGCATTTCCCTAGAACTACAGGTTGGAATTCAGTCAAACATGCTATGAAGAATAGGTCTCAACTACATATATGCATATTGTCAGCTGGTTTTGTTTCAAACGATTTTCATGGAGTTATGGCACTTTGAAATTTACACTATTTCTGTATTATTCTGTTTCCTGAGACAAAAAAAAAAAAAAAAAAAAAAAATACGAGTCGCTTAAAACTTGCCACTGAAGAAAAAAATTTCAAGACGACAAGACCGTTATTCATAGACACATATGTTTAAACGTGACCAGTTCGTTGGGTGTGATGATGTATGTGAACCGTGTTCGTTGTTTCGGTTAATTCAACCACCTGGGCTGTGATATAAGGACCCAGATTTATTGATCATTTTCTATATGAAACGAGAATTTGCTAAAATAGCATATTCTATATGTATTTTTGGGGTGGGGGGGTTATTTGTATTTTTTTTAAATTTCATGGAATAGTCACCTCTCTGGCATATGTTTCGTCGCCTGTGTCAAATTTTGTGGGCCTAAAGAAAAATATTATTTGAAAATCTATTTCTAATATTTAATCGCTTTCTCGTTTTATTTTTCAAAAAATCCGTAGAGATCAATCACTGATACATTCCCCACAGTACTGGTCGTTGTCAGGTTCGTTCGTAAATTGATTGGCGACCAATATAAATAGAAACACATGCGTAAGCAATCATCCATCTATAGGAATCACCCGCCTTTAACGACTATTGTTTCGAAGCCCCTTCTGCTTTATATTTCATCCAAATATGAACCTGTATATCAACACCGTCTGTTCATTAAGACAACTGCTAAAAGACCCCTTCTGCTTCATATTTCATCCAAATATGAACCTGTTTATCAACACCGTCTGTTCATTAAGAAAACTGCTTAAAGACCCCCTCTGCTTCATATTTCATCCAAAAATAAGCCTGTATATCAACACCGTCTGTTCATTAAGACAACTGCTTAAAGACCCATTTGCTTCATATTTCATCCAAATATGAACCTGTATATCAACACCGTCTGTTAATTAAAGACCTGCTTAAAGATCTAGTTGCTTCATATTTCATCCAAATGTGAACCTGTATATCAACACCGTCTGTTCATTAAGAAAACTGCTTAAAGACACCTTCTGCTTCATATTTCATCCAAATATGAACCTGTATATCAACACCGTCTGCTCATTAAGACAACTGCTTAAAGACCCCATCAGCTTCATATTTCATCCAAATATGAACCTGTATATCAACACCGTCTGTTCATTTAGACACCTTCTGATTCATATTTCATCCAAATATGAACCTGTATATCAACACCGTCTGTTCATTAAGACAACTGCTTAAAGACACCTTCCGCTTCAAATTTCATCCAAATATGAACCTGTATATCAACACCGTCTGTTTATTAAGACAACTGCTTAAAGACCCATTTGCTTCATATTTCATCCAAATATGAACCTGTATATCAACACCGTCTGTTCATTAAGACAACTGCTTAAAGACCCCATCTGCTTCATTTTTCATCCAAATATGAACCTGTATATCAACACTGTCTGTTCACTACGACAACTGCTTAAAGACTTATTTGCTTCATATTTTATCCAAAAATAAACCTGTATATCAACACCGTCTGTTCATTAAGACAACTGCTTAAAGACCTATCTGCTTCATATTTCATCCAAAAATGAACCTGTATATCAACACCGTCTGTTCATTAAGACAACTGCTTAAAGACCCATTTGCTTCATATTTCATCTAAAAATGAACCTGTATATCAGCACCGTCTGTTCATTAAGAGACATGCTTAAAGACCCATTTGCTTCATATATCAACACAAAAAGAGACTTTATATTAAAACAGCATTTGTCCATTTAACTAGTGTCAATGTCGTTTCCAAAACTGAACATCTTTTTAAACAACACTTTTTGTCTTTTTTCTCTTTAGTACTTTAGCCACTCCCTTTATTGTTATTCCTTCTATGATTATCTTTAAAGGATTGCATCGATTAATCACCAACTCCTTTACCAAACCAAAAGATCATTGAACAAATGGTGAATCTAGGTTTTCTACATTTGTTTTGTTGTATTTGGTTATTAATATACTAATATCTTAATATAATACTAAGTATTTGCTCTACTCACTACAAAATCCGCAATATAAAGCACAATTTAACCTTGCCCATGGCTCAAATTGTCCGTGACAGGTATACGCTTTTTCTCCATACTGCTTACAGTTGCTTACTTTGTCCATACATATCGTACTAGTAGTAGGCAGTATTGATGTTATTGGTATTGTTGATGCTGTTGTAGGCATTGGTAAGGCTGTTGTAGGCATTGGTAAGGCTGTTGTAGGCATAGGTAAACCAATTGTCGGTTTTATCAACTGAGCTGTTGGCATCACTAGGCTTACTACATAAAGTTAATGACATTATATTTTAGAAAGATGTGATTTAATATACAAACACTTGCGTAAATTCAAATTAAAATCACTGTAGTTTTCGTTTCAACTTGAAATTAAACTTTCCTTCTCTTTATTGGGCTGTACAAACTTATTTTTTGGCAAAACTTAATTACAATGTGTTATTTTTCATAGGGGAATGGAGTGAAAATGATTCATGTCTAAGAAAAAATAATTTAAGAAATGACAATAGGGGTCATGACCTTTGATGCGTTGTAGTTCCAGAAAGCACATGTCATACCACGTGGATTTGTTTACAAAAAGTATATTACTTGCAGTATTATTCTACTTTTAATAATTGCAATTTTAATCTTAACATGAAGATATAATATTTGTTGTAAAATTATATGACTATAAATAAAAAATTAGCATGAAATACTTCGGATTATATTTTTCTATGACAGCTGTCGGAAATCGGAGGCGGAGTCAAACTGTCAATCAACTTTAGACTACCAGCAACAGTTTTGAACATCGGATCAACAAATATTGCTACAAAATACTTATTTCAAAAAAAGAAAAAATAATTAACAAAAATTGTAATTATAAGAAATGCCATTCTGCTTAGGGTATTTCAAGGGGTTATGAAAGATAGTGTAGCGCGTGCCACATTCGATGAAGGGCGAACCTTGAAATACTATGAGCAGAAATGTTATTTCTTATATTTACAATTCTTTCTCTTAATAAATATTTTGTACCTTAGTGCTACTTTTTCATATCTGCTCTTTGATATAGGGTTTTTAGCCATGCGAGATCGGTGTATCTTACATGATCACGTGACCCCTGTGCGGGACTTGACGTAATATTGCGGGAAAATTGATACATATCTAGAGTCATGACCCATATTGTCTTTTAACGGGAATTGCAATATGTTGCATCGAAGAGAGATACAGTCATATTGTAAATATTTTCACTTATATCGGAAAAAACAAAGTTAGCTAAAGAAATACTTGGCATGGTAAATATATCTTTGTGTTTTAGGATTTTAAGATTTTTACTTGCAGCAAATTTAAACAGCAGTACAATTCTGTCAATACAAAAATATTGCTGACCGAGTTTATATTTTAACTACATGAAATAATTAGTAGGTATTCAAAAACGAAAAAAATACACATTGAATACTTACTACAAAAACCACAATACTGGTTACAATTTTGCTTCGCCCAGTCTTTAAACTGTCCATGACAAGCATAATCCGGTGATCCATAATCAGCACAGTTTCGGATATTATTTTTACATACGGGTTGCGTGGTTGGAACTCGTGGTGTCGTCGTTGGCGTCGCTGACAATATAGAAATAATACGTTTTTGAAAAAAATGTTTGATCGGGAAAATCCACTTACTGTGGCAGCTTATATTTTCGCGATATCTTTTTCTTGGTTCTAAGATAAAACAGTATTTCATCGATCAATAAATTGTTGATGTGTGGTTTAAGATATGTTTGTAATATTTATACTACATATTTCGTTCACAAGTAAATTCGTGGAGCCAGGGTGTGCTTAATAATATTAATATTAATTATAATATTAATTTGATAATCCTAAATTTGATGTCACCTACCTAATGGATCTAGAAATAAAAGCTACGACTGATTCTTCAAGTTGTGCTTCATATTCACACTTATGCCTGAATTATGACCACAACGAAATGCTACAGCTGAAGCTGTATGACTCTAAATTTTCTGTTTTAACTTTCCGTTTCTATGCAGCAATATACCAGCTTCTCCTACTTATGGTGTATTTGTTTTACAATTTAAAACGATATTGTAGAGGTTGTTCCGAATACGACAGCTTTATACAACGACACATGCTACTTACAAATCAATTGTCGACGCAAGGATATTGCAAGTCTAGACTTATCAAAGCCCTAAAAACGATTCCTGGCCGTCATCACAATATTGTTAATAAGTCCTTGTATCTATAAATCCTCCGGATATATTTTATGTCACATAGTTCCTTGTTCTTTTCATTCCATCATTTTTATTACACGCGTAGCATGTATAGCTAGCTAATCAAAATGTACCTACCCTTCAGGAGCACCCGGTCTCACTTCCCTGATGAAAGTTTACATTGCCATACAAAATTTCCAGCTTTAAAGTTTATACTTAGCTTTGTGGTTTACAAATGAATTTAAATGTTTGTTAATTCAATATCAACCTAGCTTATTGCCACTCAATTATCAAGTCACAAACTCCAGTGTTTTTATATATTACCTTTATAAGCTTTCCTCGATTCATCACTAACCGCTTTATAACGCCAAACGTTTACTGAACAAATAGTGAATCGAGGTTTTCTGTATTTGTTTTGTTGTATTTGGTTACAAATAAATACATATTATATACACAGTGTGTATATGATATTTTTATCTAACATTTCCAAGAAGCTTATTTACACAAAAAAACAACACTTTATGCGAAAAAATTAGATTTATCACAGAAAAACACTGAACTATGTTGTGACATCTGTTTTGTAGTAATGACGTCATTATTTACATATGACAAATCGGAGACTTCCCAATGACGTCACAATGAGAAAGAGCACGTGTACTTTACCGCCAATGTTGTATGACCACACTGTGTTGATACAAGATTCGGTATCATACGTGTTCGATAAAACTTGTATTTCGTCATTTTAGATAGAAAAACTAGTCTTATATTAGAGAAAAGTGCTTTACTTACTACAAAATCCACAATATAAAGCACAATTTAACCTTGCCCATGGCTCAAATTGTCCGTGACAGGTATACGCTTTTTCTCCATACTGCTTACAATTGCTTATTTTGTCCATACATATCGTACTAGTAGTAGGCAGTATTGATGTTGTAGGTATTGTTGATGCTGTTGTAGGCATTGGTAAGGCTGTTGTAGGCATTGGTAAGGCTGTTGTAGGCATAGGTAAACCAATTGTCGGCATTATTAATTGAGCTGTCGGTGCCACCAGGCCTTCTAAATAAAGTTAATGACACTTTATTTCTGTGTGATGTGATTTGTAAAAAAACCCCAATGTTAAATTAAAATCACTGTACCTTTTGTTTGAAATTGAAATTATACATTAGATTTTGACTGTTCTTAGAGTTAAACTTTTCCTTCATTTTAATGATCTGAGATGTGCAAACTTATTGTCTAGTAACACTTTATTACAATTTGTTGTTTTTATACAGATTTGGAGTGGTAATGATTTATTCCCAAGTCAAAATCATTTTACTTATAACAAGGCGATCAACTGGTGTCAGAAATCAGAATGCCAGGAGGAAACGGTGATGAAAATGGATGAACTTCCTCACACGAGTAAAATGCCCCACATGTGATTCGAAAATAGAAGGTGTGCAGCACTTTCATACCACTTGTTTTAGACCACTTTGCTACCTAGTCCATCTTTACTTCAAGATTGTTAAGTGTTTAATGTTTTCAGTTGACATATACAAAGCTTGCCGTTGTCATGACACATGGAATTCAAACAAAGAAAGGTTTAAAGAACGTTTTTGAGATAATATAAGTCGAGAAAAATTAAACTTTTTTGGACAATTAGCAGTTACTTATTATACCAGTGTTAATTTTATTGTACTAGGCGACCGTTTCGAAATATAATTTGTCTTCAGTACTGCTTGGACCAGAATTGTGAAACAATATGTTGAAAAAATACCCAAAGGACTAAAATATATGTAGACAAATTTAGCTTATATAAGTAAATGCTTTGCATAAGGGGAAATACCGTAGAATTTACGACTTTTCAGATTTTAAGTATATATTATGATTAGTGTATATACAAATATGGATATATATATATACAGGTCCTTTCAAAAAGTAATGTCATCCTGAAATGTCCAACAAGAAACGTCATCCCTTGTATAGAATTTAAAATCATTTATTTCATTCTTTAACTGTAGTAGGTGTTACAAATTAATATAAACCTTTAAATTAGACACTTAATTACGTATTCATGAAGTTTTATTCACTTGT
This sequence comes from Anadara kagoshimensis, assembly GCA_021292105.1. Lineage (NCBI taxonomy): Eukaryota > Metazoa > Mollusca > Bivalvia > Arcoida > Arcidae > Anadara > Anadara kagoshimensis. The sequence goes on along the minus strand of CM037875.1, from coordinate 16,554,547 downwards.
TGACATTAAAGCAGTATGTCCTAAGTGAAATTTTCAAATTCAAACTTTTAAATATTAATTAAAATGAATAAAATTAAACTATTTTTTCAAACATTTAAACCTTGAAATCAATATATATATATATATATATATAATATATATATATATATATATATATATATAATATTATATATATATATAAAGATAAGTATATTTGAAATAGAAGTACTAAAATGCAAATTTTATAAAAATATTAGAGTTTGATTTTCAAAGAAATACTGGTAACTAAAAAGCTCAAGTCAAGTTTTGGGTATGATATATCCTAATGATATTGGATGTATAAAAAGTTTGTTCAACATAAACAGTTACCAATATAAAAGTGAAAACCATATCTTAAATGATCTGAAAATGCAAAACTTTCAACCGTATCTAGCTCCTGTACATTTGTCAAAGTCGACGACAAATTTTCGACAAATTCAAAACATACCTGTTCTAGAATGGTGTAGTAATCCTCCAGACATGCCCCCAAAAGAAAACTTGAATTATTCAAAGCAAGTTGTAGCTAAGGATAACCCTAGATCAAATTCTGCTCTTTAAAAGTCCCCGCACAGTCACTGTTAGCGAATAACAAAACGCGGCATAGAGCTGTTTTAAAGCATGTCAAGACAAATAATGGTAGTGATCAGAGCAAAAAAAGCATCATATAAATACTAACTCATAATGATGTATTTTTGAAAGAATAAACTGTTAAATAAATAAATAAATTAAGTTAAATATGTAGTTCCTTTTTAATACAGAAACAAGGGAAATGCCGTATCTTTTTTGCAATTTAGGGGGTGACGTTACTATTTGAACGGACTTGTAAACCTGGAAAGACTTACTACAAAAACCACAATACTGGTTACAATTTTGCTTCGCCCAGTCTTTAAACTGCCCATGACAAGCATAATCCGGTGATCCATAATCAGCACAGTTTAGGATATTATTTTTACATACGGGTTGAATGGTTGGAACACGTGGTGTCGTGGTTGGCATCGCTGGCAATATAGAAATAAGATGATTTTGAAGTATATTTGATTGGGCAATTCCACTGTGACATTTGTTTATTTTCGGGATGTCTAATTTTTGTGGTTCCAAAATAAAACAGTATTTTATCGATCAATAAATTGGTGATGTGTGGTTACTGTTTAAAGAAAGTTTGCAATGTATAATTATATACTTATAACAAATGCATTCTTGGAGCCAGCGTTTGCACGACAAACACTGATATATCACGAAGTATAATGATTCCATCGTATTTATTCCATATTTTCAACATCACCAGTTGTATTCGGGATATTATATTAGTCCAAAAAAGTATTTACAAAATATACATGAGTGCACTCCACAGTTATTCAATATGTACAGGCCATTTTGCATGTAAACCAAAAAGTCAAAACAACCAAGACTTTAGTGTGTCACTTACCATTGTTTCTACATCATATACAGTACAGCTCTGTCGAAGCTTTACATCTATGTTAACGAAAAAGATCTAGAGTTAAAGTTCGGGTAGCTAGAGACAACAAATTAAAGCTGGCAAAAGATAGATAACAGCTGCCAAGATAAAGCTAACGAGGGGTCAAGATAAGCTGCCTACTTGGGACAAATTTGTTAGCTTAGTGTTAAACTTTTGCCATGTTTGTACTGTATACTTGGCGGAGTGGATTATTGCTGTACACACAAGTCACTTGCCTATTGAAAGGATTAAGTTTTCGCGATTAACATTTTCCATAGATAAACAACTATGTAAGATAGATAACTTTACAACCGATTTACTGGGTTTTCTTACTTCTGGGAACTGTTATCCATGTTGGAAAAATATGATCTGAAAATAAAACGAAATAATTAAATTTGACAATTTTCAAACTGTTTCGTCAGTCAAATATGATTCTAACGAAAGGTTACATTAAAAAGCCAAATTTTAGACCACGACGGCATTCGACTATAATCGTAGAAGTTATATCACATGATTTCTTAGAAAAGGTTAATAATTGCCTATCGATTGCAAAATTTAATGTTTATATGCATCGTGGTCGCGAATTTACACATTCGCGAAATGATCGGCACAAAAAATTGGATCCTCCTAAATCCACAATTATAGTTCCAATACTTAAATACAAATAATTCCTCGGACTTCTAACTTTGTGAGAAGTTATTGTCAATACTTACAAGAATGATTAGTCCATTAGTCTTTCAAAACTCATACCTGTATGTATTTAAATTACCTTTTAACCATATTAATTATTATTAAACCCCAGTTTTTTGGATATTGTGGTTAATTATGCAAACTTTACCATTTTACTGGTTGTATAATTTTATTAGGAAGTTACCTAATAAAGTATGTCAGTCTCTGCTCAAAATCTTATTTCAAAAAGTCTGCACACTGCGTAATTTTTTCATTTCAACTGAAACAATTTTATGTCCAGCAACTCCACCTGTTTATTCTTAAAATTAATGATAACTGGTTTTGTGGATTTCATCACAAATCACCTGACCAAATTATAATGATAAAAGAAGGTGGTATTGAACACATGTCAACCTTGAGCCTGTATCAAGGTGTCCAATAACAATTATAATTTGGGCAGTGAATGTTGATGCTGATGCCCTAGTTATTACATGTACTATACTTATATCTAAAATTATGTCGGTGCTTTAAAACAAACCTATAGGTATCATACTTTGGGCAATGTAAATGTCAATAATTATTAACCTGTGCGTAGTGACCTTGACTTATTCCTCGAAAAAGGGCGGTAACAGTAGGAAATGAGGATACAATAAATTAATCAATTATTGACCCGTGGGTAGGGAAGACAGTATAACATGTATATAATTATTGACCCGTAAGTAGTGAAGACAAAATTAATGTTATACAATTATAGCATTTCAGTGAGTGCGATATGGTGTTTTATCGGCAAAGAAAAGCAATATTGGCCGAGGCCGTAGGCCGAGGTCAATATTACTTTTCTTTGCAGATAAAACACCATATTGCACTCAAAGAAATGCTATAATAGTTTTATTACATGTTAACTATTTTAAAATGAAAAGACTGGTGTTATATTTTAATGATAAATAAGTTTTGCCTTTTATGTTCCGACTCTGGCCGCCATCACGGTACCAGAGCAGCGTCCACGACAACTAATGACGTACTAGTGTCTGTGACGTCATTAAATGGCACAATTCATTCTTTTCTTGTTGAATTCATGTTTCCAACGATGGATTTGATTGGCTTAGTGCAATATGGTGTTTTATCAGGTTCCAGAGTGCAATATGATGAAAAACGGCGTTGCGCGTGCAAGTAGTTTAACCAATCAAAACAAAGGTCTCAGAGTAAAGTCATATCATAATGTAATAATATACAATTATGGACTTTTTAGTGGTTGTATATGGTGTGATATTCACCGGAAAAAATAAATATTGATCGAGGCGACAGCCGAGGTCAATATTTATTTTTCCGGTGAATATCACACCATATACAACCACTAAAAAGTCCATAACTGTTTTATTATATAATTTAGCCACTGTGGCACTCGGTTGACAATGTTTTCTCAAACCTGTGACCAGGCAATCTAACTATTTTACCGATGTTAGATTTCCCTGCCCACCCTGGTTGAGACCGGCAGATCACACTAAAATTACTCCGCATTAATTAGATCAATCTGACTTTTTAAATCTGATTCTATGAAAAAATAAATGCGACGGAAACGGATGAGACACAATCAATTACACACTAAATTGATAATGCCATAACGTCAACGTTCTATGAAAAAAATCACTTGCGCACAATTAATTGATGACGTTCTAATCATTTTACGGAGAACGTCAACAAAAATCGATGACGTACACCGAATTTGATATTCACCGGAAAATCCGTGGTATATCATGTGAGATCCAATGGTCACGTGTTACCGTTTTAGCCAATCATAAAGATGGAATTTATTAATTATATAATAAAAATAATTATTGACCTGTAAGTATTGATGGCAATATAAATGTAAATAATTATTGACATGCAGGTAGTGAAGACAGTATTAATGTAAATAGTTATTGACCTGTAAGTAGTGAGGGCAATATTAATGTAAATAATTATTGACCTGTAAGTAATTAGGGCAATATTAATGTAAATAATGATTGACCTGTAAGTATTGAGGGCAATATTAATGTAAATAATTATTGGCCTTTAGGTAGTCAGAAATTATTAATGTTATACAATTAGTGACCTGTAAGAATTGAGGGCAATATAAATGTAAATAATTATTGACCTGCAGGTAGTGAAGACAGTATTAATATAAATAATTATTGACCTGTAAGTATTGAGGGCAATACGAATGTAAATAATTATTGACCTGTAAGTATTGAAGGCAATATTAATGTAAATAATTATTGACCTGTAAATAATTAGGGCAATATTAATGTACATAATCATTGAACTGTAAGTAGTCAGAGCTATATTAATGTAAATAATTATTGACTTGTAAGTAATGAGGGCAATATAAATGTAAACAATTATTGACCTGTGGGTGGTGAGGACAATATGAATGTAAATAATTATTGACCCATGGGTAGTAAGGGCAATAAAATGTAAATAGTTATTGACCTGTGGGTGGTGTATAAATATAAATAATTGTTTTCGTTTACGATAAGCGTGGCTCGTTAAAGAACCCTAATGCACATGTCCCGAGCAAACTGAAAACTTAAGGTCAAAATTTCTGCCTCTTAACATATTGCTGGTGACGTCTCGATATAAGTTAAATATTCTTGACCGACACATGTAACCGGATCCAATCTATCAATACTACTAATTTGAAAATACTATTACAATAAAATCAAATCTCAATTAATTACTACTATTTGTTTAGTCAAAATTTGAAGAAAATTTAACGTTTAGCAAAAATCGATTTTTTGGAATCAAAATAGTATGGAAAGAGAGTGATGATGTATTGAGGGACCTTATATCTAGGTTTTACTGTACCTTTAACAGGTGATAAAAATCCATGTGCTAAAGTCACAACTGAAATAGAACAAAATAACTTGTCGAATTAAATATAAGAGTTATTATATAACATGACTTAATTATTTTGAACACCGTATACAGGGCCATTTTAACAAGTTTACAAACCATGTTTGTCCGATTGATAAACTTTTTCACTTTATTTCTTTTAAGAAAGTAAAAGCTTTATAAAGTTATTAATTAAATTATTTATTTATTTATTTATTTATTTATTTATTTATTTATATTTTTTCATATCTAAACACATTACGGGATTTTTTATCTTAACCACTATAGTACTTTACTTTTTGTGCATGCTGGTAAAATAATCTGCTTTGTTACCATTTTATTTTAAAACCAATACAAATAAGTACTTTAACAACTTTAATGAGTAACAAAATATAAGCAACGTCATACGGCGTTGGAACACAATTGTGTTGCCTATGGTAATATGACGTCATAAGCCAATTGTTTCATACAAAAATAACAGGACAGGTCTGACCAATTACAATGCTTGATAAAAACCATGAAGGTTGGCCAATTAAAATGTTTATTAGAAAGAATTATTGAATTATACTTACGTATAACGTGTAGCACAATTGAGAACCATATACCTTAATTACAAAAACAAATAAATCAATGCAAATGAAAGTAGAAAAATCAGACAGAAAATACCATAAATTGGATCAAATATAAGGGCAATCGTTTTACTGGATAAAACTAAATAACAGCAATAAAAAAATTAATTATAGAATATAAATAAAATTCATGTCAGAAGCTCGTGTAGGAATGTTGGGTAGTTCGCTTGCCAAAGATAGGTGTTCTGTCAACACTCTCGTTTCTTTCATATAAGTGTAATATTTTTGCCACTTTCAAAATAAACATAATATTCCAGTTTTCTTACTGGACACTCAGACCTATCCGTTCATGGAATAATTGGCTCCAATACTAATAAAGAATTATCGGACTTATTGCTTCCTTGAGTAATTAATGTCAACACTAATAAACATATGGTGGCCGATATCAGCCGTCAAGTTTCATTTCTTGTGGAAGAAAAGTGTATTTTGTCATTGACAGGTTTCTTTTGTCATATTTCATATTTCAATAACGCTATTATTACTATTTAAGAAAGTTGACAACAAAAAATTGCAACTTTCCTTACCATCGCATTCCTTTGTGAAGATTGTATTTTGTAATGGTCAAGTTTCCGTTGTCACTTTTCGTATTTCTCCAACGTTAGTTTTACCATTTTAGAAACTTGGTAATAATATTGTCATCTTTCTTACTGTCACAGTCCTTTACAAAACTCTTGCAAAGTAATTAGCTATTCAATTTCAGAAATGAATGTGAGAATGACAAAATGGCAATTCTGCTGTCAACTTACTCAAATAGTAAGAATAGTTTAGAAACTTGAAAACAATATTGTAACCTTCCTTATTGTCACATTCCTTCACAAAACTCTTGTAAATTAACCGGATATTAAAAAAGGAATGTGACAATCAGAAAAATGGCAACTATGCTGTCAACTTACTCAAATAGTAAGAAAGGTTTAGAAACCTAACAAAAATATTGTCAGCTTTTTACAATCTTCTTGCAAAATAACCGGCTATAAAAAAGGAATGTGACAATGAGAAAATTGGCAATTATATTGTCAACTTACTCAAATAGTGAGAATAGTTTAGAAACTTGGCAACAATATCGTCATCTTTCTTACTGTGACAATCCTCTTGCAAATTAACCGGCTATTAAGAAAAAAGAAATGTGACAATGAGAAAAATGGCAATTATATTGTCAACTTACTCAAATAGTAAGAATTTGTTTAAAACTTGACAACAATATTGTCACCTTTCTTACTGTGACAATCCTCTTGCAAATTAACCGGCTATTAAGAAAAAAGAAATGTGACAATGAGAAAATGGCAATTCTGCTGTCAACTTAATCAAATAGTAAGAATAGTTTAGAAACTTGAAAACAAAATTGTCACCTTTCTTACTGAGACAATCATTTAAAAAGACTCTTGTAAATTAGCCGGCTATTAAGAAAAAGAAATGATACAATGAGAAAAATGGCAATTATATTGTCAACTTACTAAAGTAGTAAAATATCGTTGATAGCGTTGGAGAAATGTGCAAAAAATGACAATAGAAACGTGACAATAACAAATAAACTTCTCTTGTACTAGAAATGGAACTTGGCAGCTGATATTGGCCCTCGTATGAAAACGATAAACTAAAAAAAGGACAAAATATCAATCGAAAATGTTCAAAGAAGAGACACAAAAATGATAAAAGGATTATCAACAATGATATACCAAAAGAGATTAAAATTTCTATGACTACCAACGTTGGAATATAGACGACAGCGAAACGACGTTATCGAATTATACAAATTACATATTATACCAGTTTTAATTTCACAGCACTAGACGGCCGTTTCGGAATACAATTCCTCATCAGTAGTGCTTGGACCAAAATAATGAAACCAAAATTATTTAAGAAAATATTAAAAGGACTAGAAAGCGTAAACCATCCAAATGTAGGAAGAAGAGCAACGGTAACTACAACTATAGGACATAACAAAAAAAAACTATACAGACGGAGAGTCAGACTGAACCAAACAAGGAACACATTCAGTGTAATAATTATAGACAATTGGAACAACTAATCAATAGACTCTGTTACAGCTCCAACACTAAATTCCTTCAAATCATTTGAAATTTCTCAAAAACTAAGGTATACTCCCTCATGCAAAGTATTTCCTTAGCTTCATTTGGTAAAATATATTTTGGTCCTTTGGGTAGCTTTTCATCATCTTCAAAATAATTTTGGTTTCATAATTTTGGTCCAAGCACTACTGATGAGGAATTGTATTCCGAAACGGTCGTCTAATGCTGTAAAATTAAAACTGGTATAATATGTAATTCAAATCCCGACTAAACAAAGACTGGAAGAACAAACCAATAAGTTTGATCCTGGCCGCTACTCGATAACATTATGCGCAATCGGTATGCAAAAGTACCAAGAAAATAAAACAAGAAGCCATATATGTGTCAACAAAAGCCAATGCTGACAAAGACGTCGATGGAAAGAAAGATAGTAAGATTAAAACCTTACTTGTATGTGAGATCATACTGTCTTGAGTGTTAGTACAGATATGCTAATCAGAAAACTATTATGTACCTTACAATGACCTTATAGAATCATCACATCGATAAGTATAATACGTCAAGTTTGACCTGGCCGTTTGACCTTTAACTTGAATATTCAAACAGATATATCCACTGTGTAATTTAGGGACTATAGACTTATAATGATAACATGATATAAAGTTGATATATGAGGATAGATGATAGTAATAATGGGTACGAATTATTTATGGTATAATGAAACACGATGTCCTTTCCAAAGGGTGCGGTGGCCTAATGGATAAGACGTGAGTCTTCAAATCCAGGGTCTCTCACCGCTGTGAGTTCGAGTCCCGCTCGGACCACATGTGGGAAAGTGAATTTTCCTTACCGTTGGCCTTTACTGATTCACCTGGTATCAGTATAATGGACTGGGAGAGTGGTACGCTTGTCTGCGGCGTACTGACTCTGTGAGCTAGCACGTTAAAGTCGCCCTGAGTGCGCGCTAGTAAAAGGCAGACCATACAACACACTCGCACTTCACATGCATACACAAAAATTGTTCATAGATTAATCCATAGAGATTAATTAAATAGTTCTCGTCGCGAATAGCTGAAAAATTGCTGATGCGACGTTAAGCAATATTCAACCAACCAACCAACGATGTCCTTTCCTAAATCACACAGTCTATTAGCTAAATCTAATATTCAATTTTAAGATCAAACGGCCAGGTCAAACTAGACGCACTATATTCCTTAACGTCTTGCCCGATTGATAACATGTAGTAAAAGAAAATAACCAATTCTTATCTATAAAACCAAAACTTTCGTACTTACTAAAACATCATTTGTTAAGTCTGATTTTGGCGTTATAAAGGGGTTTGGCAAGGGAGACTCCACAAAAAATAAAAAAAATAAAAAAGAAATAGAATTTAGTTAAGTAATGGCGTTTTATGTCCCTGGCAAGAATATATCACTTATATCGAGACGTAACAAGCTTTACACTTTACAATTAAGGTGCAGAAATTTTGCCTGTGCGTGGCGCTGATGGCATTTTACAGCAAGGTTCTTCATCGCACCAAGCCTACTCGTTTATTTTAAGAACCGTGACTTTCATTTCGTGATGCCGAGTGCTTGGCGGAAGAACAGTCACTACCTACTTTCATGTCTTGGGTCAGACCCGGTCGGGGTTTGACCTACGACAACTAAAAATGGTGTAGGAAAATGGAGAAAAGCATGATGATGTGGTTTTACTGTATTAAAAACGTTTCAGTTACACTATGTTTTCCTATTGTCCTCCTTTTGAGAGCAGAGGCTTTCATATCAGCTTAATGGCATTGTCGGTCATGAACCCCGGTTGCCACATGACTCCGCGTACAATTTCATTTCATTACAATTACGAACTGTATCCCTACGCGTCAGCTGGCATCAATGGGTAAAAATTGACATGTTCTTTTGAATGGTAATATCTCCGAAGTTATTTATTTATTTATTTGTTTTATTCTATTTTATTTTATTTTATTTTATTTTGAGTTTTCAGAGAAGTTACACTAAGTATATGAATATTTCTGTATTGTTATTATTTCTAAATGGCTGTTTGATTCAAAGGATTCCTCTCTGAAATAAGTTGCTACGCTAATAATTTTTTGAGTTACTAAATGAATAAAATATTTTTTTTAAATATATAAAACAAATATAACTAGAGCGTGTTATTCAGTTTGTCTTTCAAAGCTTAAATTGGATATTATATCATATTGGCCATGAACGCCATTTCAAAACATATCAAGTGCCTTCTGATATTGTGTATAGTGCGTCAAGTTTGACCCGGCCGTTTGACCTTTAATTTGAATATTCAAACAGACATATTTATTGTGTAATTTAGGGGTTGTATAAAGTTGATATATAAGGATATATGGCAGTGATACTGGGTACCGGGTGTTAATGGTAATGAAGCATGCTGTCTTAAATGCCCTAGTCCACAGTGTATGAACGGAACTATACGCAAAAAGGTAGCTACTGTTTGTCGAAGCGAGAAGGTGTATCGGGAGACACGAGGTTGTTGATTACTAGTCTATCTTTCTAGCTCAATTTTAATGGATTTAGTTTATCCCTTTTATTTAATCCATCTTCACTATATAAAGCTTTAGTGGTAGCCATATGCTCTCAGAAAAGTGTCAACTTATATAATAAATATGATGATGAACATAACCAAACGCCGAGCCGTGGGCTTCTCACTTCTAGTTAAATGATGTAAAATACTTATTATTTCACATTTTATGTTCCATTATCAGTACCTATATGTAGAAAAGTATTCTTAGATTCCCCAAATCATGTACAGAATGTTACAAAACTCGTATTTACACTGAAAAAGCAAGTTTTTCTTCCGTGGTCAAACGTTAGAGCTGTACCGGTAGTTTTCAACATCTGTATTGTTTCTGTACCGGTAGCTATTTTTCTTTTCCACGCCATCCATGCGAGTTAGATGGAATTTTCAGTTTAGAAATTTTTGTAATTCAATTAAAAATTATAAATCATGCTTTTCTATTTAAGCAAAATATGCTATGAACAATATTAAAGACCAATAGTCCCTTAATTATAGTACATTTTGCAATTGCATTAAAATATATCGTATACTGTAGCATGTTTTTTACAATTTATTACTCAAATTTCCATATTGCAAAAACTGAGGGGGTGATAGCTATAATATAGAAATATTATTAAACGTAAGCTACTATTCGCGACGATAACAAGATTATTACCCTCTGAGAATTAATCTATGTGTGTGAGATTTGCTAGTGTGTTAACTATCAGTCATTAGCAAGGAAATTAGCTGTATGGTCATTGCAAGGATTAAGACAGGAGTGAACAAGAGACTCAGGAAGGAACATGCAGGATTTAGACCAGGGAGAGGAACAATAGAGCATCCTGAGAAAAATACTGGAACATGCAAATGAATTCAGAACTCCAATATACACATACTTTGTGGACTTTGAAAAAGGCATTCGACTCGGTGCACAGGAAGAGCCTTTGGACGATAACGAAGAGCTATAGGATTCCAAACAAAATCACTAATGCTATAAGAGGGATGTATGAGTGATTCGAATGTGCTGTCATTGAAGAAAATGAAACATCAGAGTGGTTTGCTATTAAAAGTGGTGTAAAACAGGGATTTGTAATGTCAGGGTTTCTTTCTAAGAGTTATAGATTGGATGATAAAGAAAACAACAAATGGAATGAGAACAGAAATAAGAAGTGACTTTACAACATTATTGTTAGGTCTTCTGTTTGCGGAATATATAACACTTTTATCCTCCAAATTCTAAGACTTGAATGATAAGACTAGGAAAATGACTGAAGAGGCATCAATGATAGGGCTTAAATTAAATTCAAAGAAATATACTTAGAAGGATTTTGAACACCAAAAATATTGGAAAAATACAATGAAGCACATATTTAAGACCTTAGTAGGACCAGTATTGTTTTATGAAAGTAAAGATGATATACTTATACAACTAATTATATAAAATCATATGGTAGCATAATAAGCATAAAAGTACTAAAAATCTCTGACTGGAAAAAAGAAATTTCCCAAGTATCCCAGAGAGACTGAAGTTAAAGTATCACAATAAAAACTACCGGTACAATGTTTCTGTTACTAGAAACTCACAACTGGTACAGACAAAATGTAAACTACCGGTACAGTAGCATCTTGTCAGTCATGTCGTTTGAATCAATATTTTGAATGTTTCTGTGCCAAAGTAGATTTTGTAATCATATAGACTGATTGAAAAAAGGTTTGTTTTCATCATGTACACATGTATTTTAAAATTATCGGATATTTTCGATTAAATGAGCATAAATCTACATTTTAGATAGGTCCAGCGTTGCTGAAATACGTGTTCATGACCGTTCTTAATGGAATATTTAATTTATTTTGAAATTCTAAAACATACAAATACGCCCAAGGAGAAGATAGAGAACAACTGCTTATTTACCGTATTTGATTTCGAGTTGCTATTCACGCAACAAGAAAATAAGAAACAATTTACTCGTTGACCTCGTTGTCTCTCGCTTCGCCGAACAGTAGCTACCTTTTTGCGTACAGTTCCGTTCATACACTCTGTAGTCACACATTCACAGATCACCTTATCGGTTTTGCTACGGATACGATCCAGCATCATTCGTGGTAATCTGTAGTGATCCGCAGCTTCGTTGTCATACGTTATCATTCGTAGTAGTATTTCTTTATCCGTGACATTTTTGAACATGTTCAAAATTTGACCACAGATCAAACAACCGTAGTATATCCTTGTTAAATCGTATTAGAACGTAATGATCTGTTCAAGTCCCCATCGAAACCGTATTTACCCGTGCTTATAAGTAAGCCCGAACTCGTCAAGGATTTATATGGTTAATTACGGTTAACTACGTACTAGTGCGTCCGTATCGGATCCGTGCCGGACTACGGAAATTGGCTTTTCCGGGGTCATCCGTGAAATTTAATCCGTAGTGGTACCGGCGAGGTGATCCGTGAATGTGTGACTGGGGCATCACCTAAATCACACAGTCTATAAACCCATTGTAATATTCAAATTAAAGGTCAAACGGCCAGGTCAAACTGTATACATATATGAATTAAGCAGGTGATTTTCTAGTCTGGTACCTCGAGGCTATTATGCAGCCTGACTGCTACCCTTGTTTGAAGTTAAAAATACCAACTGTCGAAGCTGTTTCACAATTTATTGCGACAAACATTAAAGGGTAAATGAATTGTTGTGAACCTTTAAAGGTGTCAAACATAGATCGAAAGATTTTTCCGCAACCAACGTGCCTCGTGGTCTACAAAACTATGAATTCGGAAGTCAATTCAAAGTTGTAAAATAAAAATAGAAAAACGATCCGGAGTATACAAAACCCGGATCGGGAACGTTACAGCTATCTACTTATCGGTTACATTGTTTATCTCAACGGTACACAAGCACACAAGAAAGCTCAGTACTGGCATTGTATATGGGAGTTCGGGATTCGAAAACTAGCCAGGTCTGACTAAAAACTTAAAAATAGGTAGAGACTGAATTTAAAGTCACGTGTCTTTCAGAAGAGATTCAAAACCGATGTCACGGTAAACTTGGCTCAAAAAAGAACTTTCTCCGCATTTTGTGTTGAGCTAAAGGTAAATATGTCTGACGCGGGTGTCGTAATTATTGTCTTTTGATTTACTGTAGAAACCACTGTGGCTGTGACAGTGAAATTCTCTTTATATCCATAGAAAATCAAATAAATTTGAATAAAGTTTGATATTTTTCACTTACTTGTACCTAGTCGTAACAGGAAATCTGTATGCGCATCCGCGATTGTCATAAACTATGAATGTTGGCGGTCTGGGGATTTTACACATGCGAAAATGACGATGTTTACACCGGAAGTGATGTCCTTCGTGACGTTTTACGTCATATGCGCAACAGAAGCCGCCATTTGCATGGTTTTTCAACATGTTAAATACCCATAGCACCAACGTTTTTCCCTATGCAGATATAGTTTGGGCTAATCGCGGATGCGCATACAGATTTCCTGTTACGACTAGGTACAAGTAAGTGAAAAAAATCGATCTTTATTCAAATTAATTTGATTTTCTATGGATATAAAGAGAATTTCACTGTCACAGCCACAGTGGTTTCTACAGTAAGTGGATATGGGATTATAAGGACCTGAACAAAGTAATATTTACCGAGGCCGTCAGGCCGAGGTGAATATTATTTTGGTCAGATCCATATAATCCCATATCCAACTCATCAAAAGACAGTAATTGTTTTATTATATGTTTAAAAAATCAGATTTTAGTGTAATTAGCAAAATGATCGACATTACTGGAGACGTTCATCGAGTCGGTAGAGCCGGTTTTAAAAGCTCTTTTTAATATTTTTTGTTAAATAGCACTATCTGTTAACTTTTTTGTGTCCATGGCATCTGTTGATGTCAAAATTGTCCCCAATATTCTGAGATTTATTGTGGTCTACAAAACTATGAATTCGGAAGTCAATTCAAAGTTGTAAAATAAAAATAGAAAAACGATCCGGAGTATACAAAACCCGGATCGGGAACGTTACACTCCCCGCCTGACAACAGTCACTTGTCCTCATTATTTTCAGGTAGAGAAAATAAATAAACAATTTCAGCTATCGGTCTGATATATGTTGTAGGCTGTCCGTTTATGATCACTTTTAACTCAACTTTTCGGACTTTACCATCCTCACTGTGTATCGCATTTTGTACAATTCCAATCGGCCAGTTATTTCGATGTGCTTCCTTGTCCTTCATAAGGATTAGGTTTCCCTCTTTTATATTGGGATTGTCAGCTTTCCACTTGTGGCGTGATTGTAGCAGTTGTAAATATTCAAATCTCCATCTTTTCCAGAATCGGTCAGCCAGCACTTGAACATGTTTCCATTGAGATTTGTACATTTGTTTGACATCCAAGTTTTCAAAAGGTGCAACGTCAGTAAATTGTTTTGAGTTAAAAGAATTGACGGACTTAAAATCATAGGATTTTCTGGATCTGATGATACGGGCGCTATAGGCCTGGCATTAACAATCGCGCTTATTTCTGCCATGAAAGTCACTAGAACTTCATGTGTCATCTGTTTATGACTAGTTTCTAAGATAATTGCATCAAGGATACGTCGCACGACCCCAATAAGGCGTTCCCACACTCCCCCGAAGTGCGAACTATGTGGAGGGTTGAAGATCCAGACTATTCTTTCGTTGAGTAAAAAGTTTTTGATGGATTTATCTTCAACGTTGATGACGTTTACATTCAAACTCTCGGTAGATCCCATAAAATTACTTCCCCTGTCTGATCTAATCTCTTTGACTTTCAACTTCCTGTGTTACAAATTTCAGCCTCGTTAACTGCGCTTCTGCTTTCATGCGCTTTCTAGTCAAAATTGAACTGGCGTTAGAGCTGGCCACAGACCTAGTGTAATAAGATTTGTTAGAAAGAGTGTCAGTCTTTTTATCCACCGCATTAAGTCTTGCTTCCTTAATTTGAAACCTGAGTTTTTCTATGGTTTCCCTACCCCTAGCATATTCTGATATGGTTAGATCTAATTGGGCTCTACTTTCTGGGGTGTTTGTGTTATCTAAGAAGACTTTTAGATTATCTGAAGCTTTTGTGAAATCGTCATCAAGAACATCTACCTGACCATACAATTCCCTTAACAATTTGATATTACCATCACAGCGTACAATTTCATCTGGAATTTCCTCTATTTTAGCCCATACAAAATCAACATGTTTAGAATACCTCTTAAAATTTGTTTCATACAATGCATGACCCTTTTCTGTTAATTGTCTCTCACGTCTTACGTCATGAACCTCACTAACATCACCACTTTCAACCTTAGTTTGACTAGCCATTTACATTTCAATTTTGACAACAATATTGACATAAATCATTAATAACATGAATAACAGAATATGTAAAATAAAGAAGACTTAATAAAATACTAACACAATATATACTCAGTTCTATAACTCTGGTTTCTATGATGGAATATACTACTCTTTAACATTGTTCATATTTGCAAGTTCATATGTCTTATGTAAACACAAATCATTTAGATACCGAAACTTCTGTGTAAATATTAATGTCTCCATGTTCACACTTGTGTTCTGTGGTTATGTTCTGTGTTCTTGACGTGTTCACTAATAGATATGTCCCAGACGTGTGCTTGAAGAGTCCCAGACGTGTCCTTGAAGAGTCCCAGACCGATGCTTGACATGTCCCAGACGTCCCTCTAAGATCACCATAACAATTCATTTACTATGCAGCCTGACTGCTACCCTTGTTTGAAGTTAAAAATACCAACTGTCGAAGCTGTTTCACAATTTATAACGTTTAACGCTGCTCGTGATCCGACATTTCATTTTTGTGAATTGCCAAAACCGTGTCAATGACGTCAGCAATATGCTATCTTTTGACGTATTTTAATTATGACGTCATAATTTACGGGAAGTCCCATGAAGTTACATGAAAGAAGGCATATGATTGGATATTTACTCGAGTCTTGTCTAATCAGAGAGAAGTGTTGATTGAATTTGGAAATTCTCTAATCTTGTGATATCCAGGTAGATATCGCATTTTATTCTGCGAATCAAATTGCTTCTATGCCAATCAGATTGTATGGAATTTTTCATTCATATAGTAAAAATTAATATCCTTGACTTGGAACAGCAAAACATCGATCTTTACCTCTTATAGAACGAAAAATTATCTTGAAAAGATAACATACAGTACAGGCCTTTTGAAAGTTTAACACAAAGATAACGAAGAAGTACCAAATTGACATCTTATATATAATTAAATATCGACTCCATGTTATATCTAAACAGCTTTTCTCCAGATACTCTCTCTCTCTCTCTTCTCTCTCTCTCTCTCAGAGCAAGCATGTATTCTCTCTATCCATCTATATACTCTCTCTCTCTCTCTCTCTCTCTCTCAGAGCAAGCCTGTATTTTCTCTTCCCATCTATATACTCTCTCTCTCTCTCTCTCTCTCTCTTCTCTCAGAGCAAGCCTGTATTTTCTCTTCCCATCTATATACTCTCTCTCTCTCTCTCTCTCTCTCTCTCTCTCTCTCTCTCTCTCAACCTGTTCGGTATTTCGGACACTCTTCTATTTCTTTACCCAACGTTTAACTTTGTCAAGTCCTAACCGTATCATACAATATTAATATAAAGATAATTTAACATAATATTAACATATCTATTTATTTTTTTATCAAAGAACTTCCGATAACGAGTTACAGTACAGACCTGTCGAAAGTTTAACACCGAGCTAGCGAAAAGGAATGGAAACTCAGCTGTCCAGTGGGCCAGTTACAGATAGCTAGTGACAGGACGGCAGAGAGATAGATAGCAGCTGCCCAAACTCTGTCGAGACAAAGCTAACGAGGGACGGTGATCAACTGCCGGCTTGACACCTTATTTGTTTACGATGTTAAACTTACAACAGGTTTGTACTGTAGCATGTCTTAACAAACATGCGAGTTAAGTTGTGTAATAAGACAGAGTTGTGACTGTGACTAAAAAAATCTGCATCAAAATGGAACATTTCATGTTAACCGTTTTGTCTTGGATTATTTTCTCGCGTAAGTTTTTAAAACTTTTATTTACACCGTTCTGACTCATTATATGATAACTGTCCTTTTAAATTGATCGTTGTACATTTCATGTACAAGGCAACCAGAACCAGAACCAGTGCAACCTCTTGAAAAATGATGGAACCTCATTGGCTGAGGGACATAAATCGTCTATATGAGTTTAGTTGAATAATCGTGTTAAACGTCCCAGTCAAGAATATTTCATTTATATCGATACGTTGGCAACTTCCCAGCTATATACTAAGGTCCAGAAATTTTGCCTGTGCGTTACGCTTATGACATTTTACAGCAGGGTTCTTTATCGTGTCAAGCGTACCAAGACACGGGATCTCGTTTATTTTAAGTCCCCATCCGAAAGAACTATTGTGACCTTCATTTCGTAATGCCGAGTGCTTGGCGAAAGAACTGTCAATACCTACTTTTAAGTCTTGGGTCAGACCCGGCCGGGGTTCGTACTTACGACCTCACACTTACGGAGCGAACACTCTACCAACTGAGCTACTGCAGTGGTCAAATCGTCCATATGCATGCGCTTACTGATCACAGTGCCTATCAATGCAAAAAAAGATGGTAGATCATGGTACGAGGCAGATCGTCAATTCACTTGCCCTAGGTAGATACTTTTCTCCGCCACTCCGGTTTCCTTCACATTGAACCGTGACAGACTTGTTATTAGTGAAAGCATCTTGACTGGGGCGGAAAACATTGTAACTCTAGTCTACTCAACTCACTTGAAAAATTGTGTGAACTAGAAAAAATGAAACGCAGCTGTTGTGAAAAGCTTCGCTTTTCAAGACATTTTACTATTTTACAATAGTGAAACCCTTTCTTAACCTTTCTAATGAAAATGAACGTTATGTACATCGAATTTTTTTTAAAATTTTATTATTATTATTACTATTATTTTTTTATTTATTTTAATTTCATTTCTGAGTTTCATTGTGACAATATTTATTATACCCCTATCCCGTTTAGGGGGGTGGGGGTATATAACAATTACTCTTTCTGTCTGTTTGTCCGTCCGTCCGTCTTAATATCGTCGCTCCATTACTAGATCTTTTGGTGAATTTGATCAAACTTGGTACAAATATAAACGAACATGAGGCAATGTGTCGCAAACCAAATGAAGATGCATAGGTCATAGGGTCAAGGTCATAAGGTCAAATCTTAGCGATAACAATTTGGCAATGTTTGGAACGGGGGTATTTGTCTCTTAAGAGACTGCTTAAGTTTATTAATTTTCGTTAATTTCTGGATTTCAGTAAGCCAAATTAAAACCGACGTAGTGGATTTAGGCTGTGATCCGGGATGGTACAACAATGGCAGATTCTGTTACCTTTTTAACAACAATAAACTTGTAAATCAAAAGCAGGCAAATGCTGAATGTGGAAACATGAAGTCATATCTGTTACGAGTTGAGTCTTCTGATGAACTGGTAAAGTCATTCAAGGGCATTATTTTTCTTCGTTTTTCTGTAGGGATGTTAACTGTGATTGAATAATTAGTTAAATACCCAGTCAAGAATATTTCACTTACATTAGGACATCACCATATTGTATAGGAAGTGGCATAAATTTATATTTTTAGAAGGATTCGTTAGTCTGCAACGCCTACCGTGACACTGAAGTTTGTTCTAAAGGTCTTTTTCCTGGGTTTAGTTCGTTCGGAAGGATTCTTTAGGGTGCCATACCTACATGTACTGTGGCACTATTCATCTTTCGAAGGGTTTTGAATTTTACAATAAACGTTCTGACAAACTCAACTCATAAGACAGAGCAAAAGTTGTGGAAAAGACAGATGTTGTTGTCAAATTGTATAATTCATCAAAACGGCTACAGTATGCATATTACAACAAGTTTTTGATTGATGCATCACCACCAGATATTTATTAAGTAACAGTACAGACCTGTCAAAAGTTTAACAATAGGCTAACGGATTACAGTCAAACTTTTCTATAAAGACCGCCCAAGGAAACCTGTATGAGTGTCCTTAATGGACAGGTAACCTGACCCTAATATAGAAGTTCAAATAACATGAATAATAAGCGATTGGAATAATTTTTTACTGACTTTTATAAATCTGCGCTTATATAGGGGTGGTTTTAAGACAGGTTCAACTGTACTGCAAATTCACAGCTTATTAGCAGCTATGGGAGGTCATGGGTAGTGACTGTTCTTTCGCCAAGCACTCGGCATTACGAAATAAAAGTCTCGGTTCTTTTGGATTGAAACGGTGGGCGTGGCACGATAAAGAACTTTGCTGTATAATGCCATCAGAGCAACGCGCAGGCAAAATTTCTGCATCTTCGACTATGGCTACCGACGTCGCGATATAAGTAATATATTTGTGACTGGGACGTTAAACATTATTACTCAACTCAACTTCTTATTAACACTAGTAATAATTAATGGATTTGTCATATACCATTTTTTGAATTTAATCATAAAATACATTCAAAAAATGGTATATTGTCATATACCATTTTTTGAATGTATTTTATGATTAAATTCAAAAAATAGTATATGACAGATTTTTAATTTTCATGCAAGCATCATTTGTTTATTGTTTGTTAAATGGGACTATTTTTATTTATTAATACGTGTAGTTGTAAAGTAGAGTGGTTGGGCCGACAACTGGGTATTAACCCCAAGCTTAAAAAAGTGGGGGGGTATATATAGTCATGGGGTGTTAGTCCGTGTGTCCGTCCATCCTTCCGTCCTTTCGTTACACCTTAAGGTACCTATCTCTTATCCGCAACTCCTCCTAAACCCTTCAATGGATTTCATGAAACTTTCACACAATCTTTGTGATATAATGTAGATGTGCACCTCCTATTTAAAAATTTGATCCGATGGATCCGATGGATTTGTGGGAGCGGGAGGTATTTTTCGTGAGCTTGTGGCTTATAGTTTTTCTAGTTTAACCTAGATTTACCTTGACTTAAATTGAATAAATTTCAATTATTTGTTTTTGGTTAAAATAAGCATATTTTGAATGACACCTTAATTTCCCCAATAGCTTAAAATTAAAATTGTAAAGATTTCAAAATTGCCAGGAGGATAAGTCCAAAGTTACGAAGTCTTTCGAATTTTGAACACCGAGAAGTTTGAATGCTGATGGCTTTTTCCAATAAAATGATGTATTGGAGTCTTAAGTCAAAATTAAATTAAAATTGTCATTTTAAGACAAAGTGATACTCATTTTTTATTTCGTTACTGATACATTTGTAATGTTCAGTCTTTTATGTTTCAGAATATTGATGTATCGTCTCATTTCTATTCTATTTTCACTTGGTTGAAATCAAGATAAGAGAGAGAGAGAGAGAGAGAGAGAGAGAGAGAGAGTTTAGCAATGATAATTTTTGTTGTAGATTTTTTGTGTGTGTTTGTCTTTTCTTTGTATTGTTTCCTTTTACTGTTTTATCATTAAGTTATATTGTTTCCAGTTCTTTGTTGTGTTTACCGTTTCCAAGCACATTTTTTATATTAATTTTGTAAACCTTTTTTTTTTATTAAATAGGCATTTGTTAAACAGATTTTATCTGATTTCTCATCAGAAGGATTTTGGACGGACATGTCGGATCTGAGGTTTGATGGGACGGATACCGGAACCGGAAACTGGATGTGGGGACAGTATGAAGCAATAGATAACACAACAATGTAATGCATATCTATATTTTCACAATCATTCCTTTTGGCCGCTCCGGCATCCCCACCATTCAAGAACTGACCACTTCGATATAAGCCTCTTAACTTACTGGGCGTAACACAATTACTTATCAGCACCGCTTTGACAATCATTCTTTTACTTAATTTTTGCAAATATTATACAGTTTTAAACAGCAAACAAGCCGCTCAAATTGTTAATATTGCTAGTCTAGTCTTATCAAAGCCTTCAGTAAAAGGTTTAAGGCAGTCACAACAACATGCTTCTCAGTAGAAGCATGTAGACTAGTGCTTCTTAGTGGAAGCATGTAGCTCAGTTGATAGAGCGTCGGACTCCAGATCTAAGGGTCGTAGGTTCGAATCCCGTCGGGGACATGTTGTGATCTTGCGCAAGTTACTTCATTTCACATTGCTGCTGACTTATCCGGTGTCAGGATAATGGACCGGTGAGGCTGCAATTTTCGTCTCGGTGAGCACCTAAAAAGTCGCCCCGAGTGCGCACTAGTACAAAGCAGACATACGCACAATACACACTGCCAGTCATGGTCACATGGGTGTAGGCTAGTGTGATCTGGCTAACAATTATTAAAATGCGCCAGAGAGGCCTAGGGGCTATTAAAAGATAAGAATATTAGTGATATAAGTATAATTCGTCTCTATCCTGGATGTATACGACATCCATAGTTTCATGTTCTTTTTTTATTCTCATCATTTTTTTTATTTTAAACTTGGCATGTGTAGACAGGAGATAATTACCCATCCGGAGCACCCGGTCTCACTTCCCTGGTAGGCGTTCACGTGTTTAACTTAATTTACTACTTTATACAAAGTGTTCATTTTGCCTTTGGGACTGTAGTTTGAACACTGAACTGTGTATGTTTATGTTTGATTTGTTAACTTTTTAAGATATTCGAGAATTTTAGATGTCGTTTTTAAAAGCCTTAAGATTATTTCAAGCTTATAAAAGTTGGTTTTAACCAAAAATGTGTAGTAGTGATGGGTTTTTACGTCTTAGTCGAGATTCCACCACTTATATCGAGACGGCCAGTTCCAATTCACCGTGTTGAGGTAACCGGAGTGATCGGAGAAAAACACAGATTTTATGCTAGAAAACGTATCTGTGCCGAGATGAATTAAAAGCTATGCGGTGAAAGACGTCATGATTCGTAAGCGCTCACTTTAGACCAATCCGTCACCGAGGCCCGCTTAGCGATGAGGCATTCAAGGTTTCAATGTTTACGCTTTAACCACGCGGCATCATTGATCTATTTCAAATCCTACATATGTTTTAAATTGAATTTATAAATCACGATGGTTTTAATTTTGAACCTGTGATTTTTTAATTTTTTTTTTAAATTTTTTTTTATTATTATTATTATTTTTTTTTTTTTGATAGAAAATGGAACAAGTACCCCGTATCAAACAGACATAAAGCGTGTGGTGCCATCAATACACAAAGGAAGTTTGTTAACGACATGTGCGGCCGGAAAATGGGTTATATATGCGAGATTGCGCAAGCTCCAAGTAATTAATTACAGTCTTAAAGTTCACCTCTATATAAGGTTCACCTGCTTATAACGGCCAGTGAATTTTTTTCCCAAGTGCCCCTTATTCATATTATTTGAACCTCTATATACGGATCACAGGTCTGCCCACAATGGCCACTTTAACTGGTTCCCTTTAGTGGCCTTTATACACAGGTTTGACTGCATTATTGAAGGTTACACGTTTAAATTATTTATATAGGTCATTTAAGAGTGAAGTACGTGAGGTACAGTAATACTGATTTACGCACCATTCAAGATTTATTCACTTACATCGAGGCGGTCAGTTCTGTCGAAGGAAACCGGAGCACCAGGAGAATATCATCGACCATGATCAAGAAAACTGACTAATTTTCTCATACCAGGATTTTTCCGAGGGGATTTGAGCTTAGGAGGCGACAAGCGCTGTAATCAGTTAGCGTGTGCTTTAGACCACTCGGCCATCAAGGACCCAGGTCATTTAAAACAGCTAGACAGCTGGGAATGCTTAATCGAATATATTTTAAATACATTTCAGTTTTGACAAAATGTGGAATTTAATTAATCTACGATCACGTACCAAATTCTGTTTCCGTTTTTGTCTCGAATACTCCTTACATTTAAAAGAGCACCATGTTCTTGGATACGATCTGATCTTGTAAATGAATTATACGGTAATAGGAATTAATAAGTCTAAACTTAAGTCGAAATTGACAAGTCAGTTTTAACATGATACCTTCGTTATATTGTCCATTTTATAATACATAACACATTAGATATTCAATTAACGGATGTCCGCCATTTTGGATGCAACAATGACCTTTTTTCAGCGACACAAGCTCACCATGGTACATCATACACTGGGCATTGCAGAGTAAAATCAGCTAAACAGCCCATGTAAACAACACCAGCGTAAGTTTCCCGGTTTAAAGTCTATCTTTTAACGTCTTTTGGCTCATTTTTAACATCATTTTGAGATCAAATTCGTTGGACTTGTAGCTCTAAATATCCTAGAAGAATTTTAAGAAAATTGAAATATTAGAAAGAAAGTACCTACCGGCGATGTCAAAACCACAACTGAGCACTTTGATTTCATTAATTTGTTTAAACAGATGTACTTCATTAATTTAAAAGAACCGTTTATATACCTGATTGATAATTCAATATACCATCATATGTTAAAATTAACAGAAGAGTCAATAATCGGTTTTCAACTTACGCTGATGTCGCTTACATGAAACTTATGCTGCAATAGCCCGTGTACGTTGTTCCACAGTGAAACTATTAATATTTCAGATAAAGGTTGTCCGCAATATTGGTTGGCGGGAAACGATGCCTGCTTTTTCTTTAGCGATACAAGCGACCCTACTCAGATGCTCACCTGGCAGCAAGCGAGGGACGCGTGCGCAGTCAAAGTTCCAAAAGGATTCAAAAGCGCATCAAAACTTTTAACAGTAGATGACCCTAATGATTCTGTAAGCATATAATATGATACATTAGTAATTATCTACCGAAAAGAGATGGCCGAGTGGTTAAGGCGTTAGCCTTCAACACCTAAGACGTTTCACCAGTGTAGGTTCGACACTGTCCGAGTTGTCAAAGTTCATACTTCTAGTATCACTAAATGTTTGGCGAGTTTTAAGTTGTAGAAAGTTAATTATTTATTTTTAGCCAAATATATTTTAGATCAACGTTTCAAATTAATTCTTCAAAATTTCAAAAAAAAAAAAAATAAAAAAAAAAAAAATAATAATAATAATAATAAAATAAAACTTTTCTTTACCTTTACTTGTTTGGGGGAGGGGATGTAGTTATAATTCAAGTTCAGTTCTAAATTCCGGTATGACTATCTTTTGCACAGCAACATTATAGTTTAACAACGTTTTTTGTATTTTGCATGACTAAATGTAACTTTTAATGATTAAATAATGCTTCTCATCATTTTTTAATTTTTGTTTTTGTTTCAGTATTATATTACCAATAATTTACCGGATGTAGCACAAACCACGGCGACGTTCTGGACTGGTCTAATCTCAAAGGGCGACAACTGGGGCTGGTTTAATGGTGACCAGTATAATCCGAGTTTTTTGTAAGTGAAACTTCAAGTGGAATTTTAATATACTTCATAAACTGGGGCCATCATAACTGGGCCAATAGGTTCCACAAATTAAGCCCACTAGAAAACTCAATACATATCCAATAGTCTCTATACAATATCAGAGACGGATCTAGGATTCTATGTTAAGGGGGCACACTGACAAATTTCTAATTTGTGCGAAAATTTTAGGGGGGGGGGACACAGGCCGGGGATGCCCCCGTCTGGATCTGCGCCGGAATATATTTATGCTATGGCGGCCACTTCTATGAGTATGTTTGACGGTCTGCCTTATACAGGCTCGCATTCAGGATGACCTCAATGTGCTAGTTCACCAAACCAGTATGCTGCAGACCAACACATAACCCCCCCCTGTCACCTCATAGAAATATAAATAGTAGTTTTGTGTCGCCAATGACGTCAAGAGTCAATTCTTTCATACAATAATACCGTGAAAAGCCCTGACAAATCATAATTCTTGACACAAAGGTGAATTAAAGTACATGTATAACAAGAATATGAATCCTGCCCCAATTTCACAGTTTTTCCTTAAGTAAGCTTTTCTTCAACATAAATTTTGTAAATTTTGCTAATCTTTTTTCGGAACAACTAATACATATCTGAATAAACTGAATGTTTTAAGCCAGAAGTGATCTTCAAAATCACACATTTAGTGTCTAAATAGCTTACAAAATAACAAGATTTAATATTTTCCTAGCATTATGTTAAGGAAACTTTTAGTTAAAGATGATTGTAAAAACTGGGACAGAATCATTTAATTGATTGATTGATTGATTGATTGATTGATTGATTGATTGATTGATTGATTGATTGATTGATTGATTCCTTCATTCATTCATTCATTCATTCATTCATTCATTCATTCATTCGTTTATTTATTTATTTATTAAAATAAAAATATTTTTTTTTAAATTATTTTTTAATTTTTTTTTATCTTTTTTAAACAAATTGATTAAAAGAATGATTTTATTCTTTCAGTAAATGGGCAGTAGAACCAGACGCCATTGACAACAAAGAACATTGTGCCACCATCTTACAATCCGGATTGTTTAGTGATCAAGATTGTTCCAAACAGTTCAATTATATATGCAGAAAATTTGACCAAAAAGGTAAAGCTTACACATGTAATAAGTTAACAAACGAAATTTAAATGTACATTGTAGGACTACACGACCACTTGGTAGAGTGCTCGCTCCGTAAGTGGGAGGTCGTGGGTTCGAACCTCGGCCGGTTCCCAGCCAAGACTTAAAAGTGGGTAGTGACTGTTCTTTCGCAAAGTACTCGACATTACGAAATGAAAGTCACGGTTCTTTCGGATGGGAGCTAACAATAAACTAGGTCCCGTGTCTTGGTGGGCTTGGCAGGATAAAGAACCCTGCTGTATAATGTCTTCAGCGCAACACACAGGCAAAATTTCTGCACCTTCTATAGTAGGCGACGTCTCGATATAAGTGAAATATTTTTGACTGGGACGTTAAACACCATTACTCAACTCAACTGTATGTCTTCAATATTGTAACTTATTTGATAGTGCTGACTCCGTATGTGGGAGGTCGAGATTCAAACCCAAACTGGGGTCTGACCAAGACTTGAAACTAAATAGCGAATATTCTTTGGCCAAACAGTTTTGGATTTACAAATGAAAATAAAGAACCCTACGGAAGAGACCTTAACACCGATTTCTCTTGTCAAGGAAGACACGAAACCCTAAATAACCTTCCTTGCACTTTACAAAAACTCCTGCTACGTAACCTATAGCTGATGACGTCTCGATATAAGTATATTGTTCTTGACTGGAACATTATTTGTTTTTTACATTTGCAACACCTTTTTTTATTGTAAAAATATAGCGTCGTTAGTTTTTTCAATTAAACATGTTATAATAAAAATCAAACATACCAATCTATGTCCAAATCTCAATCAAATAGCAAAGTAAAAACTTTGGGACTGACAAGTTATATCAAACACGTGAATTTCCACTAGGGAAATGAGGCTGGGTGCTTCGGAAAGCTAAGCATCCCCTATTTAACTAGCTACAACCGCCACATGTGTAATCAAAATTGAGAATGAAAGGAACATGGAATCATAGGACGTCAAATATATCCAGGATAATCCTGGACACAGAAACACCATATATATACTTTTCAACAATATTGTGATGACGGCCATAATTTCTTTTGAGGGCATTGTTAAGCATAGACTGATAAAAAAATTATTTTAACTTGTTACAGAAAACACAGATTACTACTTTGGTTGTGATGGCTGGACTCGAGCTGGACATAAATGTTATATGTTTTACGATGCTCCTAAAACGACCTGGCCAGATGCCAACAGAAGATGTCAATCCATTGGAGGCTCTATGTTAAAGATTGAAAATTTAGACGAAAAGGTACTTACTCGCGTGAAAATTTCCCAGTTATTGAGAGAGTAAAGTTGAGTAATGGTGTCCCAGTCAAGAGTCACGGTCTTATATCGATTCGAAACGTCGTCAGCTATAGGCGAAGATGCCTGTGCGTTGTGTTGATGACATAATACTGCAGAGATTAATCCTTCTGTGACACCGGGCCTCATTTATTTTAAGGTTCGATCCGAAAGAACCGTGACTTTCAAATGCATTTTACTTATATCGAGACGTCGCCAGCTATAGAAGAAAGTGCAGAATTTTTACCTGTGCGTTGCACTGATGGCATTTTACAGCGTAGTTTTTTATCGTGCCAAGCTTACCGTGACACGGGACCTCGTTTATTTTAAGTTCCCATCCGAAAGAACCGTAGCTTTCATTTTGTAATGCCAAATACTTGGCGAAAGAACAGTCACTGCCCACTTTCAAGTCTTAGGTCAGACCCGGTCAGGGTTCTATTCCACGACCTCCCGCGTACGGAGCGAGAACGCTACCAACTGAGCTACCGCAGTGGTAGTTATAGAGAAATGCGTATCCCTAAAACTATTAAAGTGTGTGTGGTAATATTTTTGTGTTATTAAAACTATTTATTACAAAATTCAGTAAATGAGTTGGCCGTCTTGTGCATTATGATTATATTTAATATTGAGGGGGATATAAATCAGTGCTACTGTATCTACACAGAAATGGCCCAAAATAGCGCAACGCTACATCAATACGTTTACAATAAGTTGGATGATAATGGTCATACGAGGGTTTCTTCGACATCACGAAAAAAGGATATAAAAGAAAAAATATCTATTTGGGACCTTCATAAATTAAAAAAATAGTAACATGTACTGGGTATGTTTGTTTTGGATTAGTCTTTTTAGGTATTTAATACGTACCCACGGTCATATCGAAATTCGATCCTTCACGAACATCTGTGACTTTACAGTGTGTACTTTACTTCACTTCTCATAGTTCCATGTTCCTTTCACTTAATTTTAATTACACACAACGTGGCGGATGTAGCTAGCTATACAGGAGGTACTTACCTCTCCGGAGCAACTTCTAAGGCCGTCATCATAATACTTATGATTAGTTAGACGTCATAGTTTCATGTTCCTTTCACGCACATGGCGGGTGTACTTAGCTCAACAGGGGGTACTTACCCTTCTGGAGCATCCGGTCTCACTTCCCTGGTGGAAGTTTACCTGTCTAACCTGTCTTGTCAGCTCCAAAGATTTTACTTTGTTTCTGGATTGTGATTCGGACATGGATTAGTATGTTTGTTTTAGATATATATATTTTTCTAATTATGACGACAACAGAATTGGTTAGAATGGGAGATGACATTTTCTACAGAGTTTAGAGCTTACTGGACCGGTATGAATGACCAAAACCAAAAAACCGTGTTTCGCTGGGCAGATGGGGCAGTCGCCAATCAATCATTAATGTAAGTATATTAGTAAGTACAGTCAAACCTGCATTAAAGACCACCTATATATGAAAGCCACCTGCGTATAAAGGCAAGTAGAATTGTATCCCAATTGTTTTTTATTCTAATTATTTGAACCTGTATATAAAAGCCACCTGCCTATAAATGCCACTTTTACTGTTTCCCTTTGGTGGCCTTTATAGACAAGTTTGACTGTATAATGTTATTATGTACGACCTTTCATATTAATTCATTTTCTAATCATTAAAATCGATTTATATAATAAACGACTCCCAGTTCTACTTATGGCGTGTAATTATTGTCGAACCTGCCCTAAAGATCATCTTTGTATTAGGGTCACCTGCTTTTCAATGTCTGTAAAATATTATCTCTTTATTCATGCTTTTAGAACCTCTATGTAAGGACCACCTGTCTACTTTGATTGTTTCACTTTGGTGGTCTTTACATACAGATATTTCTGTTTTAATAATTTTACTTGAATGTAAGACAAAGACACCATTCACTCACACAAACACTCATTCTTTCTTTTAGAGACCTGGTCTGACCCAAGACTCGAAACTGTCAAATATGAATTTGGATACAGAGATATTAAACTAATCAACAGTATTATGAATAAATAAGTATAACTTTTTGAGCTATTTTCTATCTATGTTTTTGCAGAAAGTGGAACCAGGAACCTAACTCGTGGGCCGGAAATAAAGATTGTTCAACGATTTCTAATAGTGGAATATATAACGATATTGGCTGCACGACGGAGGCGCCATTTATTTGTGAAGTGAAAGGAAATGGTAATGGGCTTTATGTATTTAAAATCCAAATCAAATTAATTTAAATAATTGGTTCTACAAAATTAAATTAAATTGAGTTCAATAATTGCAGAGTTGTACAAGCATAGAATTGTTTTTTTATTTTTCGCTTACAGTACTGTTCAACTTTCAAGCCAATAAACGTATAATAGCTTACAGTGGATAACACTTAAATTGTTTGAAATTTTGACTGTAAAAAAGAATATAAATGTCCTCAATCAAACTACTTGGTTCATCTTTCGTTTCTCCGCAAAACCCAGGAGGGTTTACGATTCTGTTGTTAGCGACTCTTTTACTTTCTACTAGATGTTTTTGAAATGAATATTTCAAAATAACCTAATATAGTCCAAGAGATCATGGCTAAAATCCGGGTGAACGAGGCCAAAAGGTTTGAAGGTTGATTCTTGTAGGAAAATATCCCTAGTTACTGAAAACTCATTTCTTACGCGTCAAATCGTTTCCGATTTTTTAATCAGAAACAGTTTTTGAAGAAAAGCCTCTGCAAATGTTAAATTTTGGTAAAAAATAAAAATTCCAGATTTTGAAGCATTTTGTGGCAAAAACAACACAAAAATGTTCATTCTATCTTTCATTGTGGACACATGATAGATTAAAATGCAAAACATCCTGACAGTTTTCCGATTTTGTGTCAAAATTTTAAAATAAGCGATAAAATCGATGCTGTAAACTGCGTTTTTATCATATCTACCGTCTTTCGATTCTTGTAAATCTGTTGTTTATGCATTAAATATGACAAACTATATATTTTTATAAAGCCTTGGTAGTGCTGTAGATAAAAATGTTACAAAACTTCGGAAATATGGAACCTTAATACCGTAGCAAATTATTATGTTTCCCCTACCCCAAAAATACGAAAATGTCAAAAATTCATTATTTTGGCCCATGCTTGCCGATAAGTGTTTAAAACAAATCATTATTGTTTGTTACATCTCCCGTCTGTTCCCGACATATTTATAAAACAATTATATGTAGAGTGCTTGGTGATTTTATATGAAAATTTGCACTTTTCATGTAACAGTAGTTTGGAAAATGAGTTTTCATTAAATCATTTGTACTCTACTTCTTGTAATTTTGTTATATAGGCATTGAATCTCGAGATTTATATATTTCTGTATTGCCATGGTATTTTGAGTCTGACAACATAAAAAACTATCGGAAATACCGAAGTTTATAGACGAAACGGATAAATTTATTTCCCCTACCCCAAAATTGAAAAACATGTGAAAATCCATTTTTATGCAATATATGCCGATTTGTGTTTCTAATGAAGATTTCGAGCAAAAGTACCCGCAACAATGATAAAACAAGCTTCGAGGATTTTAAATATTTGTGAAATGCTTTAGCTTAAGGACAGATAGGACTAACTAATATAATAAAATTGCTTATTTTATTCATTTATATGTAAAATGCTGTAAGAAAAAAGGAGCTTTGCCTCTTGTATTTTTGTTATTTAGGCATTGAATCTCGACTGTTATCTATTGACGTAATTCCTTGACATATAACAGTCTAATTACACCAAAAACTGTCGGAAATAGCAAAGCTTGTAGATGAGGCGAATAAATTTATTTCCCCTACCCCAAAATTGCAAAAAATGTGAAAACCCTGTTTTAGCCAATATGTAACAATTAGTATTTCTAATGGAAGTTTCAAGCAAATGTGCATGTAAGAATGGAAAAAGAAGCTTGAAGGATACAAAATAATTTACAAAATGCATCATTTCAATGGCAGATTGGTCTAATTATTCATAGAAAAATGCCTACTTCTTTCATTTTCAATTCAATGTGCTATGGCAAAAAAGAATCTTCGCTGTTTTGTTATATAGGCATTGACTTTCAAATATCAGATATTGATTCAATGCGCTTACACTAAAATCATTAAAAACATGAAAATATTTCGGAAATGTCAATTTTGGTAGCTGTCATGAATCAATTGATTTCCCCGTCTCCAAAATATGAAAACATAGAAACCCTCTCCAGGCTAAGAAGTCATAGCTTACCTTTTTGCATTAGAAGAAGAAATATAAAAAAATTGTCATATGAATTCACAAAAGGGTATACTAGTATTTGAGGCATGTATGCAAATAATAGTACAAATGTAAGTGAACGGATATGTTTTCAGATTGGTAAAAAAGCAATGTCATGAACCATATGCATGCGTTTAAATTCTACTCTGTATTCATAGAATGACAAGAAGAACACTAGCAATTCGGTAAATTACTATACTTGAAAAGTTACAGTATGAATGCCGCATTTAAGTTAAGAAACATACTAGATCACAACTACAAATATAGAATACAGGGTCAAGTATGGAAAGTGAGGGTGAAAGGCACTGAATTTTATGTTGAACCACATTTGAATAAAACACATCGTAACTATTAAAACAACGACTGGACCCTCTGGCAAAAGACTAAAAGTCAACTGATAGAAATCCAAAATATTTGCAAATAAGACAATGCGCAAAAATAATTGTGTAAGTGTTACGCACTCTAAACATTTAAAATAATCAACACTTTGTCATTTGGAAGGCAGTGTCAGTCAGTCTTTGGACAAATCCTTAAAATCATCTTCAAAATTACAAACCATTTACTTGGACATGCATATAAATCTACATCCTTCCTCTTAAAATGATTAAAGACACATTAAGGTGACACAGGTCTGTTTGTCGAACAGTACCTGATGGGATGGCAGAGAGTGGTTACTATGATCAGCTCTTCTTTGGTTTCTGTTAATCTCTAACAATAAATTGGTTTGTTCAATTTCCTTCCAAACGGTCTGAATTGAAATGACTTTTCTTGTTACTACTTTCACTCTCAATTTTGATTTCACATGTGGTGACAGGAGGCGGTTACCCTTCCGAGCACCCGGATTTTTCCCCTGCCAATGTTTACGTGTTTAACTTTGCCAGTTTTTTAACTTCGTTTTTGTTATTGTGATATAATAATTATGTTTGTGTTTATGTTTACTGATTTACACAGCGCATTTAATCAGTTCTCTATTGCCTCAATTCAAAAATGTTTTTTTATAACATTGATCTCTTTCTATTTGTCAGTTGAACACTTTACTCATATCATCATACCCATTGTTCCATCGATCTTTGCAACTCCGGTAATGTTAGCAATTCACTTTTTCAATCCGTCCTTTGCTGTCCATATCTACTTATTTTAGCTAAAACATAAGTATCTACGGGGTTTATATTCTCAATCCGAAAGCATTTCTTATATCCGTGATTCTCCTTTTTTCTGGTTTTCTATGACCTCGGCTATATTATGTAGTAGTGTTTACCTATTATTCGTGATTATATGGCAAAAGAAGTTTACTAAACCATATTTGTTATTACTAAAACCCCGTTTATCAAAGATTGCAGCCACATTTTACATAACTTTGCAACTTTTTTCTGGTGCCATCATTTTATTAAGAATTGACCTAATGTACAATTTCAGTCTCTGCTCAAAAACTTGTATTCTTAAAAGAACGTGGCACTGGGCACCTGGTAACAGGCTTAAGGTTGAAAGGTGTCCAATACCACTTTGTTTTATCATTATAATATGGCCAGGCAATTTGTGATGTGATAGCTATTAATAATTCCTTTAAAAGATACAAAGATGGAGTTATTGGACATAGAAATTTTGTCAGTTTGAAGTGAAATTGAAAATTTTACGGAGTGTGCAGACTTTTTAAAATAAGATTTAATGGAGACCGACAATGTACATTAGGTCACTTCAAAATTAAATGATTCCACAAGAATAAATTGCAAAGTTTTGTAAAATGTGGCTACAATCTTTGATAGACGGGTTTTGGTAATAATGAATATGGTTTAGAAAGCTCATGGATCTGATTGAACTTTATCGAATGGAGATATGTCTTATAAAACCCAATAGCTTTATATAAAACCATAACCAGAAATGCCTTACACTAAGTTTTACCATATTTTAATATTATGTTTCACTAGAGATGACATTATTTGCAATTATTATTTTATAGTATTAGGTTGTTCGAAAAGATATGTGTATTCTTAATTTTTCACACGTGGCGGGTGTAATTGCTAAACAGGAGGTGCTTAAGGAGCACCCCGCCAAATTTGCTATTTTGGAAGATTTTACTTTTGTGGGGATTGTGATCTTGACAAGATTGGTATGTTTGTTTTTGATTTTCAAGTTTAAATATGAATATTTCATAATTTCTTTCCTTAATTTAAAAAAAATCATTTTGCTATGACTTTGAATCATTAAAACATAATTGTTGCATGGACACTTGCTTAAAACCTTCACCAAAAGCATACATGGCCTAAAAAGTTTTTTTCACATTTTGGGGTAGGGGAAATAAATTTATTGGCCTTATTTACAAGCTTTGCTATTTCCGACAGATTTTGGTGTTATTAGACTCTTATATGTCAAGGAATTACGTCAATAGATAACAGTCGAGATTCAATGCCTAAATAACAAAAATACAAGAGGCAAAGCTCCTTTTTTCTTAGCATTTTACATATAAATGAATAAAATAAGCAATTTTATTATATTAGTTAGTCCTATCTGTCCTTAAGCTAAAGCATTTCACAAATATTTAAAATCCTCGAAGCTTGTTTTATCATTGTTGCGGTACTTTTGCTCGAAATCTTCATTAGAAACACAAATCGGCATATATTGCATAAAAATGGATTTTCACATGTTTTTCAATTTTGGGGTAGGGGAAATAAATTTATCCGTTTCGTCTATAAACTTCGGTATTTCCGATAGTTTTTTATGTTGTCAGACTCAAATATACCATGGCAATACAGAAATATATAAATCTCGAGATTCAATGCCTATATAACAAAATTACAAGAAGTAGAGTACAAATGATTTAATGAAAACTCATTTTCCAAACTACTGTTACATGAAAAGTGCAAATTTTCATATAAAATCACCAAGCACTCTACATATAATTGTTTTATAAATATGTCGGGAACAGACGGGAGATGTAACAAACAATAATGATTTGTTTTAAACACTTATCGGCAAGCATGGGCCAAAATAATGAATTTTTGACATTTTCGTATTTTTGGGGTAGGGGAAACATAATAATTTGCTACGGTATTAAGGTTCCATATTTCCGAAGTTTTGTAACATTTTTATCTACAGCACTACCAAGGCTTTATAAAAATATATAGTTTGTCATATTTAATGCATAAACAACAGATTTACAAGAATCGAAAGACGGTAGATATGATAAAAACGCAGTTTACAGCATCGATTTTATCGCTTATTTTAAAATTTTGACACAAAATCGGAAAACTGTCAGGATGTTTTGCATTTTAATCTATCATGTGTCCACAATGAAAGATAGAATGAACATTTTTGTGTTGTTTTTGCCACAAAATGCTTCAAAATCTGGAATTTTTATTTTTTACCAAAATTTAACATTTGCAGAGGCTTTTCTTCAAAAACTGTTTCTGATTAAAAAATCGGAAACGATTTGACGCGTAAGAAATGGGTTTTCAGTAACTAGGGACATTTTCCTACAAGAATCAACCTTCAAACCTTTTGGCCTCGTTCACCCGGATTTTAGCCATGATCTCTGGACTAATAGGCAAGGAACTCTTATCAAACTTGAGATGGTAAGATGATTATTATAACATGAATTGTCGAAGTGCATCAAACATAATCTTTCAATTCTTATATTTTTGTAAAAAAAAAAAAAAAAAAAAAAAAAAAAAAAAAAAATCAAAAATTAATGATATAAAATCATCATGCAAAGTATCCCCTTGGTTAAAATTTGGTAAAATAAATTTTGGTCCTTCTGGTATTATTTCAACATCTTGAAAACAATTTTGGTTTCATAAGTTTGACCGAAGCACTATTGATGAGGAACGGTATTCCGAAACGACCATTTAGTGTATGTGAAATTAAAACTCTTGATCAAGGCGTATACTTATATTCATATATTTATAATAGAATATTGTTTTGATATGTATATTATTTTTAAAGGGATAACTTGTCCAGCTGGGTGGGTAGCAAGAACGCCGGGAAACTGTTATTACTTTTCGCGAATAAATGAAACATATAGCTGGCCTGAAGCAAATGACCTGTGCCATAAATCGCATGCCGTAAAAAGCGGAGTACCAACGACATTACTGTCAGTTAACGATGTAAATGAACGGGTATGTATAACTCAAACCTGGTATTTTTACTGTAAGTAGTTTTTTCCCAATACAGTAAAACCTGTCTATAAAGGCCACCAAAGGGAACCAGCAAAAGTGGCCTTTATGGGCAGGTGGCCTTTATATACAGGTTCAAATAATATGAATAAAAAACAATTGGGATATAATTTTACTGGCCTTTATAAGCAGGTGGCCCTTATATAGAGGTGGCCTTTAAGGCAGTTTTGACTGTAATTTGTTTGCCAAGAACCTATTTCCTTTACAATACCACACTAAGTTTCATCGTATTTCAGCATGGACCAGTATGTTTGCTTTTGTTTTTAATGTTAATTTTATAAATTATTATAGAAAATAGTATTTCATTAGTTATAATGTTTATATTTATTTTATACAACCAATTTAATTTAAAATAGATTTATCTATTAAGTATTACTATATTTTTATCTATACCTTTTGTTCAGGAAATATTCATCCTTGAATAAATCATTTTATATGACACAATGGACAGTTTATGGCATAAGTTTTAACAACAGGTCCCGCGTTTAAAGGCTCTCTTTCAATATGCTTTAAGCACAAGATGAACAAAAAACGGATGCCCATAATATAAAAAAAACCACTGAATTTAGTGGTTTTAACTTATACCACGATAACATAAATGCACGATTTAACCCGAAAACACGTACAATAATCACGTAAATTAAAAAAAAATAAAGTTTCTAAAATAGGTTTTTGTGTTCAGAACAGAAATAAAGTACATTTCAAAACCATTAACTCAAAAATATGTTTAAAGCTATTTGAAAAATGTAAAGGAAAAACTAAAGCGATATCGAACTCGTTATTCTATTTTTAGACATGGATAAACCATAAACTGTCACAGCTGCCCTACAGTGATGTTGGATATTGGACATCTCTAAATGATAGAAACAGTGAAGGTGTTTGGAGGTTTTACGATGACATAAACAATCAAAACCTAAATCTTTCAATCATGTAAGTACAGTATAATTTTTTTATTCTAACATTAGACTAGTTTTCTGTCCGATTTGACGAAATACAAGTTTTATCGAACACGCATGATACATAATCTTGTATCACCGGTGATACAACATTGACGGTAAAGTTCACGTCGGATTTCTCATTGTGACGTACTTTGGAAATCTCCGATTTTTCAAATGTAAATAATGATGTCATTTATACTGCAGAACATATGTTATAACATTGTTCAGTTTTTTTCTGTGGTAAAATATATTTTTTCATATAAAGTGTTGTTTTTATTAGTTTGAATAACTTAGTTGGAAATGTTAGATAAAAATATCGTATACACAGTGTGTATGTACAACCCTTCCTATCGACCTGATACAGAGAGTTGTACAACATACACACTGTGTATATAATATGTATATACTTTATGGAATCTTGGAATATATTATTTCTTTCTGATGTTATGTTTTAGTCAGCAAGTGTTTTAATAGACAAGCATGCCTTAACAATGGGGTTTGCCGTGATTCCCTCTAACGTTTGTGCGGAAGACATTTTCAATTAATATGGAATGTCATCAGTTGACGTTTTCCCGTAAAAACGACGTTATTCCGGGAATTTGTGACGTTTTTCAAAACGTCCCGTACAAACGTTAAGAGGTATTGATCTCGTGGTGCAGCGGCGAACCCCATTGTAGAGAATAAGACAAATCGGCGTGCTTAAATATCGCCTTCAATTATGTCATAAAATAATTGGCTCTTGGGAGATAGGTCCATACGATTGTGACGTCATCGTTCTGTGTGTACTTCAAAATTGTCTGTTTTGACGTCTCATTACCTAGGATGTCACCAATGTGTGATTTCCAGTGTTTTTAGAACTACTACAGAATGCTGATCTGTGTATTTCTATCAATAATCATTTTGTATTGGTTTGAATCTCATTCAGTATTTGCAAGAAAATATCTTGTGAATGTTTATGGGACACGGAGACGGTTTATACCATTTGTATATCTACAGAAAATTGCCATCTTAAATTAGCGTATTATTACAATAGTATCTCAATAATTTTGTTATAGTAAGTAACTCTAATATCATAAGTTAAAACATATAAATATTGAGATTCTATCTTCCAATAAATAAGATAACACAATTATTTATTCAACTTGTGTAATTTAAGTATTATACGAGTTTTAATTTTACAGCACTAGACGTCCGTTTCGGAATACAATTCCTATTAGTGCCTGGACAAAAGTTATGAAACCAAAATTGTTTTCAATATGTTGAAAAGATAACCAAAGGACCAAAATATATTTTACCAAATTTAGCTAAGAAGATACTTTGCATGATTTTATTGAGGATTTTTAACAAAACTATAGGAATTGAAAGATTATAAAATCTTTGATGCACTTCGGAAATATAATCAAAAACAAATATACTAATCCATGTCTGAATCACAATCTAGAAGCAATCTTGCCATTTCAGGCACTACATGTATATATTTTTTTAACCAAATGTACGTTGCATGAAAGAGTATGCCTTAGTTTTGGGGAATTTCAAATTTTAACTAGCAGGGAATTTAGACAATTTTTTGTTTCTGACAATTATACAAATTATTGTCTACTAAGTTTGTGATATCCCCGGGGTACCAGCCACCAGCACCGATACCGGGTCACAGGTTAAAATTACATATTTTACCAGTTTTAATTTTACAGCACAAGACCGTCGTTTAGGAATACAATTCCTCATCTGTATCTTTTAAACGTGTCTTATTTCGTTGTGTGTGCTTTAAATTCTGGTGCTTCGAATATTGAATTGTAACTGTATTTTTGTTTCAGAACATGGGGAGGTGAACCGTATGAAGAACCTGGATATGACTGTACATATGTAACATTTGGAGGGCGATATTATACTACAAAATGTGGTCATACAATTGGATTTGTTTGTGAAAAATTTGCAGCGGGACAAAGTAAAATAAGTGTTCATATTGTGAAAAAATAACTAGCTCATGAAAACACAATAAAATCCCAATTGACATAATCAAAGGTCAATGTCTAAATAATAAGAGAACAAAGAAAAAGTAGTAAATTAAGCGAAATAAAAAACAAACATACAATCCAAATCCAATATCACAACCCGAAAGCAATGTAAAAACATCACCGGCAAATTAAGCTTAACAAGTACAACGGGCGCTGGTGATGGGTAGGCAATTGAATAAATCTTTCTGTATTGAGATTTCTGTCCGTATTAACACAAATGTTATGTTCTTTTTGTAAAAAAAAATTGTTTCTCATTATAACAAAATAGTAAAAATGTCGAAAATACCCACATATTATGTCACTTAAAAGATGACGTAATTGCATAATACAACAATAAAATATAAAACATAAAACTCTTAATGGCAGGGGTAGATTATGCCATGAAATACGAAATACATGTAATTTTACCGTAGTCCAGTTATTCTATGTCATAATGGAGGCAACAAAAGTAGTTTTATTGCACAAAAATGATGAAATAAGTGTATATCGGGTAAAAATTTATAATTTTCTATAATTCTACAATATAACTGAGTATTCAATCATTAATTCTTCATTATTAGAAATATTATATTTTAACAGACTAAACATGAAATGCAATTATAAACGAGCTAAAATGCTAAATAAATATACTAGTAAGTAAATTACATATTATACCAGTTTTAATAAAATTATGATTAATTAATTCGTGTTTTTCTATACATGTACATATTTTTCAAATAGCAAAAACATAAGGTAAAGGGACAGAACCTTACCCGTATTACATGAATTATCTAACCTGTCTTCAAAACACCTTTTCAGATCTTTGTAAATTCTTTACCATAAACATGTTATGTATTTAAGGGCATATAAGTAACAAAATATATTCTGATTTAATTAGTTTGAGCCCAAATTGTAAAATAACTGGACTAACCACTCGAAAAATACATATTTAATTGCTGTAAAAATATACGTTCTGTCAGTTGAATAAACCCCATTATTTCCATATTTATTCCAATAAGTTATATTTTTTGTTTATTTGTAGATGCTGCAAACAGTTGGAAATCTAAAATTTCAATCCAGATGGTTTTTATGTGTATTTTAGTCAGCTTATATTTGAAATAACTTAAAAATGTAGAAACATTAGACATTTATCTATTCGTGCCGTTGTTAGGATACAGTTGAAAGGTATTTTACTTCTGTGTGGACAGGTTCGCAAATGTGCCATGAAAAGTGATGTAGTTCTTTTGTACTTATACAGTTATGTGTCTCTTTTAAATGCATAATTTCTTTCCAATTAGATTTCCTAATGGAAATTGCAAATGTATACTTCAAACAATGAATAAAAATAACGTAGAAACGGACATCTATGTGTACCGTTAGAACTACGTTAGAAAGGTATTTTACTTCCATTTGGACAGGATTCAAAATCTACTGTGGAAACTGCTGGAAAATATACAATTTGGTTGCAGATTACTGAACTAAAATTATAAATGAACACAAATAATGTAACGGAATTAAAAAGCGAACATAAAAATCCATGTCAAGTTACAACACAAAGCAAAGTAAAACCAAACATACCAATGCATATCCAAATCACAACCCGAAGCAATGTAAAACCAAACACATCAATCCATGTCCAAATCACAACACAAAGCAAATTAAAGCCAAACGTACCAATCCATGTCCAAATCACAACCCGAAGCAAAGTAAAACCAAACATACCAATCCATGCCCAAAGCAAAGTAAAAATTAGTTCTTAACGGCAGTTTTCTTTTTTCTTTATCAGTTATTATTAATTTTTACTTTGCTTTAGCGTGCTTTAGCGATTGCGAGTTGTACATGGATCGGTATGTCAGTGATCGGTATTACATTGGTGACTTTTTATACGTTACTGCTTAGTTTTACTGTCCTTATAGTATTAATTTGAACTCTATGCCACAACAATGTTTCTTTTTGTATCGTTAGAAATATACTACTGTCTAAATTTGCTGCTAGTTCAAATATGAAAATCCGAAAAAATTAAAGTATACTTCCCCATGCAAGTTTCCCTTGGCTAAATGCTTAAATATATTTTTGGTCATTTGAGTATTTTTTAAACTTTTTGAAAAAATAAGATTTCACGATTTGGTCAATGCACTACTGAGGAGGAATTGTATTTCGAAACAAACGTCTAGTGCTGCAAAATAAACACTGCTCTAGTATAATATGTAATTCAACAAATAAAACGCTATGGTATGCTTCCATTTTACAAGGACGCTTATCTAAAATAGTTATGGCCTTCATCACAGTATTGTTGATAAGTATATTGTCCTTGTTTTCAAAATTACCCTGGATATATTTTACGGCTCATAGTTCTATGTTCCTTTCTTGATTTTGATTACACATGTGACGGTTGTATGTATCTAATCAGAAGGTGCTTATCCTTTCGGAGCCGTAGTACTCGCCCTCACTTCTCTGTTTGAAGATTGCGTGTGTAACTTAATTTGCCAGATTCAGTTTTTAGTTCGATTTGGGATTGTGTTTTTGACATGGATTGGTATGTTTGTTTTCTATCATCACCTCTTAATATTTTGCGTCGTGAAATATGGATATTAATAACCTGGTATGCTGTACTTTCCATCATTGATTCGAGAATATCTATTCGTCAACACAAAAATGAAAATTGATTTGCACAGAGTAAAATGTGAAAGCTATGGGGATATAACATGTTGAAAAACCAGAAAAATGGCGGATTCAATTGCGCATATGACTTTAAACGTCACCATGCAGATCACTTCCGGAGTAAACATGGCTATTTTTGCCATGTAAAATTCATATAGCACCAACATTTTTCTTTTCTACATAAATACTTTGACAGTCGCGTATGCGCATACAGATTTTTACTTAAGATTTGGTACAAGTAAATGAAACAAAATCAAACATTATTCAAGTGTATTGAATATTCTATAGAAATAAAGCGCAATTCACAAAAGTGATTAGAACAATACGTCATAAACGTGAGTAGTGTTGGGAAGTACAAGAAATTTCTGTTAATGAGTCTGTGACAAAAGATCCAACGTTTTCATTTATTTGCACACAATTATAATACCAATATGAATAATCTTACATACTTACAATATTTTACTTTCATTATCAATTTGATTTTACACGTGGCGGTTGTTTACTAAACAGAATGTGCTTACCTTACCGGAGCGACCGGCATTGCTCCCATGATGAAACAACTTAATTTGCTTTATTCGAATTTTTAACTTTGCTTTCGGATTGTGAAATGGACATTGATTGATATAATTACATAACTATGCACATTTTAAAATTATTTATTTGATAAAAATATAACATCAAGACAGAAATAATTTCAAAACATCTGCTGCCCATTTAGCACTCGATGAATCAATCTGCATCAGTTCGTATGCCCCTGTTGGTCTGAATCGATGTAATCCTCCATTTACTTTAGCCGTTATATAGACGGTGCTAAAGGTGATGGACCCGCCATTTTGATGAAGAGATGCGATGTCGTATTCGACCTAATGAATAAACAAAAAGTAATAAATAAATTAAAAGATAAATGCAACTGTTATACATTTCATTTCCCTTGAACGTAAACTATCGGTGCTAGTGTACAGCTAGAGTACAGATAATGATATGCAACCTGGTTCAGCATACTTCTTGATTAAATTGGTTTGTTTTTTACATGACCCAAAATAACTGGTATTAGCTTTTGCATATTGCTTCTCGCTCGCCCATTCGACTCTATACAACTAGTGATTACTTAACGTTTCCGTTTTCATTGCAGTAAATTAAAATTAATGATTTTCAGTGAAAATTTCATGACATTGGTAATCTTTGTTTCGCCTACTGTTCTGTCTACCTTGCTTAGCCTTGTTAGGCTAGTTGTGTTTAGATGCTTACTTTATACTGATGCGTACGAATCGATAGTGATTGACCAAATCACGTTTTTGGCGCTCGTGTTGGTAATCTTTGTGGTATTAAACTAAAGACAAATGTTTCTAGCGATTTAAAGCTTGTTTTGTTCAAGCACAAGTACACGTTCCATGAGTTTTAACAGTTTTGAAATGTTCAACCATAGTTAAACAATCCTGGGGTTCTTTTTTAATGAACGATTTAGAGCTCTTATACTCTGACTCTAGAGATGTAAAACCTTGGAAATGTTCAACCACTCGTTAACGGTCATGGATATGGAAGGATATATAAAGATATTTCAACCACAGATGGGCGTTCGAGAAGTGTTTGTAACTTTCAACCATAGGCGAACGTTTTCTATTTCTGGAGATGGAAAGAAAGATTTTTAGGATTTCCAACCTTAGATAAACGTTTCAGATATGGTGAACGGAGACTGAAAACG
The DNA here is from genome assembly GCA_021292105.1 of Anadara kagoshimensis. Lineage (NCBI taxonomy): Eukaryota > Metazoa > Mollusca > Bivalvia > Arcoida > Arcidae > Anadara > Anadara kagoshimensis. The sequence continues at coordinate 16,511,799 of CM037875.1, read as the reverse complement.
ATTAATGTTAATTTTAATATTCAGGAATCATCAATCTATATACATGTAATAATAATAATAATAATAATGTAATACATAATTACAATTATAACGTACCTTTTGAATGACGCCTCTGTTCTGTATAGCCTTGGATACTTCTTGAAATTTTGGCACCAATGTTTCTATGGCGTGTGTCTTTGTGATGTAATCATTACCACATACTAAAACGTGACATAATGTTAAAAATAAGTTAGTAAAATACAGAGAGTGCAACTAAATAAACTGTTCTTGATAATTATTACTAAATCTCTTTTAATTGTAACAGCGAAAGACGACTGTTTCGGAAAATAAAATTGTTATCAGTAATTGTAGTGCTCCGGTTAAAATTGTGACGGAGAATCACATAAAGTGAAGCGACAATATGTTTAAATAAGACACAACCGTATTGACACCACTGACTGATTATATATAGCGAGGAGGCAAAGCACAATTCCCGATTTATTTCCAATCTTTTTGATCGCTTCATCACAAAACGAAACAATATATATTTCAATTTTGTTTTGGAAAAAACGCAGTGTTAACTTGCAATCGTAATGCTTTATCTCAATATCTTATTAGGAGTACCCATGTAGTGGTTAGAAAATAGCGTGTGTTAGACCCCTAAACTTCCACCAGGGAACTTTATCCGGGTGCTCCGGGACCTCCTTTTTATCTAGCTACACCCGCCACGTATGTAATCACAAAATTGTGTGAAAGGAACATGGAACTATGGAACGTCAAACATATCCAGGACTATCCTGGGCACAGAACTTAACAACAATACTGTGATGACGACCATTTTATTTTTGAGGAGCCTGATTAGACTAGGGTGTGCTACACAGATTTTGTTTTATTGAACTTGTATACACATGTTAATACGTACCATTTCTCTTGACAACATTGGTGTCATTACTGTTTACTTTCTGGCATGATGGACATTCTAAAGCACATGTTGCAAACCTCTTACCGAATATGTCTAAAACGACAAAAAGTGTTAAATTTTTACATGCTGCTTAAAATGTCTTTAAAATTACAGATAACATATGTTTTAGTCCCCTCCCTCTCTCCATAATTGCAAGATATTCATGAAGAATGTTATGGCGTTTGCCAATAACTGCTTTTTATTGGTATGAGAATGTGTTTTTTTCTATTAAAGCGGATTTTGGGCGATTTAAATACCCCACTATTATATGATGTGATAACCCGAAATACTGGAATGGTTCCCATTTGTTAGAATGACCTAAATGATGTTATGTCAAATATTTTTAAAAATTTTCTGAAATTAAAATAAAAATCTAGAAAATATGTCTGTCAGAATTTTTAAAAAATTACAATTATTAAATGAAAGCTGCATCAACTAAAACTTACGATGAATTTCGTGTCCAATATGATGAATACCATGTGATATTTCATGTCCGACATGTTGAACACCATGTGACAGTCCATCAATCACGTGTTTGACGCTATCCACCAATGGCTGGGTTAGACCGACAGCAACATTTACACCAGATAGAGACGATAAAATGTCTTTTATTTTGTCTGAGGAGCTAACAGTGTGGGTTCTAAAACCGAAAAAACATGGTAATTAATTTTCTGTAGTGGGATTTGTGTAAAAGGAACTTATCTGTAAAGCTCAGTTTCAATTTCTTTTGAGTTAATTAGTATTGTTTAAATTGATCTAATCTGACGTCAGTATTGGCGTTCAACTTACGTGTACGATGGTCCATTAATTACCTGGAAACTGGAACCGAGATGTTCCACATTTAAATTTATCAAATTTATTACAAGTATACATAGAAGCTGGAAATGTACATGGAAACTGGAACAAAGCCGGGTGTTCCACATGTGATATACCAAATTAATTACAAATCAACATGGAATCTGGAACTGAGGCTGATGTTCCACGTGTGATATACCAAATTAATTACAAGTGTACATGGACAATGGAACTGATGTGGGTGCTCCACATAGTAATTATCAAATTAATCATGCAAAGTATTTCCTTAGCTTAATTTGGTAAAATATGTTTTGGTCCTTTGGGTAGCTTTTCAACATCTTCAAAATAATTTTGGTTTCATTATTTTGGTCCAAGCACTACTGATGAGGAATTGTATTCCGAAACGGTCGTCTAGTGCTGTAAAATTAAAACTGATATAATATGTAATTTAAACCCCTGAGCCGATATCTCTGCTGGTGGCTGGTGCCCCGAGGATATCACCAACTCAGTAGGCAATACTTTCGTATTATTGTCAGAAATATACTTTAATTGTCAGAATTTCCTGCAAGTTAAAATTTGAAATTTCTCAAAAACTAAGGTATACTCCCTCATGCAAAGTATTTCCTTAGCTTAATTTGGTAAAATATGTTTTGGTCCTTTAGGTAGCTTTTCAACATCTTCAAAATAATTTTGGTTTCATTATTTTGGTCCAAGCACTACTGATGAGGAATTGTATTCCGAAACGGCCGTCTAGTGCTGTAAAATTAAAACTGGTATAATATGTAATTACATTTGTACATGGAAACTTGAACTGAGGCTGATGCTCCACGTGTGAATTACCAAATTAATTACAAGTGTACCTAATGTCTGGAACTGAGTGGGTTCTCCGGATGAGTATTACCAGTACAGACCTGTCGAAAGTTAAACAATGAGCTATAGAAAGTGAGTCAAAAAGTTGGATCGAATTATGGATAACTAGCCGTCGAAAACCTAACGGAAGATAGATGCTGGCACTTACCGGAAAGCTCTCGAGATTTATCTAACAAGGGGCCAATATGAGTTGTTGATTCCGTACTAATGCGTGAGCTAAGTGTTAAACTTTCGACAGGTCTGTACTGTAAATCCAAATCTGGAGAACCCGCTCAGTTCCAGATACCATTTACACTTGTAATTAATAGTAATGTGATGCAAACCTGGACAGGGATGTGTTATCCATGGCCACATATAAATCTAACTTACATGATTACGGGAACTGGGGCGGGCGATCCACACGTTGATTTTGAACAGGCAGTGCATTGTTCGATTGTTTTGTTCACTTCAGCTATACAATGGTTTTCTAATGTGTTCTGTTCGGCTAATGAACTTTGTATTCGCTGCATGGTTAAATCTTTTAGGTGTTTACAAACGAACCCATCAATTACTGAAAGTTATAAAAATATAAATAAAACTTTATATCGGGATTGTTGGTAAATCTACCATTAATTTCCAATAAGAAGCAGGAACTTTGGCGAATGTGTCATTGGTAGTTAAAATACTATTTCAAGTAGTAAAGCTACTATTTAATACCTTTACTCTGCATTTTTAATTGCAGAAAACATGGTTTTCTTATTGAATGTTTTGCTCTTAATTGGTAGAAATTTCAACAATTTGTGTTTTGTGAAGTTTTTGTGAGTATTTGTGAATGTGTGGAGCATTGCTGATTAAACTTTTCGTTGATATAAACCCACGAAAATAACGATATACGAACTCTAATGCCCCAAAAATTTACAATGTTATTTTCCATTTCATGAAACTTAACGCCTTTTCCATATCTTTGCAACAATAAAAAACACAAAAACACAAAGAGAAAAATACTACCAAAAAAAAAAGCAAATCGTAGAAAATAAAATGCATACATACAGGTCCATGTTCAAATTACAATTCTAAAGGTAAGGTAAAACTTTTGAATCCGACAAATTCACTAAACATACGAACTTTCATCAAAAAGTGAGACCTGGTGCTCCGGAAGAGTAAGAACTTGCCTACCTTGCTATACTCGCTTTTGTGAAATTAAAACTGGGGATGAAAGGAACATATTATGGAACTTCATGTATGGGTCCTCGAATACATCTAAACATCAAAATATTTCCGAAGATAGCAATTCTTACCTTTTGTATTTGCAGCGTCTAGCGTTGTGAGAGCTTTTATAGATGGTATAGTAGAAAATGTCACGGTGGAGTACACCAAAATAATGCTTTTGAGATTCATCTTTGGCTGTTGATTGGTTTTTACTTGTTTTCGTCAAAACTTCTCCTCCTATTTATATGGCCATGTTAATGACGTCACATTTTAAAAATAGTCCACTGAATAACCCTGTCAAGATAATGTCGAAATTGTTATCATGACTAATTTCATAATAGACAACAGCTGTGGAAAATTGATAGAGTTCTTATTTACCTATTTGTGACTAGAAAGGTCCGGTTGTTTTGTTTATTTGTTCATATTAGTGTTTGTTTTTCCTGAACTTGTATCCATGAAACGCAATTCTTCCCTGCACTATATTATCTTTGTACCTTATTTTTATTTTGTCTAATAATAATAATAATAATAATAATAATAATAATAATAATAATAATAATTATTATTATTATTATTATTATTATTATTATTATTATTATAATGTTGTCACATTATATTTTTGAAATAATTCTATTTCATACAAAAATTAATAATAATAATAATAATAATAATAATAATAGTTATAATAATGTTTTCATATATTTTTGAAATATTTCTATTTCATTCAAAAATTATTATTAATAATAATGATAATAATTATAACAAATAATAATGTTGACATCTTATATTTTTAAAATATTTCTATTTCATAATAAAATTAATAATAATAATTATTATTATTATAATTATAATAATGTGGTCATATTATATTTTTGAAATATTTTTATTTCATTCAAAAATTAATAATAATAATAATAATAATAATAATAATAATAATAATAATAATAATAATAATAAATAATAATAAATAATTATAATGTTTTTATATTATATTTTTGAAATATTTCTATTTCATACAAACATTAATAATAATAATAAAATTAATAATAAAAATATTAATAATAATCTTATCTCCGGGTATTCCAGATCGTTAAAATAACACCTCAGTTTCATGAATATTTTCAAAACTATTCACATTTCATTTGCCAGCTTTAAGTAAAGGATATTCTAGGTTAAGAAATGATTTTGAAGCTGTGGTCAATATCTACGTCCTTGCTAAACAAAGCAACCATACTATCCGGAACTTTGCAAAACATTTTAACCAGACTAAAGCTACCAAATTCTAAATAAAACAACCAAAAACAACCCGAATTATTTTCTTCAAAGCATTTAAACCAACTACTACAGGTATTCATAAATTTTACTTATTCTGTCCGTCTGTCCGTCCGCCCTATTGCATCAAATGCAATAATTTTTTTTAACTTATTGAAACAAAGCCCTTTGGAGAATAAAAAAATAAAAGGTTTTGGTACCCGAGCCACGTCAAAAAATAAACACAAGTTTTTTGGATCATATATCTCAACCCGGACCACGTCGTTGCAAACCAATATTCCATCATATTATGTGCCTGGCCAAAATAATGAAAATATTCATTGACATTATTGTTCTTTGCTTAATGGCAGTGTCCAAAATTAACGTACATGCTAGGAAACACACACACTTAAAACAAACATACACATTTTGGTGCTTAACACTGACACACACACACAAGCGCGCGTGTTGTTATGTTTTCTTATAACAGATTAAGTATGGGATATTAATGGTGACAATGATTTTTACATGTAAGATATAAGAGATTTAAAACATCTGAGGACGGTTGGTTAAGGTGCATACGAATAACGGAACCGTACCAACCAGTAACAGCCAGATGATGAAAATCAATTATTGATAATGATTTATATAAATCTCAAAGGAAAGAGGATGGTTGAACTTTAGTTTTACATCATATCATCAATTTCGCATCTATGTTCCATATGGTGCCTAACTCCTGATCTACTTTGCATACAACATTTCAAATTAAATTGGCAACGGATATGCAGACTTTATCTTAAAAACTAGTAAATGCCAACGCCAATAGTATTATGGTTCTTGTCATTAACCAAGTTGATCCCTGAACCATAGAGGCCTTCTGATTGAAAGCGTATGCTCTTAACAACTAGGCAACCGTAGCCCAAGGAAAATTGAACCTTGAACAATAGGCACGTTGTAGTAAAAGGTGAATGCCTTAACCACTAGGTAATCGTGGTTCCAGGGGCAAATGGTGGCTATTACATGCAATAGAACACCAACTGTACACACTGTGGTACAGCGTACACGGGATATTAAAGCATAAAATGAGCAAAACAGCCAGTGTAAACAACACCAGCGGGAGTCGAAAGCCGATTTTTTACTTATCTGTTCATTTTAACATGTGATGGTGTATTGGGGCATCAATCGGACACATAAATGATTCTATTGAAATAGTTAACTGCATCTGATACACTGTTTAAACTTTAAAACAAATTGATAAAGCGCAAGAGCTCACCTGTGATTTTGCCGTCGCCGGGAGTTTCTGTTCAATATGTCAATTTTCACTTCTTGATTAAAAATTCTGAAGCGTACAATTTCTCTAGGATGTTAAGAACTACATGTCGACCAAATTTCAGCTCAATGTATTGCGAAATAAAGGAGCAGGAGACGTTGAAAGATCGACGTGGTGTACTGGGAATTGATTCTCATCACCGGTTTCGTGTACTGGGAATTGCAAAATTACGGTTACCGGGAATCGTGTATAACATTATTTTCAAGTCCCAATTTTTTAAAGAAATTGGGGATTGCGAATGTATGATACAGTTTGTATGCATGGTGCATACAATAATAAATAAGTTTCACTGTGCAAGTTTATATTAGGTGTTCATAGTAAAGGCTCTAACCTTGATTTCAAAATTGAATTAGGTAAATCGCCAATATTAAGAGACATAGAGTGATTCCATAGTTTCATTAAAGTGTTTAACACTTAAGGATATCCAAACTAATATGGTATCCACACTAGGAAAATATGACCTTCGAATTTAAAAGTAAAAATGTGGGTTGTAGGATTTAAACGCAACAGAAAGGCCCTTGTTCTAGATGATCTGTCATTGATGCAACCCCAGAAAAGGTCAATAAAGTTTATGATATTGTTACGACTGGCAAGCGAGTTACAGAATGGTATGTAGCCAGTTGACATTTCACAGGGAATACATGTATTACATTTAATTCTGACAGAAAATCTTGTAATGAGAAATGCTTTCAGTTGGGTACCAACTTACCAAGGCATCTGACAATTGGTCAGAAGCACATCAAGTGCACTTTGTTGTGTGCTTTTTTTTCAGAGATTAGTTACTATGGATTAAACGTGGGTTTATCAATTCACCCCAGTGGCTAAAGTTTACACTTGATCACCCTGAAAAAAAGACCAACACTGTTACATCAACTGGAGAGGGTAGGACCTCGTTTTCCAGTGATGATGATCATAATCTGGTGGTAGGTTATCTCCAAAAGGGACAAACAATCAATGACACATACTATTCATTACTTATGATGCAGTTACGGAAAATTATTAAATTCAAGAAATGACGGAAAGCCCAGTAAAGATGTGCTGTTCCGCTAAAAGTAGCCTATTTAAATCAGACAAATCTTAGGAAATGATAGTGAAACTGCAGCCAGTTGGTGCTTGGTATATGTGTAATACCTTATTTTTATTATTATTAGTACTTGTTATTGTCTATAGAATGATTAAAAATTGTCGATTCAAGGTAAAATATATCACGTTTTAAACAGCATCACTTATGAGTGGCCGGAATTGTGCACCGTTATCAGTATATAGGTTGCATTTACATAGAACATACTGGCTTCAATAAACAAGCTGTTCTTATTTAGAGGTGGTCTTTACGTTAATGCCACTAGACTCAAAAAGACAATATAGGCAGTATCCCAGTTCCGATTGAGAGGCCGCGGTTGCCTAATGATAAGACATCAATCTACAAATCCAGGGTCTCTCACCGCTGTGTGTTCGAGTCCCACTCAGACCACATGCGGGAAAGTGATTTTTCCTTGCCGTTGGCCTTTACTGGTTTACCTGGTATCAGTATAATGTGCCTGGGGAGTGGTACGCTTGTCTGCGGCATACTGACTCTGTGAGCTAGCACGTTAAAGTCGCCATGAGTGCGTCCTAGTACAAAGCAGACCATAAGACACACTCGCACTTCACATGCATACACGAACTTTTTATAGATTAATAAAATAAATAGTTCTCGTCGCGAATAGCTGGAAAATTGCTGATGCGACGTTAACCAACCAACCAACCCATTTCCGATTGTCCGACACGGCCATTATTTTTGTGCCTTGTTTCAATACATGTTTTATACCCGGATACAAAATTACACGCGTATCGAGGTTTCAGTATAGTTTTAGGCACTTTTTTGCAGAGCGTAACGGAATACATATTTTTGAGTTGCACATCCGATATTAAGGAATTAAAAAAATGTATATAATATTTTACCAAGTGCATTATTTTTGAAATGCTATGGTTATGATAAACTAACAGGCCAAAAATGGCAGTGTCTAAAAACTGGACAGAGTCGTCAGTGGATAGGGCCTGGGTCCCCTAGGCCAAAGAAGGTTAAGAAGCATTAGTCTACTGGCAAGGTGATGACCACAGTATTTTGGGACGCAAAAGGTGTTATTGTGTGTGACTTTTAACCGAAGAGAAGTACAATGATAACTGGAGTGCACTATGCAAACTTGCTAGACGACACGAGAACTGATATCCGTGAAACCGCCGCAACAGGACAACGCAAGAGTACACAGTTGCAAAGTTACAATGAATGCTGTGGGTGAAATACCACATTCTGCCTAGCTCGTAGCGACTTGTTCTTTTTCCCAAAATTGAAAAATGATACCTGAGGGCGTCATTTCAGGTCTGACCAAGAAGTCATGAAGACAGTTGAGGAGTGTGTCAATGGAAATGACCCTGTCTTTTTCAGATCTGGGGTGATGGATAAGTGCATCACACTAGAGGGCACTGAATTACATTAAATAGAAGAGGTAGATCTAATCCGGAAAAAAGGTTAAGCTGGTTTCTTATTGATTGGCCCTCGTAAATAAAAATTCAAAATAAACATATGACACTATGAACTATGTTGTTTATGAAAAAAATGTGTTATATTGTTCAAACTTTTTATTTATAAATCAGTTTCAAGACGTTTGATTTTACTCTCGTCTCATTTGTGGAACTGTTTTACACTAGATACCTCCTTTCGACGACGGACGACTGTCTCATCTTGACCTTTGATATAAATAAGTCATATTTTAGCTGGGAAATGTGTGTTAAAGATGTGGTCTATGTATGTTTTATCTTCATCTCGTCTATAATGCATTATTAATAATTATAGATGTTGAAGATTTTCACTAGATAATTAATTGTTTTGTTTGTCATTGAAAAAGAAGTATAAATTCAATATAAATTCATTAAAACATGAAAATCGCACAGTTGGCAAGATATTTGAATCCTCAATTCCCAGTACACCTACTTCCTCCTTAATTGCCAATACCCAGTACACCTTTTTGCAATTCCCAGTACACCGCATGTTATCCTCCAACGTCTCCTGTTCCTTTATATCTCAATACATTGAGCTGAAATTTGGTCGACATGTAGTTCTTAACATCCTAGAGGAATTGTACGCTTCAGAATTTTTATTTATCAGGTGAAATTTAAAATATTGGAAAGAAACTCCCGTCGACGGCAAAATCACAGGTGAGCTCTTGCGCTTTATCAATTTGTTTTAAAGTTTAAACAGTGTATCAGATGCAGTTAACTATTTCAATAGAATCATTTATGTGTCCGATTGATGCCCCAATACACCATCACATGTTAAAATGAACAGATAAGTCAAAAATCGGCTTTCGACTCCCGCTGGTGTTGTTTACACTGGCTGTTTTGCTCATTTTATGCTTTAATATCCCGTGTACGCTGTACCACAGTGGTACAATATAACAGAAAGAAATCAGAAAGCTAAAAGTCAGAAATATAAGAATTGAGAGAGCGCCCCGGTAAGGGCGAGTGGTTGAATATCCATCACGGAAATACTCAACCACCTTCCCGTTTGACATCGGAAACTGCTCCGACATCTACACTATTCTGTTAAGAACAGCGCGGGAAGTATTGCTTGTCATCTTCGCCCAATGTTGTGTTATATGAAGATACCTGATTTCACTTCATTGTGGTGTCGTAAATTAATTTATTTGACATTTTTTTCTAAATGCATGTTTTGTTATATGCTTAATGTAGACATAAAGATAAAAAATTATATTATTTTTGTGTTTTTTAATTTCATCCCAATGGTGTCGGCTTATTAAAATAAAAGATAAAATACAATAAAATTATTCTTAGTTTTACCATACCACATAACTCTTTACTACCACAATATATTTTAAAGAACAGTGAACACAGTTCTAGGTGAAAAACATGCACGACCGAGACTTACATATACGATTAATTACATGTAAAACTTGACCAAGAGAAATACGGACAATTAAATAACGCGTTGATGAAAGACATAAATACACACGGTGGCATGCACCGTAAATGAAACGGTTTATTTTATCGCCATGAAATATTTTCCTAGGATAATATTTATTTGTGAGATTTGTTCTATGGATAATATTTGATAGGTAACTAATATCCATTGCTGATATTTTACGGAATAAGTCATAACATTTATTCCTCTGGATAGATTTTACTATGAAAATATATCTTCCCGGACACATTTTACCCGGATGAAATTATCGATTACATACACCTTGCAAAACACCATGAACACACACACACACACAGACACACAGGGGGGGGGGGGGTATGTTTAACCAAAACCGTTGTTTAATTGTGTATTTAGCAATTTTTTCAATCAATTTTATCTGAAATGTCAGTACTTTAATTTTCGCAACACTAATTTTAACAGTATTGCAACAGATGTATGGAATTCTGAAGTAACTGCGGAATTTCCAGATGTTTCACCTGTTAAATTCTGATATCGTAAATATTTAACTTGTCTGGAAATTTCTGATGTGTACCAAAAACTTGAACCCCAATGACTTGGAAATTTGTCCGAACAGTCATCAAAACGAACCACGTCAGGTGTTAAAGGGTGCACTTTGTAAACAAAATGACAGATGGTATTTTCTGAAGTTTGACGGAGATTTTAACGATAATTTGGAAATTTCCCAATATTGTATGTATATAAAGGTAACAGGTTAGAGTGACTTTATCAAACACACAAAATGTCGAACACATACACATGTCTAATCTTAGCTTTCACTATAGTACAAACAAACGCTGTATTCAGCACGCTAGATGATACTAACACAAAAGGTTTGTATGAATTTATTTTACTTTCAAACGTGTATCTTTTTCAGTTGACTAATGCGGTACCTCAGTTAGTAGAGGGCTCGCTTCATATGTTTGAGGTCGGGGGTCGAACCCTAGACCGGATCTTACCAACACTCGGAAATAAGCGGCAACTGGGTTTTTTTTTATCAATCCTGTTTCAAGGCTTTCAAGCCTGAAGTGGAATTAACTTTCTGTAGCAGCGTTAAGTAGAGTTCCTTTTCGAATGCAGCAAAGTCGTTTTGTCGTGCAATAAGTGGAGTCGAGATAGTGTTTTTACGCCCTAGTCAATATTCGTTCAGTTTTATCTAGAAAGCTAGTACTTGGATGTTTATACAAACCGGAGTGTCCGTAGAAAACTGACACCCTACGACAATCGAATTGACCGACTTTCTTACACTATGGTATATCTGAAATGGATTAGAACTCAGGCACTGAGAGGTGCTGTGACTCTATCTGAAATGGATTGGAACTCAGGCACTGAGAGGTGCTGTGACTCTATCTGAAATGGATTGGAACTCAGGCACTGAGAGGTGCTGTGACTCTATCTGAAATGGATTAGAACTCAGGCAATGAGAGGTGCTGTGACGCGTAAGCCGGTGGTGATGAATCTTCGTTGTATCAAAATCATAATCTTGTATATTGATATTTTTCAGTTATCGACACATTCGTTAGCAAATACTTAGGAGTTCTAACAGTGAAGAAAATTAACCAATCACTGATCGAGCAAGAACAACTACAACACCAATGTGTTTCACAGATTAATCAAACTGTCGACCAATGTATCACGTGTACCCGTAACTGCGGGGCTCAAATATCTCTACCACCAGCTCCTGGGTAAGTTTTGAATTCTTCCCATTTGTTTATTCTCAGGTAAAATATTTTATTATAACCCCTCCTTCTGCGAAGTTAATGGGAAATATAGGGATCGCCCTGTCCGTCTGTCTCAATATAGTGTCCGCTCCATATTTCCCATGTCCTATGCATGGATTTTGATCAAAAGTAAATCAACATGAGACGATGTGTCGTAAACAAAATTTAGATGCATAGGTCAAGGTTAAAAGGTCAAATAATAACTCGGGACGGAGTATTTGTCTATCTTGTTCTCGCTTCGTATGGGGGAGGTCATGAGTTCGAATCCCGGCACGGGTACTACCAAGATTAAAAAAATGGTAGTTACTGTTCTTTCGACAAGAACTTGGCATTAAAAAATGAAGTTGGCAGTGGGATCCTTCGGAAGAATCATTTAAACAAATGACTCGGATCTCGGCAAGTGTGACGCGTTAAAGAATCCCCTCCCTCCACATTGCCCGGAGCGCATTGCAAAAGTAAAATTTCTGCCACTTTACCTATAAGTGAAATATTCTTGACTGGGATGTAATTCAATAATCTATAATTTGTATGAGATAATGCTTGTATTTTAAATTGAATTTTTTCTTGTCGCAAATCACTATAAATGGAGTTGGACATGATACCTCATAACGTATGTGCTGAACAATTAATTCTATTAGATACGATATCACATAGGTTGATACTTTCCCATGAAAAACGGTGAATTATCCTGAAAAATTGCGACACAAACGAATTCCATATTAACCACCTAAATGTTAACTATGAGGAACTGATCACGTGGTACAATGGCGAAACCAATTAAATTTCTTTGTTGTTTGTTTCAGACAACCAGGCGGTTCAAGCCTGGAGAATAATTTAAAAGATGTCTTGACAGGGGTTCTTTTAGGATCGCCAGACATCGGTGTAGCACTTGGAAATATAGCTTTGCATGGTATAGACCACGTAGCCGGTGAACTTGCTCACGGAGTTGACCATCTAACTCATGAAATTGGGCACGGAGTGGAACATTTGACCCACGAGTTAAATCACGGAATAGAGCATCTAGCACATGAATTACAGCATGGTGCCGAACACGTGGCTCATGAGATTGGCCATGGCGTCGAGCATGTTGCGCACGAACTCGGTCATTTGGCACATGGTGCTGGGAGCGTCATCCACGACATTGGTCACGGTGTAGAACATGTGGCCCATGAAGTCGAACATGGACTACATCACGTTGGTCACGAGCTTCACCGTAAGTTGAAAAAAACAATAATAATAATAACAATACGAAAAAGTTGTAAAGTAACCAGATGCTTTGGTCTATTTGTAAATCGATGTTTTTGTTATTCCATTTAGAGTGTTATTTCGTTTGAAATGACAATATTACATAATTTGGTGTCCCAAATTACGATATTGAATTCAAGAAAATTTCAGATTTCAGGTTTTTTTTACCATTTTCCCTCAAATTATCATCAGTACTTAGGACCTTTTGTGTGAGTGTATGCCAGTGTCCGACATTTATAACTGGGTTACAAATCGATTCTACGGCAATTTATAAAAAAAAAACGAAAAAGCGTATTTATCGAAATAATGCGATATGTAATTAGAAAAAAATAGTAGTCATTGTGCAAAACAACTGACAAATACACTGCTGTCCTTGAGTCAGTATACATGTTTGGAACTGGACATATATTATTACAGACTGAAAATTTTCATAAAATAAATTGTTATAAATGTCATTCTACTGAAGATTAATGTTTTGAGATGAAATAGAGTTTTTATCTCGAAAAATTTATAGTTTCCTAACAATTTTAAAACCCCAAGAAAATTGATTTTCGAGAAAAACAACTATGTTGCAAACATACATGTATAGACAATATACATAAAAATATAACATTTACTTCACTTTTTCAATTCTATGGATTAAATATATGATTACTATAAACTTATGGCAAATATAAAAGGTTGATCATTTGGTTGAATGTTGCTCAACGCCGCATCAGCAATTTTTTAGTTAATCCCGACGAGAACTATTTTATTAATCTCTATGGATTAATCTATGAACAAGTTCATGCATGCATGTGATGTGTGAGTGTGTTGTATGTTCTGCCTTGTACTAGCGCGCACTCAAGACGACTTTATCGTGCTAGCTCACAGGGTCAGTACGCCACAGACAAACGCGCCGATTCTTCAGTTACATAATACTAATACCAGGTGAACCAGTGAAGGCCAACGGCAAGGAAAATTCACTTGTGGTCTGAGTGGGACTCGAACTTACAGATGAGAGACTTTGTATTTGTAAACTGACGTCTTATCCATTAGGCCACCGAGGCCTCGGCCAATATAATGGAATTATATACTTATATGTACGAGTATGTCATCAAAATAAACCCTTTGTCCATTTTGTTATATTCGATTGTGAAGCTTACTAAAAACGCGGATAAAAATTAAATTGGTTGTGTTTTATATTACCCGATATATTTAAATCTTTAATAGATATTTTCGGAAAAAGACAGAAAGATTGTGATGTGGAATGTCCAATGTGCAGGAAAGTCCGCAACAATGACACGGTCGCTGTACAGTTAGCAGGTAAAAGAATTGTTACCTCCACTACTTCTAAAACTCTCTCTCTCTCTCTCTCTCTCCTCTTGTGAAGTACAGGCCTGTCGAAAGTTAAACACTGAGCTGAAACAAAGGCGTCGAATTTCGGCTACCGAGTGACCAATATATTGACAACCATTTATCGAAAAAGTTACCAAGAAAGAAATAGCAACTGCCAGAAAACTGTGGACTTGTAGCTAGCGAGGAGTCAATGTGAGCTGCCAAAAGTAGTAAGCTTGGTGTTAAACTTTCGACAGGTCTGTACTGTATTTGTACATTGTAAAGGATGGTCCTTCTGAGCTCTTGTTAGACCCGTTCTACCCCTCTAGTGTTCTTGAAATTTTTACCAAATGTTGCAATTGGATAGATCTATCCATGGTTAAAAGCCCTAGATGGGGAAACTCATTTTACGCCCTATGCGTAATTTCGTAATCACACTTAGAATCGCGGTTCCTGTGGTCTTATTATACAGGTGGTCTTTGTAAAAAGTTGTGTGCAATACCAGGTCGCCCTAAATATTAAATATTAATCAATCAAATGCTATTAGAAATAACCGTATATAAATAAAATCGAATTGCGCGCACGATGATTTTTTTTAAATTGCTGGCTGGAATTGCGGGCTAGCTTCACACCAGTTGTGAAGTTAACAAAACTAGTACGGACAGAATCGATATTTCAGTCGACACTGTCCATGGATCATACGACATGCTTCATTTAAGAATCATTTTTCTTTGTAGTTTGTGGTAGTGCATACATCACCAGAATGAAGGAATTGGAGTCCCTCGTGCCAAAATTCAGACAAATAGCATGGGCGATTAAATCACAAGTCATAGTTAGCAAGGCAAGTAATTAACTTTTTGTTCCTATTAAGGATATCTCCTTATAATACTTGGTTGAGGATTCTCTAACGCCTGTTGTAACACATGCACATGGCATCCGATTTTAAGTTCTTTTCAACAGGATCCGATGATTTTCATTTCTAAATGCCTAGTGGTTTGCAAAAGAACAGTCATTACTATTTTAAAACCAGTTCAGACCTGTCCGGGGTTCAAATCTACCACTTCCCACACACGGAGCGAGCACTCTGCCAACTGAGCTACTATAGGGGTAGTTGGTTTTCTAGCTCTTTTGAATTTTATCCTATAAAATATTTACTAAAATATTTAGCAAAAAGTGTATCTCGACACTAATCGGTTTGTATTCTTGCATACCTGAGAGAGAGATAGAGAGAGAGAGAGAGAGAGAGAGAGAGAGAGAGAGAGAGAGAGAGAGAGAGAGTGTGTGTGTGTGTATGTGTGTTTGTGTTTCAATCGTATATCATGGGGAAAAAATTAAAAAAAATAATTTCTCTTTGTAACTTCTAGGTTGAGTACGATCCTGTTTCACTGGACTCCAGTGGCGGAGCAGTGCAGTTTCGATCCGTGTACCTCACAGCAACCATAAATGGCAGTCCAGTTAGATTCAAAGCCAACGCTGCTTATCAGATGATGGATTCAGATGCGTCTTCCAAACAATGGGCTGAACAAATAATGAACCTGTTTTTGTTATGATTTGTGTAATATTGTATTTACAATTTATTTCAATAAATATTATGTATAATGTGATCATTTATTATTGTCATAGTTTTCGATGAGGGACACCACTGCGGTAGCTCAGTTGGTAGAGTGATCGCACAGTAAGTGTGAGGTCGTAGATTCGAACCGCGGCCGGGTCTGACCCTAGACTTAAAAGTGAGAAGTGACTGTTCTTTCGCCAAGCACTCGGTATTACGAAATGAAAGTCATGGTTCTTTCGGATGGGAACTTAAAATAAACGAGGTCCCGTGTCTTGGTAGCTTGGCACGATAAAGAACCCTGCTGAATAATGTCATCAGCGCAACTCACAGGCAAAATTTCAGCACCTTCGCCTATAGCTGGCGACGTCTCGATATAAATGAAATATTCTTGACTGGGACGTTAAACACCATTACTCAACTTCGATGAGGAATATTATAATAACTCAAGTTGTCTAACACGGATCCTCGAATACCCACTTCATTTGAAGAGACCGGAATACTTTTTTGGTACCCTTTGTACTAAGGAACGGAATATAGTGGTGTTATATTGTGTTACGCTCTAACCAAGATATTATCGTTTATATCGAGGCAGTCAGTTCTCGGATGGTAGAGAAAAATTGTGTAACGCCGACCTCCAGCAAATGGTCAAATATTTTTTTTTAACTTGGATCTATCCGTTGGGATTAATATGTTAGAAAGCGAGAAGCGCTATGATCCGTAAGAGGGCGCCTCAGACCACTTAGGCATCGATGCCCAGCTTCTAAAACCAATATTCATTTACACCAATCGCTAGAAAATAAAATGTTTAAAAATAGATTTATTTGCGTTAATAAAAGTCGTCATGTCCCAAAAATAAAGTGGTAGTGTGGCTCCATTTCTTCCGCCATTTTGTCTGCTACTGTTTTGAAAACTATTAGACACATCTTTAAACATCTAGGTAAATTCGATGTGTCATTATTTATACGTTATTTGGTCATGCAAATGGTTTAGAGAACATTTACTTCCCAGATTGGTTTCGTTTGGGGATACAGTGTGGTCAAATAAAAATGATGGTCAATAACCTGGCCAGACGACAGTTTAAGAATAATGAGAGTGCCTTGTACATAAGTATCTAAAGTCTTTTATTTCATTGAACCAACTCCAATTTGTTCAAGTACTGGTACCTTGGCGCAGGGATGACATGCGCGTTTTCTAAAAGGACGCAACTCTTTGCGTATTGCCCGTTTGGATCAAGGACAGGTTGTATATTGGTCACACACTCCATTCACGTCAATAGTTTGTACCACGTGGACTCCTATAACCCAATGTAATTAATCGTCACAAAACTGATATGACATAAAAGTGAAATATTCTTGACTGAATCTTTTAAATCCTTCATCAGAATCGGCCAGGATTCTAACTTTGACCTCCCATATATACGGAGCGAGCACCCTACCAACTGAGCAACAGATGTGGTTGGAATTGCCAATAGGTAGTATACTGTAAGCGTATTTAATTTCGCGTGTATTTATTTTCGCGGTAATGGAAATTTAGACATATCGGCGTAGTTAAATTTTTGCGTTTTTGAAATATGCACAATAAACATAATATAAATTTCGCGCGGTATTAATTTTCGCGCAAAACAAACGACAGCGAAATAAGCGAAAATTAGTACACCGCGAAAAAAATACGTATACAGTATCCAATGGTCTATATAGAGAAAAGTAACAATAACATAATGTTATCAATTTATTGATAAACTTTGTAACAATTCAAATGAAACTAAAACTACATCTATATAAATATGTGTTGACTCCGTGAATCTGGAGTGTATGTTACAATTACTCCTCTGTGTAACCTGCAGGGTAGTTGATGGAGATATAAGATGGACAGTTTGGTGTTTTACAACATTTTCCAGGTTTGGGCTCATTCAGAGTACAGACATTTGGTAAGTTCCAGGAAACACACCTGTAATGGATTTCAAAAACAAAATTAGTATCAGCAAATTTAATTTAAGAAACAGAATGCAGCTTGTATCTGAATATTGTTCCAAAACTTCTAATTCCGTCTGCATTTTGTTTGCGTGAGTGAAATGGAGGTCGGGGGTTTGAACCCCGACCGGGTCTGACTCAAGACTTGAGAACTTAAAATAAAAAGAGATCCTATGTCACGGTAGACTTGGCACAACGCAAAGGCAAAATTTCTGCACGTTCGCCCATAGCTGGCGGAGTCTCAATATAATTGAAATATTCTTGACTGGGATGTTAAACAGCATTACCCAACTAAACTCTTTGTTTGCGTGAAACGAATTGCCATCCTTGACACAAAGTGTTCAATGAAAATTGAAAATATAAAACCCTCTCTGTGCTTCGTTGGCAGAGCGTCTGCCTTGAGAGCGGCTCACACATAATTCTTTAAAATTTGAGATACTGCTTCTTTGCCTGGTGCTCAGTTATTCAGAAGACAGAGTATCGACTGGTTCATTAGGTGTCAGTATAATTTGACTGAGGCTTCTATGGTTGTCTGCAGCGTACTGACTTCGTACGCTAGTACCTCACAGTCGTTCTGGGTGCACGCTAGTAGAAGGCAGGGCATAAAACAAATTCGCAAATCTAACACATCATACACAAACTAGTTTCATTTAGTGATTTATATAATTGCTCTCGGTGCGCTTAACTGAAATATTGTTGATGTGACGTTAAACTAGAATCTAACCATCCAACTTAAAAGATAATGTTGATGATGACTATCAGAAACACGTGTTCGTCTCACCATTTTAAACTCCAACAATACACATGCAAATATGACTTACTTATTAGCACAGTTATAGAATCCTCTTGATGCATCAACACACGTGCATTTGTACGTGCATCCATCATCCCACGTCTGACCTTGGCTATATGAGGTTCCCTTATACAAGCATCCATTCAAAACTCCTATGAATTTAAAATAAAATATTGAGTTAAATTTAAAAAGTTTGTATGTTTTGAAAGAGGTGTTTAAGACCAAATGAATACGATATGAGTGACCACAACAAATCTGAAACAATTGGATAGTCAATAACTAATTTAGAAATCTAAAACATACTTGGAACACACGACTTCATATCTCTGGTGGAAATTCACTTATGGTACTTTATATAACAGTTTCAAAGTTTTTTTTTACTTTGCTTTGGGATTGTGGTTTCGATATGGGTTGGTATATTTGGTTTGATTGGGTAGTCAATGACTATTTACTAATCTGAAACAAACTTTTGCAATCAATAACTATTATACTCTTATTCCCTTGGACGAACACGTAAAATAAAATAAATACAATTAAAAATATATTTGACTTCCTATGTTTATTTTTGTTTTTATTCTAAAATTTATTTGATCACGTAGTGGTTGGAGCTAGCTTAACAGGAGGTGCTTATCCATCCAAAGCACCCGGTCTCAATTTCCTGGTTGAAGTTCACGTATTTAACATAATTTACCAGTTTTCAAAGTTTTACTTTCGTTTGGGATTGTGACAAGGACACGTATTAGTTTTGATCATGTACGTCAACTCAATTTACATTCCTGCGGTACCTCAGTTGGTAGAGTGCTTGCTCCGTAAGTGGGATGTCGTGGGTTCGAACCCTGGTCGGGTCTGACTTAAGACTTTAGAGTGGGTAGCGACTGTTCTGTCGCCAAGCACTCGGCATTACGAAAGGAAAGGCACGGTTCTTTCGGATGGGAAATTAAAATAAACGAGGTCCCGCGTCTTAGTAGGCTTGGCACGATAAAAAAAACCTGCTGTATAATGCCATCAGCGCAAAGAATAGAAAAAAAAATTTGCACCTTCGTCTATAGATGGCGACGTCTTGATATACTAGTAAGTGAAATATTCTTGACTAATATATTAAACATCATTACTCAACTCAACTTACATTCTGCCATAAGAAAATATCTAGAGTTTTACTATTATGCTCTCAATATTTTCTAACTTGAATTGCTTTTTGTGTAGATTTTGTGTTCTTGCTTGCTTGTTTAAGTAACAACTAACCAAATTAAGAATAGAATCAGAGTTAGTACATTTAATTTTCAGGTTTGCATGGTCATTTAAATGTTAATTGTCGAATTTAATTCTAGGAAAAAAATAATCTATTGCATTTTAGAGAAAGAATTGAGATATAAAAGTGTTTTCACTGATCAAGTTATCAATCTATCTTCTTACCTGTGAAAATACCACTTGTTCCGCTACCGCTTCCACTTCCGGTATTTATATTTCCACTTCCGCTAATACAGCTAGGTTCAGAGCAGCATTTACCAGGAGGCTTGACTAAGCTACATCCCTGTGGTAAGTTGGTCCATGTAAGACACCTACAATTGCACACATATATAAATGAAGTTTCAAAGTTTCATAGCCTTGATGTCAAATGTCATGGTTGCACTGTCTCAGAAACGGTTAGAACAACTTCAAAGAAAGAAAAACTACGATAGTTCAAGAATAGTACAGCCAACTTCGGCTGTAAAAAGAAATAATGTACCACGGTCAAGAGAGTTGAGTTGAGTATTGGTGTTTAACGTCCCAGTCAAGAATATTTCACTTATATCGACACGTCGCCAGCTATAGGCGAAGGTGCAGAAATTTGTCTGTGTTGCGCTGATGGTATTATACAGCAGGGTTCTTTGTCGTGCCAAGCCTACCATGACACGGGATCTCACTTATTTTAAGTTCCTATCCGAAAGAACCCTGACTTTCATTTTGTAGTGCCCAATGCTAGGCGAAAGAAAAGTCACTGCCAATTTCAAGTCTTGGGTCAGACCGTGTTGGGGTTCGAACCTATGGCCTCCCACTGACGGAGCGAGCACTCTACCAACTGAGCTACGCAGTGGTTACCACAGTCAAGAGATTACAAACCGAAATGTATTGTGTGCAAAACTAACTTCCCCAAAAAGATATTACGACTATTCCTGATCATCAAAGGAAGAGACCAACACTGACTAATAAAAGGACCGAGTACTAAA
The DNA here is from genome assembly GCA_021292105.1 of Anadara kagoshimensis. Classification (NCBI taxonomy): domain Eukaryota; kingdom Metazoa; phylum Mollusca; class Bivalvia; order Arcoida; family Arcidae; genus Anadara; species Anadara kagoshimensis. The sequence continues at coordinate 16,490,641 of CM037875.1, read as the reverse complement.
TAGACCCGACTATCGATGGAGGTACAAATTAAGTGGTCTATCAAACAAACTGCTTCTCAATTGAAAAAAAAATCCACAAAAAAACTTTCTAGTAAAAAAAGAAATAACAAATGCACCAATCAATAACAATTCCAAAGTAAACAGTTGAAACTGACTATGTGAACAACTTCCGGTATCAAGGAAGTGAGACTATATGATCCGGAAGGAAAAGCACCTCCATTCTAGTTAGTTAAACCACCACGTGTGTAATAAAACTTGGGATGAGAATGAAATGATTTTCCAGAAGGGTAAACAATTACTTATTACATCAGTGTTAACTTTACAACACTAGACGCCTGTAATACGATTCCTCATCAGTACTTGTACTAAAATTGTGAAACTAATTTTTTCAAGGGGTTAAAAAGATAGTTTTTACCAAATTTAGCTAAGAATATACTTTAAATGAGGTAGAATACCATAGGTCATTAGGATGTTCATATTTTAATTTGCAGTAACTTAATCAATACTATATTTCTGACTTAATATGTGTCTAGAAATACTGTCAACTTACAAGTCTTTACATTCATAATATCCCGTTGATCCGTCTTTACACGTACAGTTATATTCACAACCATCTTGCCAGTAGTCACCTTGAGCGTGAAGTTGATTCTTGTAGAAACATCCCTGGCCTAAAAGTATAAATGCAGTGTATCATGTTTGTCAATGAAATGTGGAAATACAATGGTACAATCATCCAAACAAATAAATAAACTAGAAAAACTGTGAGCCACAAAAATACCCCACCCCCCGCTCCCCCACATAAAAAAATCCATCGGATCAAATTTTTAATAGGAGGTGCACATCTACATTATATCACAAAGATTCTGTGATAGTTTCATGAAAATCCATTGAAGGGTTTAGGAGGAGTTGCGGATAAGAGATAGGTACCCTAAGGAGTAACGGAAGGACGGACGGACACACTATATACCCCCACTTTTTAAGCGGGGGGGGGGGGGGGTATAATAAAAGAAGAATGAAAACCAAAATTTATATTTTAAACTTAGCATAATGAGCATAAATTAATATGTTCATCTTAGCATACATATGTTCATCTTAGCATACATATGTTTATGTTAGCATAAATCAATATTGTGACCTAACTGCAAAAAAGACAGTCAAAAATGTGTATTTTAAACTTATAGTAAGCATAATGTGTATGTTTATCTGAGCATGTATAACACAATGAAGGATTGTTACCCCAAAGAAGCAAAGACAACATTTTGTTTTCTCTTATTAGGATCACATTAATTTAATTCAGACTTCAACACCAAATTTAGTTACATTAAACATAATTATATTTTGTCTTACTTGATCCAGTGATCATTCCAGGACTCTGTGTTGCAATACCAGTGAAAAGGTTTCCGAATGAACCACTTCCTGATTGTCCGTTTCCGCCGTTTGTACCAGAAACGGAACCGGAACCACTACCTCCTCCTTAAATAAAAATGGTAGAATTCAACGTATTTCTTTGAGTCACATATTGACTTAAAAATGCACCATTGAAAGCGCTGTAATTTCACAACAAACAAATCAATTACTGCTATTGTAATGCAGATAATTACAATATTGAAATTGAAATTTAGCTATCAATGAAACCATAATTTAATAATTTTGAATGTTTCTACTAGTACATTTTATCTTAGTTGTAAATGTAATTTGAAGTAAAACAAACTTTTAACAATTTATTTTACAATATTGATCTCACACGTGACAGGTACAGCCACCTAAACATGAGGTGCACACACTTTCAGAGCACCAGACCTCACTTCCCTGAAAAAAGTTTGTTAAATTCCTAGTTTTCAAATTTTTTGGCCCAGTGTTCCTTTCATTTACAATATTCATCTCACACGTGACAGGTACAACTAGCTAAACATCAGGTGAATACCGTTTCAGAGCACTCCATCTCACTTCCCTGAAAGAAGTTCGTTAATTTCCTAGTTTTCAATTTTTTTTTACTTTGCTTTTGGATTTCTGATTTGAACATGGGCGAGTAGGTTTATGTTTAATGGATATTATACATTTATTGCCTTTGTGTGAGGGAGATATGAACAAATCATATCTCCCTCACACAAAGGCAATAAATTATTTATTATACCGAAAGATAACCATGGTAATAAGAAAGACAAAGAAAGAAAATATTTTAAAAAAGACGTCTGAAAACATCAGTCCTTATCCGATTCATTACTTTTTCTCCTATCGGAACTCCTCGGAGGCAAACGCTAGAATGTCAAGATCGATTCTCCATCGATGACGTCATATCATTGTGACGTCACGGTGTGTTCCGAAGAGGTGGGATATGACAAATATGATATGATATATCAAATTACAGATAGCATCGTATTTTTCTAGTGAGGTATGATAAAAAAATTTATTATACCTCATTAGAAAAAATTACGATACTATCTGTAATTTGATTTGATCGTTGGATCATGTGATCAGGGTGGAGAAAACATCGTGTATCCCTCTGAAAACATTATATCCCACCCCTTCGGAACACACCATTACGTCACAATGATATAACGTCATCGATGGAGATTCGGTCACGACGTTCTAGCGTTTGTTTCCGATGAGTTCCGATAGGAGAAAAAGCAATGAATCGAAGAAGTACTGATGTTTTCAGGCTGTCTTTTTTAGAATATATTTCTTTCTGTTTTTCTTATTACCATGGTTATCATTCGGTGGTATGATAAACAATTTATTGCCTTTGTTTGAAGGAGTCATATCTCCCTCACTCAAAAGCAATAAATGTATAATATACAACTGTAATTTTTTGTCAATAAATACCATTAATTAAAACCAAACATACCAATCTAGGTCTAAATCATAATCCCAAAGCAAAGTAAAACATTGAAACTGGCAACTTAAGTTAAACACGCGAATTTGACGTATCGCTGCCCATGCCTTTTATGTTCCGACACTGGTCGCCATCACGGTATCAAAGCAGTGTCACGGCAGCTAATAACGTACTAGTGTCAGTGACGTCATTAAATGGCACAATTCAGGACGAGTTTGCATTCTTTTTGTGTGTAATCCAAGCATGCCGTGCCTTTGTCGGAACACTGGGCGTAGCCGGCGATACGTCAATTGGATCCGGATGCCCGTGAAGGTTAAGGAACAAGCGTAGCCAGGCTTTAGATAGATAAATACAGAGTTTCCTTGTCAGAGATTCAGAGACCGCTTTAAATAGTGTTCGAAATTTATGGATATTCGGCCAGACACAGTAGTATTTCGGTAGATATTGATAACGTATGGAACGGAATGTAGGACATATAAGAACAAAGTGATTCTCGGCCTCAATACAGTTTAACGCACAACATGAACAAATCATCATTTCCCTTGGAAGGTTAGTATAGCGGCCAGATTTAACCATTGTTAACATTTAATCGCAGTTTAACTGAAGATGGTATTTTTGAAATTATTTATTTTTATGCTCCTGGTCACTAAACATTTTTTCATAACTTTTATCGAAATATTTATAAGCTTACCACAAAAACCACAGAAATTAGCACAATTTGCCTTGGCCCAGTTCAGGAATGGATCTACACACGAGGCCTGTGTATATTCAGCGCAATTTGGAAGAGCGTCTGCGCATGCTCCGGTATTTCCTATAATAATCCAAAGAAAAGGAAAAAAATGAAATGCTAAGAAAAATAAAGAGATACATTATAAGTGGTAATACGTCAATTAATCAAAAACAAACATACCAATCCCATCCCAAAGCGAAGTAAAAACTTTGAAAACTGTCACACAATTGAAAGAAACATAGAACGATGGACGTCAAATATATCAGTGTAATGTTGGATACAGCGATATCATACTTATCAATATAATAATATTGTGATGACGGCCATAAAACTTTTTGAGGGACTTGATAAGGCTGGCAACATCCTTTCGTCTACAACTTTTTTGTAAGCAGCTTGCTTCGCTGTATAAAGCTCTATTAGTGGAAATTGTATTGTTTTGATTCAGTACAGGATAAATTACTAATACAACAATTGCGCCACTAAGCAACACTAGGGGTTTTTGTTTGTCCGTCCAAAGGAGAAACATTGCGTCACGATTCTTTTTCCTATCGTTTTCATTTCTTAATTTAACATTGTGACACGTAACAAAGAAACATATTTATAGTCTGTTTAAGTTTGAGCTAGACCAATGAACATTAAATAATTGACATTTAATTTCTTTGTTAGCGGCTCTAAATGGCCAAAAAGATTACAATAGTTGGTACACCACAAATAATTGACGTTTAGCCGACCATGCCGACAATGTTCCGACACGGGTTGCCATTTACGGTACCAAATCACCGGCAAGGCAACTAATGCCGTAGTAGTGTCAGTGACGTAACTTAACAGCACAATTCAGACCGAGTTTTCTTTTTGCGTCTATTTCAAGCATGTCGGGGCTTTGTCGGAACATTGTTGGCGTGACCGGCGATAAGTCAATTATAAGTAGACATTATACCTGTTATTACACTTCCTGTCACACCATTACCATTACCCACTATATTAACGTCTGCAAAAAATGTAAACAATATAATCAAGCATCAAAAATCCCCAATATACCAAATCATTTCAAAATCACAATCAAGGTCAAATCTTAGAAACAACAATTGACGTATCGCCGACCACGCCCACAATGTTCCGACACTGGCCGCCATCACGGCACCGAAGCAGCATCACGGCAACTAATAACGTACTAGTGTCATCATTAACTGGTCCTATTCAGGCCGAGTTTTCATTCTTTTTGAGTGTAAATCAAGCATCCGGCCATTTGACAGAACATTGTGGGCGTGGCCGGCGATACGTCAATTGGTAAGTATTTGTCTATCAAGAGACTGTCCTATTTGACTAGACACTTATTGTACACAATGTTTGTACATCCTCAGAAAGATATATGCTATTTTGTCTTCGTTTTTAGTTCATGTCATTGAACAAATCACAATTAGTCAGCAATTGGGGTTCGCCGCTGTACCACGTGATACCCTCTAACGTTTGTGCGAAACACTTTTTTCGAATAGATATTGAATAGCATGAGATGACGTTTTTCTGCAAAAACGACGTCATTCCGGGAATCTGTGACGTTGACGTTTTCCAAAACGTTCCGCAAAAACGTAAAGAGGTATTGATACCGTGATACAGCGGCGAACCCCATTACAATGTATTTAAAAACATTATTAATAAAAAAAACTTACTACATAAATTACAAAACACTGGACAGTTATCTTTAGCCCATCCGAGGTATTTTCCTGAGCAGGATCGGGTTCCATAATCTTTACAATTATTAATTCTATCAGCACAAACTCCGGTAGTAGCCGTAGCCGCAACTAAATACAAAAAATGGATGTATTTATTTCATCACAAAGTAATTTATGTATGTGGTTTAATGAAGACAAATGAATGTTTAACCATTTTAGTAATGTGATAATTTCGATTATTTTGTTTTATAAAGTAAGATATTAGAATAAACAAATATCAATTGGTTACCTGCACAATCCTTCTTAGTTTGCCGCCAAAATGCGGAATTTTCAGCAGAGTTTCGGTCACTCTTAACTATGGAAACTCAGGTGTCAGGCAATTAATAAAATATATAGCTAACCCCACAACACATTACAGATGTTAATAAAGGTCTCCTGTGTCAGCATAAATGTATATATACGTATATCGAGGTTGGTTTATCGATCTCAACATGGATTGACATAAAAATGTGATAAGTAAAAGACAACTCTCAACACAACGACGATGAGACATTTCAGCCAACAAGACAAAAAATCACATTTTCTTAACATCGGCCATAAAACCCACGAATTTGGACAAAAATTGGGATTCATGTCCAGTTGAATGGCTATAGTTATAGTTGGTCAAGGCTTGAATACAAATAACGTATCCGGTCAAAATTTTACGAACGCGACTACTTTACCTTGGCCTGGACAGAGACCACACCGTTTAGCACAGTTATCTTTTGCCCATCCATCATATGGCGTTTTACAGGCGTACTCTCCATACGAGGCGCAATCTGTTAGACGATCAGCACAAGTTGTAGGACCTGTAGGCGAGCATTCAACTTTCTGGCAACATTGATCATTTGAATCAGCGGTAAGATGACAATTCGATGGAAGAACTCCATATCTTCGACATCTAAAAAACATTATTTAAGTTTGAATAATGATATTTATTTGACATATCAAGTTGGCATCTCAAGAACCTTCGCTAAAGGATAAATTAACTTTAAACTATCAGCCAGTGTAATTTCGCGACATCTCGGTCAACACCAAGAAGTATTGTGAAAAACATTTTGCAAAAATGTTTCCATGTTGCGACCAATAAACAGACATTTACAACTGTATAATTTTTTATTATCAGGGTTCGTTCTTAATTTTTTTGTGTGACGGGTATATTGATACTAGTTTCGATAGGATATGCGATGATACACGATTTGAAGATGGTATGTTAAAGTATTACCTATCAGTACATCTGTATATTCCAAGCTGAGCACTGGTGCATTCACAATCATAATCACAACCATCCTGCCATGTCGCTCCTTGTTGATAAATTTGACCCTTGTATATGCATGCGTCTGGAATGAATCAAACGTATAAAGACATACATAAATTCAAGAACTTCTAAAGTGACACCAGAATGAGAAAGCAAATGTCATTTTGTGAAACTACTAAAGGATTTCTAGAGTTTTTCTAGCATTTATGCATTTTACAGTACGATAACATACTTATAATGGATTTCGGAAAGATCATACTTAATACAAAACAACTTTTCGTTAATCTCGTCAAATATTTCAAAGTTGAACAATTTTTAAAGTTTTGAGAATTGCGTCATAGCAGACTACTTCGAAAATAAGTTTTATGCCACATTTTGTATTTATTTCCAATTAAATTTGCGTGATTTTTTTTCTTGTCTTTCTTTTTTGGCAAATCACTCCATTTCTCAAAATGTAATTAGCAAACAGTAAATTTATAAGCTTACTTGCATAACCAGTTTTCGATATGCTGGGATTGTAATTAGCTGTTCCAGGCTGTGGTCGTCCACTTCCGGTGAAGCTACCGGTATAGCCCACTGGATTTGAGCCACTGGTTCCTCCAGAAAACCCGTTACCAGTACTTCCTGACGCGGTGCATCGTGGAACTTTACAACATGTTGGATCTTTTGGATCTTGTACAAAAGTACAACCAAGCGGTATGTTGTCAAATGTAACACATCTGAAATGTTTATAAATATATCAATACAGTAAACGGGTAAGACAAATATGACGGGAACTACGACATTTCGTAGTGTCAAATGTAACACATCTCTGAAATGTTTATAAATATATCAATACAGTAAACGGGTAAGACCAATATGACGGGAACTACGACATTTCGTAGTGTCAAATGTAACACATCTCTGAAATGTTTATAAATATATCAATACAGTAAACGGGTAAGACCAATATGACGGGAACTACGACATTTCGTAGTGTCAAATGTAACACATCTCTGAAATGTTTATAAATATATCAATACAGTAAACGGGTAAGACCAATATGACGGGAACTACGACATTTCGTAGTGTCAAATGTAACATATCTCTGAAATGTTTATAAATATATCAATACAGTAAACGGGTAAGACCAATATGACGGGAACTACGACATTTTGTAGTGTCAAATGTAACACATCTCTGAAATGTTTATAAAAAACGTGTAAGACCAATATGACGGGAACTACGACATTTCGTAGTGTCAAATGTAACACATCTCTGAAATGTTTATAAAAAACATGTAAGACCAATATGACGGGAACTACGACATTTCGTAGTGTCAAATGTAACACATTTATAAAATGTTTATAAATATATCAATACAGTAAACGGGTAAGACCAATATGACGGGAACTACGACATTTCGTAGTGTCAAATGTAACACATTTATAAAATGTTTATAAATATATCAATACAGTAAACGGGTAAGACCAATATGACGGGAACTACGACATTTCGTAGTGTCAAATGTAACACATCTATGAAATTGTTATAAATATATCAATACAGTCAACGGGTAAGATTAATATGATAGGAACTACGACATTTTGTTATTTTAAAAGGGTCCACTTATATTTATTAGGTTTTATTCGCGGTAAGTTAAATATTCACGACAACTAACATTAATTGAAATTAAACTAAGACATCACTATTTATGTGTCAGTGACTGTTGTACGTAAAAGTTGAAATAAGAACACCGACCCAGTATAAATTCCCCGATTGAAGTTTTACTTAATTTGCAAATTTTCAATGTATCACTTAGCTTTTTGGATTGTGATTTGACCTTGATTCTGTATATAACTCCTTCAAACTTGTTAACTACCACGTACTGGCTAATAAACAAGAATTTCATTAGCGTCTTTCTGTGAATTTGTCATGTTAACGTATTTAATTTGATATGCCAGTTTTCATTTTTTTTACCTTGCTTTCAGATAGTAATTTGGACAGATTTGTTTTTGAATGCTAAAAGTTTATAATGGAATGATGTTCTGAAATCATTCCAGACATAAATTTATTGTAGTCGTAACAATACCGAACAAGAGCTAGGGCGATTTGTTCCCTTAGACAAAAATGACTTGTACTGAGACTCCATCATGACCAACAAGATAACAGATGACATGTCCTTGTAGCACGACGATGATAAATTTTGAGGAATTCTGCTAAGTTCATTTTTAGAATCTTTTTTTTTTTTTTGATTTTATACTATTATACAGTTTCAAATGATCGAATTCATTCTTTTTACCTTGGAGTACATTGGTAAAATTGATTATGTGCGTCTTCACATCGGCATTTTGACGAACAACCATCAGTCCATTCCTCGCCCTGTTTATAATATAATCCCTTGAATACACAGAAATCTGAAAAAGAAAAAAGGTAACAAGTTGGTGATAGAAAGTATATTTGAAATTGATAAAAAAGTTGAATTAAAATCAAATCTTAAAGTCACCACTAGAATGATTTGATGGTATCATAAATTCAATTTAATGGCATAAAGTACCCGATAAATAGTAAACTCTCTCCCCATACAGGTCCTACATGTGCATCAATTATACAATAGATGGTAATACAGTTACAGGTCGATCACTATCTGAGGGCAACATTAACAACAGGTTAATTATCATATAAGCTTGTTATAATTAAAGCGTGATATGGCGTGAATATATACAAACGGTTACACGCTATCACTATTTGTTCGTGTAGTTTAGACTAACCCTTGCACGATCTGATATCAGAGGCATATTATATGCCCTGTTTTTTAAAATAGATTTGCTGTTTATATTGTCATCAGATTGTGAACGAACTTTTACAGATTAGAACTTTTATATTAGTTCTGTGAGCCAACAATTTTCAGTAAAGTTTTGCAAATGGAAAATTTATCAAATATTTCCACAAATAATTAAAGGTACTTGCCTCCACCAACTGATGGTCTTGTGTGTGAGAAGAATGGTGCTGATGTCGTCACAACAACGTCACATCTGTACGTCTGACAGCATTGGTCATTTGGATCTGGAATAACACGACACTGCTGTGGCAAGTTTTGTATAACTGGACACCTATCAGATAGAATTATGAAATAAATTTGATAATTCTTTCAACATTGAAAATAAATCTTGTTGTTAAAACATTGCAATAAAATCGAAAAATTACATTCTTGCGTAAAAAGGTTTCATTACATTTTCGATATTCCTGTCATGCTTCTGTAGCGTGTCGACTATTGAAATCATCTTCCAATTTACACCAACTTGTAAAATGAACTTAGCGTGTTTCTATAGCAACCATGTATCCATTACACATTTATACTATTGTGCACAACTGTGATCTGATATTGCTTTGTTTCTATAGTAACCACTTAATACTAACCTATAAGTACATCTATATCTACCATCTTCAGTGGTACCACCTAAATGTACAACGGTCATCCCCTAACTACTATCTTGTTTCTATAGCAACTACTAATTACTAACATCAATATTTCAGTATCTGCTAGTGACACCATCTTAATGTACAGCGATCATCCCCCAATTACTATTTTGTTTAGCAACTACCAATTACTAATTATCAGTATTTTTGTAGTTACCAGTGACACCATCCTAATGTACAGTCGTAACTCCCCCATTACTATCCTGTTTCTATAGCAACAACCAATTACTAACTTATCAATATTTTTGTATTTACCAGTGACACCATCTTAATATACAGTCGTAATCTCCCAATTACTATTTTGTTTCTATATCAACTACTAATTACTTATCAATATCTGTGTACCTACTACTTGTGACACCATCTTAATGTACAGCGGTCATTGCCGTAATTATTATCTTGTTTCCATAGCAACTACTAATTACTAACTTATTAATATTTCTGTACCTACTAGTAACACCATCTTAAAGTACAGTCGTAATTCCCCAATTTCTATCTTGTTTCTATAGCAACCATTTCTTACTTACCTATCAATACACCTGTATCTACCAGTAGAACCATCTTCACAAGTACACCTTAATGTACATCCGTCGTCCCATGTATTACCTTGTTGATAGCTTTTTCCTTTGTATATACATACATCTACAATTTAAATTCATAAAATCAATAGTGGCACGTTTTTGCTGTACAACAAAAACGTTCTTGAAAATTGGCAATTTTGGTTCAAGCACTACTGATGAGGAATTGTATTCCGAAACGGCCGTATAGTTGTGTAAAATGAAAACTGGTATAAGAAAGGTGTGATAAATTGCCAAAGAACTTAATTTGAAATGCTCTATTGAACAATATACAGCACCATTATATCACAGCTTACAGGGTATAAACACAATGCTTATAATTGTGGAAATACTACCATTTTAAACTAATATCACCACCTGACAAAAGTATGATATTACGTCATAAATGCAAAAAAGATACAACAGCATTAAAGCACAACACATTTTAAGGATTATTATCATTATTAATATTATCATTATTATTATTATTATTATTATTATAAACTCAAAGACTGGTTTTATTTCCATTATTAGTTTTTCATCGATCTTGTATTTTCAAAGAAACTTCTGGCTAATGTTCGAATGTGTTGAAGGTACTTAAGTATTTAATGATATATGTCATCTGTTGCATTTTTGACGATGAGCCCTTTACATTTTATATTAATGACTATGTATTCCATTTACAAAAAACCGCTCTAAATATGAACATTATAATGTTACCCTAAGTAATTAATCAAATTAATTAACTGGCCTTGCCAAGGATGTCATCATTGTTATGACAATGAATTCCCGATGCGAATTTAGTATTACGTAGGGTACATCAACAAGTTATCAAGTGTTAAACAGTGTCATATGTTAGATTAATCAGCAGGAAACAGTCGCAGAAGCACAAAGTTCAAAAGCGAGGCCATGACCTAATTTCATTTTTGTAAATCGAATCTGACATTCCCTTTACCATATCATAATTCTTTAATCAAACCATTGCAACTGTAAACTATTTCACGAAATGAACAATGACATAGAGTCCTACTGAACCTAACTATTATATCAGGTTTTTAAACCAATAGTCGATTCGAAATAGATTTTAGCCTCTGTGACCCAATGGACTTATTAAATCGGTAGCTATGAAACAAATGTGAAGCGCACCGGCCATACATAATAGTCTGACTTGCCTTAAAGACCACTTCTTTATAAGAACCACCTGCTTAAAAATGCCAGTAGAAATGTATCCAAATTGTTGTTTATTCATATTATTTGAACCTGTATATTAAGGCTACCCATAAAGGTAATTTTTACTGGTTTCCTTAGGTGGCCTTTACATACAGGTTCAAATAATATGAATAATATGTTTCATTAACATTTAGCCAGTAATTATCGAGAAGCTGAATAGGAAGTTGAAGAGCACACAACGAACAGACGAACTCTTTTACAAACATTTGGAATATTGAGCTCTTGAAAAAGTCACACATCTTTCAAAAAGAACCGAGATGGCTCGTTGAGACAGGGTGTCTTTTTTAGGTTTATAATATGCATAAATAGGATTATTCTATGATTTTGCATAGAAAATGTATTTTCAGAAATTATTCTTCATAAATGCATTGTTTAAGAGGCTCTTCGGGGACCAAGTGATCTAAACAGAAAGCGTGCATTTGCAGAACAAAGTGCCCAACGCCTAGATTCCAATACCAATTGAACAGATCCTAGTGTGAGAAAATTTGTCAATTCGCTAACCAAAGGTGGGTGGTTTGCTCTACCATCACCGAAATGATCTTCTCGATATAAGTAAAACAATCTTGACCGGGACGTATAACTCCATGACGGCCCAGTACTGAACTCACTTCTTGCTCCACTGATTGTCTGACTGGAACCACTGCCGGTAAATGTAGATCCTCCACTTGTTCCAGAAAATCCGTTAGCAATATTTCCGGAAGCTGTCAGTGTAGGGTTTTTGGCCAGTCCATAACCAGTAAAACCAGGTTTATATGACGGAACAGCCACTCCTGTTACCTGACCATTGGGTCCTGGTTGACAAACAGGTCGTTTACAACATGGATCATCTGGGTTATCCTCCATTGTGCACGATGATGGTAAGCTATGGAACTCTGGACATCTGTAATAAATTGATATATTTGTTCAGTGATTGGTTACAATGGGTTTTGTTTATTCACAAAAAAATCCAGTTGGTCGTTTTATGGAATCATGCATATGAAAGCTTTGAAATTAAATTTGTGTCTTTCTATGTGCAGTGTAGCAACTCCTTATGAAGTTCAACGCCTAATAAAGCCCAGACTTTACTAGTTGTCAAAATTACAACACCTTAACTGTCCGGACTATTTTTATGAAGCCCAATGATTGAGGATCCAGACGAGAAGTCGTTCAATTTTTAGAATACCAAAAAGACTTGTCTAGAGACTTAATCTTTGGACTTCATTAGGTTTTGAACTTTATTATGAATTGTTAGAGTGTAGTACAAAACTATCTATTTAAATCTGTCCATGACGTCAAGATATAAAAATGAATTTCTACTTCCTGTTTGACAATGCTTTTATTTTATAGAAATCTGTAAGTATATTCTGAGAAAACGTATTGATCAAACTGAAATAAAGTATAATTCTCATTTCTCTAAAGGATTCACAGATTAGCATGGATTGGGGGTCGGGTTGTTTTAGGTGTATCTCGAATTTAAGGTGATAAGCTAATGTCTGTGGTAAAGTGATTGCACTTTTTAATCATTCTACAGAGATTTGACACTTTTTCTTAATAAATGAAGCAATTCACAACTTTAACGAAACAACATGACATTACCGTGCCTCTATCAATCTACAACAAAACATAAGAAAACTTCGGCTGCTAATGTAAGAGTGAACGGAATAAACATCCTAGTGTGAAGATTCCTTAAGAATAAACAGCTGAATAGGAGGTGCCTAACCTTGCGGATCACCTGCCTTTACTTTCCTGCTGAAATTTGGATTTTTTTTTTTTTTTTTTTTTTTTAGGATTAGGATTTGTTTTTACTTTACTTTGGGATTGTGATTTGGACATGTATTGGTATGTCTGCCTTACTCTGCTTTTGGATTGTGATTTTGACAGTGATTGGTACGGCTTTTTTTTTGTTTCTGTTTTTGTTTTTGTTGTTGTTTTTTATTGTGATTTGGACATGTATTTGTGTGTTCGTTTTTGCTTACTTACTTTGGTGTACATCGGTATCTACCGTTACTCTTGTCTTCACATATACAGTTGTAGTCACATCCTGACTGCCATCTCTGGCCTTGCTGATAAAGTGTTCCGTTAACATAACAACCGTCTACAACAGAAGATAAATTCATACTTTTTACTGAACGTTTTATAATTTGGCCTGAATAATAAATGTATGAAATATATGACACCAGTTCCTTAAAGCGCTGTCAGCTTAACCAGTTGGTTAGCCGAAATTTCCATTTTTGTTGTAGGCAAAATTCTTTAAATTTCTGTTCTAAAGTTAATGGACAGTTGGTAAAAAAGAGCTACAATCTAGAGTGTGTTTTAATATGAAATACTTTTACCAACATTTTACAGAGGTTACAACAAATGGGCTGAATGTAATATCATCCGATCAATCGATAGTTTTCTTTGGTTTTGGCTATTTCGCACTTGTCAAATATGTCTACAATTGTGGTTATGCGGTTGGTAAAGTGTTCGTTTCGTCTGAGGTCGTGGGTGAGAACGCCGACCGGGTTTGAAGCACAATTTAAAAGTGGGTAGTGACTGAATAGCATCCAAACCTAAAGGACGAGAGGAACAATAACATGTTGCTTTTGATGGCTTTCCACTCCATCTTGGTAGAGTGCTCGCTCCGTAAGTCGGAGGTCGTGGGTTCGATCACCGGCCGGGTTTGATCCAAGACTTGAAAGTAAGTAGTGGCTGGTCTTTCGCCAAGCGCTAGGCATTACGAAATGAAAGTCACGGTTCTTTAAGATGGGGACTTAAAATAAACGAAGCTTGGCACAATTAAAAACCTTGTTATATAATACCATCAGCGCAACGTAAAGCAAACTTTCTGCACAATTGCATATAGCTGGCGACGTCTCGTTATAAGTGAAATATTCTTGACTGGGACGTTAAACACTCAACTGAATTGAAAATTCTTGTAAAATATTTCCCTTGTAAATTTACTGTTGTTTATGTGAAATTTAGACAAAAAATATAAAAATTAACATGACATGATGACAAAAATATAAAAATTAACAAGACATGATGACAAAAATATAAAAATTAATATGACATGATGACAAACAGTTTAAATCAGAAGTTACAAATAACCTTACAACACTAATAAAACACTGCGAAGTATTAACTCAATAAAATAATCACCAATTAACTATTTTCTCGTTTAATAGGTTTTCCGTACCACGAAATACTTTGTTAATTTTGTGAATAATTACTTTACATAATTATTTAAATTACCACTTTATTTCATGTATAAAAATTATTTCTTTTTGGCAACACTTGCATGAAATCACAATTATGAAAACAGAGAAATAAAACTTTAACATCAGGAAATAAGGATGCATTCCCTCACAGACAAGATATCGCGAAAAACATTTGACACGCTCCATAAGAAAACGATCCTCATGACATAAACTATCGATTTTGTGTTTTTATCAGACTCTGAGAGTACTTAAACATACAGGTTTTCCTTAAGGCCAAGTGGTACAAATGGATGCTGACGTTTCGCACGGCGTGTACAAATCTATGTACTTTGATGGTATTAATCTAAGTCCTAACTTAAAGGGACTGTAATAATTTTGATAAATATCTTGCAGGGAATAAAATACATAATATATATCGATTAAAAATATTAATGAAAATATATAAGAAAAGTATCATAAATACGATACACGGATAAATTCAACAGATCTAGATACCAGTGATTCACTGAAGATTTGCCTTTTTATACCTTCAATTGATAAAGACGTTTTTTCACAAAATTTAATTGATGATATCTTTTTTAATATTGTATCGATTTTCAAAATTCTTTCAGATTTTAAAAATTGAAGATTTTCATATTTTTTATACACTATGACTTTTAAAATTTATTTGCGATGACGTCATGAAAATTTATACCAAAATACTATATCTGCAGAATTGCGTACGGAGTTTCTGAGTGACGTATTTTCGAGCTCGGTGGTTTTTTAACAGTAACTCACTTTGGCCAAGTATAATGATTTGAATTAAATTGATTTCTTCACTCTAGTCAAGATTTTGTCTCAATAGTTCAATATTTTTCTCATGTTTCAAATGTAGCCATTGATAATAAATGACCCTTGTTCTTGCATTTTCAAAGTATCATCATTGACTCTTATTTCGGATGATAAGGCCTTGTTCTTCCGTTATTCGAAATAATAAATGTTTCTGAATATTATTATTTCTATCATAATTATTATTCCATAGTGACTGGGAATATAAAATAATCTAATTGATGAAGTAACTTGTATACAAATAATAAAATTAATATATTTACTATAACAGCGAGATGCACAAACACAACACTCCTAGTTTACGACACGATAACGTTAAATTTTGCAAGTTTGCCGATCCTTTAGTAATATCGTCAAAAATCATGACGTTATTGTTAATTTTGGTCATATTTTCGCATCAAATTTCGTCTTTAAAGTTTTATACCAAAAAATAAAGCAAGGTGACATATGTATTTCTTTACATTTTCAGAAAATTTAAATTCAGAACTACATTATGTTAGTTTTTCAAAAACTTGTAGGACAATCTGTTATTTTTCTACACTTTTCCCAATTTTTCAGAGCCTGAAAAAAAAATGCAATTTCCCATTAATCCTATGTTAAAATCCCGACATTTTTTAGATTTTTGACGCTTTATAGCTAAAAAAGTAACAAGGGGACCCCTATTTTTTTTTACATTTTCAGATGCGCCTCAAAAAGTTTTACATATATGGAAAAAATCAGAAACTTGTAGGATAGTGCCCATTTGTACCACTTGGCCTTAAGTTTTAACGTAATTATAACGTTACTGTAAGATAAACGTAAAAAAACCCAGATTTTTTTGTCTCGGATTAAATTTACTGTCAACGATGTATTAAATAATTAATTTCATGATTTTTATTCTTTGGGACATATCCAATTTTTTCGGTTTTTTAATTTAATTTTTATTTTATTGTCTTATTTATTTATTTATTATTTATTTTTTTGAAAAGGAAAAAATAATAATTAAAGTATCCTACCTATTCTTCCATTGATTTGGTTCGGAGCTATGGTAGGGACAAATATATTTTGTCCTGTTGCTGGACTGTAGATCATATTTGGTGCGTATGTTTGTCCCGGAGCCAAAGTTGGTACCATTCCAGGTGCGTAGGTCTGTCCTGGTGCTGGAGTGGGAATCATATTTAGTGCAAACAATAGCCCAGGGGCTGGTGTGGGTATTAGATTTGGCGCAAATGTTTTTCCTGGAGCATATGTTGGCACGATACCTGGAGCATAAGTTGCTGGTGGTGTATAGATCATATTTGGTGCGTATGTTTGTCCTGGGGCTAAAGTAGGATACATTCCTGGTGCGTATGTTTGTCCTGGAGCTGGCGTTGGAATCATATTTGGCGCAAACAGTTTTCCCGGAGCAGGTGTCGGTATTGCATTTGGTGCAAATGTTTTCCCTGGAGCATATGTTGGTACTTGATGCGGTGCGTAAGTAGCAGGTGGGGTGTATATTACCCCTGGAGCATATGTTGGCCAGGTGCCAAAGTTGGATATTGTCCTGGTGCGTACGTCTGACCTGGAGCTGGTGTTGGTATCATATTTGGAGCGAACAGTTTTCCTGGAGCTGGCGTCGGTAAATAGTTTGGCGCAAATGTCTTGCCTGGGGCATATGTTGGAATTTCATGAGGAGCATAGGTTGCTGGTGGTGTGTATATGATTCCTGGGGCATACGTCTGACCAGGCGCCAAAGTTGGGAACATACCCGGAGCATACGTTGATCCTGTGCAGGCGTAGGTATCTTGTTTGGTACGAATAATTGTCCAGGTGCAGGGGTTGGTATGTATCCAGGTGCAAAGGTTTTCCCTGGAGCATATGTAGGTACTTGGTACGGTGCATAAGTAGCTGGTGGTGTGTAAATCATGTTCGGGGCAAATGTCTGACCAGGTGCTGGTGTTGGGTTCATGCCTGGTGCGTATGTTTGCCCTGGAGCTGGTGTTGGTATCATATTTGGAGCATACAATTTTCCTGGGGCTGGAGTTGGCATCATTCCCGGGGCATACGTTTTACCAGGTGCATATGTTGGAACTATTCCAGGTGCATATGTAGCTGGCGGTGTGTAAATCATATTTGGTGCGTATGTTTGTCCTGGGGCTAATGTTGGATACATCCCAGGTGCGTATGTTTGCCCTGGGTATGGTGTTGGTATCATATTTGGTGCAAACAATTTTCCAGGTGCGGCGTTGGTATTGCGTTTGGTGCAAATGTTTTACCAGGTGCATATGTTGGTACTTGATACGGCGCATAAGTAGCACCTGGTACGTAAATCAAACTCGGGCAAGTGTCTGACCAGGTGCTAACGTTGGTCCTTGTCCAGGAGCATATGTCTGTCCTGGTGCTGGAGTGGGAATCATGTAGGAGGATAGAGTTTGCCTGGAGCCGGAGTTGGATACATATTTGGAGCATATGTTTTAGCAGGAGCATATGTTGGTACAATACCTGGTGCATAAGTTGCTGGCGGTGTGTAAATCATATTTGGTGCGTATGTTTGTCCAGGAGCTAAAGTGGGATACATCCCTGGTGCGTATGTTTGTCCTGGAGCTGGCGTTGGAATCATATTTGGTGCAAACAATTTTCCGGGTGCAGGCGTCGGTATTGCGTTTGGTGCAAATGTTTTACCAGGTGCATATGTTGGTATTTCATGTGGTGCATAAGTAGCTTGCGGAATGTATATCATCCCTGGAGCATATGTCTGGCCAGGTGCTAATGTTGGTACTTGTCCTGGAGCATAAGTCTGTCCTGGTGCTGGGGTCGGAATCATATTTGGTTTGAATAATTGTCCAGGGGCTGGCGTTGGTATTAGATTTGGCGCATATGTTTTTCCTGGAGCATATGTTGGGACGATACCTGGTGCATAAGTTGCTGGTGGTGTATAAATCATATTTGGTGCGTATGTTTGTCCTGGGCTAAAGTAGGATACATTCCTGGTGCGTATGTTTGTCCTGGAGCTGGAGTAGGAATCATATTTGGTGCAAACAATTTTCCAGGGGCTGGCGTTGGTATTAGATTTGGCGCAAATGTTTTTCCTGGAGTATATGTTGGCACGATACCTGGTGCATAAGTTGCTGGTGGTGTATAAATCATATTTGGTGCGTATGTTTGTCCTGGGGCTAAAGTAGGATACATTCCTGGTGCGTATGTTTGTCCTGGAGCTGGCGTTGGAATCATATTTGGTGCAAACAATTTTCCAGGTGCAGGTGTTGGTAATGCGTTTGGTGCAAATGTTTTACCAGGTGCATATGTTGGTATTTGATACGGTGCATAAGTAGCTTGTGGAATGTATATCATCCCTGGAGCATATGTCTGGCCAGGTGCTAATGTTGGTACTTGTCCTGGAGCATAAGTCTGTCCTGGTGCTGGGGTCGGAATCATATTTGGTTTGAATAATTGTCCAGGGGCTGGCGTTGGTATTAGATTTGGCGCATATGTTTTTCCTGGAGCATATGTTGGACGATACCTGGTGCATAAGTTGCTGGTGGTGTATAAATCATATTTGGTGCGTATGTTTGTCCTGGGGCTAATGTTGGTACTTGTCCAGGAGCATATGTTTGTCCTGGTGCTGGAGTGGGAATCATATTTGGTGCAAACAATTTTCCAGGGGCTGGCGTTGGTATTAGATTTGGCGCAAATGTTTTTCCTGGAGCATATGTTGGCACGATACCTGGTGCATAAGTTGCTTGTGGTGTATAAATCATATTTGGTGCGTATGTTTGTCCTGGGGCTAAAGTAGGATACATTCCTGGTGCGTATGTTTGTCCTGGAGCTGGCGTTGGAATCATATTTGGTGCAAACAATTTTCCAGGTGCAGGTGTTGGTAATGCGTTTGGCGCAAATGTTTTACCAGGTGCATATGTTGGTATTTGATACGGTGCATAAGTAGCTTGTGGAATGTATATCATCCCTGGAGCATATGTCTGGCCAGGTGCTAATGTTGGTACTTGTCCAGGAGCATAAGTCTGTCCTGGTGCTGGAGTTGGTATCATATTTGGAGCGAACAGTTTTCCTGGAGCCGGAGTTGGAATTAATCCGGGAGCATACGTTTTACCAGGTTCATATGTTGGAACTATTCCAGGTGCATACGTTGCTGGTGGTGTATAGATCATATTTGCGGGATATGTGGCATACGGTGCTAGAGTTGGGAATTGACCAGGTGCGTATGTTTGCCCAGGTGCCGGAGTTGGAATCAAATTTGGAACAAACAATTTTCCTGGAGCCGGAGTTGGTATCATTCCCGGTGCATATGTTTTTCCGGGGGCATAAGTTGGTACAATTCCTGGAGCATACGTAGGACCCGGACTGTAAATCATATTTGGAGGATATGTTTGACCTGGTGGTAGTGTTGGGACCATGCCTGGGGCGTATGTCATTCCTGGAGCTGGCGTTGGAATTTTATTTGGTAAAAATAATTGCCCTGGTGCTGGTGTTGGAATTAATCCGGGAGCATATGTTTTTCCTGGAGCGTATGTAGGTATCAACCCTGGTGCGTATGTTTGATTGGGATAATAAAACATTCCTGGAGCATAAGTATGTCCTGGGGCTAACGTAGGTGCTTTTCCAGGGGCGTACGTCTGTCCAGGTGCTGGTGTTGGTATTTTGTTTGGTGCATATAATTTCCCTGGTGCAGGTGTTGGAATGTACCCAGGTGCATATGTTTTGCCTGGGGCATACGTAGGTATCATATTTGGTGCATATGTAGGTGGTGGTGTTGGGTTGTATATAGCACCTGGGGCAAACGTTTGTCCAGGACCAAGTACTGGTGCTAATCCTGGACCATAAGTTTGCCCGACACCTGGTGTTGGTATTTTATTTGGTGCATAAAGCAATCCTGGCGCTGGTGTTGGAATCATTCCGGGTATATAAGTTTTACCTGGCGCATATGTAAGCACTATGCCTGGGGCGTACGTTTGATGTGGTATTGGTGAATAATCATATATGGTGCATATGTCTGCCCGGGTGCTAACGTAGGCATCTTTCCTGGTGCGTATGTTTGATTAGGTGCTGGAGTAGGTATCATATTTGGTGCAAATAGTTTGCCCGGAGCTGGAGTTGGGATCATACCAGGTGCGTATGTCATACCAGGCGCGTATGTCGGCATATTCCGGGAGCATAAGTAGCACCAAATGGTAAGCTTGGGATAGGATAACTTCCAGCTGACCCAGTAACAGTGGACGATCCAACAAATGTTCCTGATCCTTGATTTCCAACACATCGTATTCTAGCGCAGCATTCACCTGCTGATTTTTCCGCCGTACAACCGACAGGTAAGTTAACATAAGACGGACACCTGCAAAAGATGAGATTAGGCAAATGTCAATGCGAATGACAAAAAATTCTAGTTGATGCAAAATTTTGAAAAATAAAGTCGATATTGCAATTCTTTTATGATATTTGCAAATATAATGAGCTTTACTTGATTAAAAGACAGGCATATGACTTTCTGGAATACGCACAGTACTTTTAAATAAAAAACAAGATAATACTTTTGAAATAGTTCACTTTGTGACCCTTGACCTATGCACCGACACATAGTCTAATGCGACACATAATCTCATGTTGGCAGTTTCATCAAAATCCAAATGAAAGGTATATAATGGAGAAGACACTGGGAGAGAAGGGTGAATCCTAAACACCCCAACACTTAGTTTGCGGTAATGAATAAAGTCCATAGGTTGCCTGAGGACGGCGCTGTTTCCATATTTCGAGAAAAAGTCCTACCTGTTGTTACATCGGTAATAGCCATATTTAGCATTCTCACACAGACATTCGTAGTCACAGCCATCATACCAGGTTTGACCTTGCTGATACGTTTTGCCTTGGTATACACATACCTCTGAAAAAATATGCAAAAACAAGTTGAGTAACATGTACGTTATAATAGCCGAATATCAAAACTGATGGAATAATGAAATGACAAGACTAGCACACGTTAAGACAACTAACTGCAAATTCACGTTTTTTAATGAAAGTAATGGCAAAACCAAACAAACCAATCCATGGTCCAAATCACAATCCCTAAAGCGAAGTAAAGTCTTTGATTCTTCAAATTAAGTTAAATACGTTTGTGAGTTTCCACCAGGAAAGTGAGGCTGGTTACCCCGGAAAGGTAAGCATCTGCTATTTAGCAAGCTACACCCGCCAATGATATGTTCTTCGACCAGATGGTTCAAATGTTAGTTAATTGTATCGTCATCTGAGCAAATCCGCTCTGAGAGTATTCCTATTTAATTTTTCAAACAAGCATATTATATTGATAAATACATATTATATACACAGTGTGTATGTACAACACTCAGTATCAGGTTGAGTCTTTTTTTCATAGCCGTATCACTACGAGTAGCGCTTGCGCGACGAGTAGTGATACAGCTACAAAAAAAGGACGAGACCTGATACGAAGTGTTGTACATACACACTGTGTATATAATATTTTTATCTAACATTTCCAATTAGGTTATTTAAAATAATGAAAAAAACAATACTTTATGTGAAAAAATTACATTTTACCACAGAAAACCACTGAACTATGTTATGACCGACAAATCCAAGACTCCCTGATGACGTAACAATGAGAAAGTGCACGTGCGCTTTACCGCTAATGTTGTATCACCACAGTGTGATACAAGATTCTGTATCATACGTGTTCGATAAAACTTGTATTTCGTCAAATCAGATAGAAAAACTAGTCTAATGTTAGATAAAATGCATTTATCAATTTTTCTAACTACTGACAAATATTGATCATATGAAATGCTAGGGTAATTTCAGAGCAACTTGTGGTTCAAATCTTCACTGCGTTGTTAGTTAAAGTCTGTCCCGAACCATTAGGTCCATCAGGCCGGAGCTTATCCCGGTTTCGGTGGCGTTAAGCGACTGAGAGTACAAGACTCTCCCCTGAATGGGACGCCGGTCCATCGCAGGGTTAACCCCCAGCATTTTGCTGGTACTCATTTATTTTTCAGCTGAGTGAACTGGAACAACGTGAAATTAAGTGTCTTGCTCAAGGACCCACGACCTTTGAATTATGAGTCCAACGCCTTAACCACTAGGTCACGCGCTTCACTGCGTTGTAAGCTATCATTAACAGTATTTCAAAAACAACACAAAAATTATACATTTATTGTTACTAAAATCGCCTATGAGCATAACTTTAGCATCCCAGGGATTTACCATCGATAGATTACTCACCGTTTTTCTGAGGTGTTGACAAAAGATCTGAAATATACCAATGAAAGAGCATAATCATTTTATTTTTTACAATATTTGACAAAATATTATCGCAAGACAAGTTGTGTTCAATACGCTATATTTTCGACATATCCCCCTTTAGTTGGGGAACATTCATTTGATAGACTTTTCAGACTTAGATTTACAATTAGAAATTAAAATATTTCATATCATACTTTCTGAAAATAGTAAAATACACATTATCTTGGCTTACAATTTCTACTCAACATCTACGAAAACAAATTCTGTACCTAGTTTTACGGCACTTACGTTGTGGAAATGTAATCACAAGAGACTAATATTATAAAACCGTTAATTGTCTGTGGCGTCACAATTTTCATTGTTTTGGTGAATCACCAATTCATATGTCAACAAAATAATATGTAAAATACGCTTAAATATAATAATATTAACTGCGGAAAACGAATTTGCCACCTCACAAAACGGAAAATGAATGAATTAATTCACAGAAAGGTACAATGTATTTATATGACATTACTTACAACACAAATTGCAGTGTTTTGGACAGTTAGCAAGTGCCCAGTCTTTATAATTGGTGTTCGTACACATGTCTTGTTGGTACAGATTACAGTTAGTAAGTTTGTCTACACATGGCGGTGGGTTAGTCGGAACAACACCTTGAAAATAATATACAAAGCAACATATTACAATCTGTGTATATTTCAAGTCCTTCTGTCTCATTTGACAACAATGTATGAAAGACACATCTCTGTCTAAGATGGTGGTGGGTTAGTCGGAACAACACCTTGAAAATAATATACAAAGCAACATATTACAATCTGTGTATATTTCAAGTCCTTCTGTCTCATTTGACAACAATGTATGAAAGACACATCTCTGTCTAAGATGGTGGTGGGTTAGTCGGAACAACACCTTGAAAATAATATACAAAGCAACATATTACAATCTGTGTATATTTCAAGTCCTTCTGTCTCATTTGACAACAATGTATGAAAGACACATCTCTGTCTAAGATGGTGGTGGGTTAGTCGGAACAACACCTTGAAAATAATATACAAAGCAACATATTACAATCTGTGTATATTTCAAGTCCTTCTGTCTCATTTGACAACAATGTATGAAAGACACATCTCTGTCTAAGATGGTGGTGGGTTAGTCGGAACAACACCTTGAAAATAATATACAAAGCAACATATTACAATCTGTGTATATTTCAAGTCCTTCTGTCTCATTTGACAACAATGTATGAAAGACACATCTCTGTCTAAGATGGTGGTGGGTTAGTCGGAACAACACCTTGAAAATAATATACAAAGCAACATATTACAATCTGTGTATATTTCAAGTCCTTCTGTCTCATTTGACAACAATGTATGAAAGACACATCTCTGTCTAAGATGGTGGTGGGTTAGTCGGAACAACACCTTGAAAATAATATACAAAGCAACATATTACAATCTGTGTATATTTCAAGTCCTTCTGTCTCATTTGACAACAATGTATGAAAGACACATCTCTGTCTAAGATGGTGGTGGGTTAGTCGGAACAACACCTTGAAAATAATATACAAAGCAACATATTACAATCTGTGTATATTTCAAGTCCTTCTGTCTCATTTGACAACAATGTATGAAAGACACATCTCTGTCTAAGATGGTGGTGGGTTAGTTGGAACAACACCTTGAAAATAATATACAACGCAACATATTACAATCTGTGTAGACTTCAACAAAGGCGCTTTTGTCGCATTTGACATTGGTAATAATCAAACCATATCAAAAAATACAAATTTTTCTACAGATGGTCGTGGGTTAGTCGGAACAACATTTGAAGAATATTATATAAATCATAATGGACTATCTCAATAGAGGCGCTTCTGTCACAGTTAAAATAGGCAACAGTGCCTAATTATGATAGATATCAAAAACACACACATACGTATACTCTCTCACAAACACACACACATGCGTACCTTTACTTCACTTTTTTATAACGACAAGATAATTGTGCTTTCGTTACTTCTAATATCGATAATAAAGGGAGTCGGTGGAGCGATTATTTGTCGCTCTTCTTTATCAGATCTTAACTTTGCTAATTTATTATTTAACATTTGAAGAATATTGACCTCACTATAACTAGTATAAATAGGAGATATGATATTTAACGTGTACTATAAATGTTCTTATATGTACAATGTTTCGTTCTCTGTGTTATATATGTATTCTAAATTTAATAAGAAAATATTTTGATTAAACAGAATATTAAATATTTTGCGAAGAAAGACTCTAAACATTGATACATACCCACTCCTTTACCACTAACTGATCCGATTCCGGTAAATTGACCATACTGAGTATTAAAGTTACATTGTGGTTCTTCACAGCACTTTCCTGGTTGTTTTACAAGTGGACACTCCGGTGGAACATTATGATACACGGGACACCTGAAAGTTTACCATTGTTAAACTTTATATCCTCCATTTCTGTTTTATACATTGTCTTTGAAAATCCTCAATACAAGTGAAATAAGCGAGTTTAATAAGGATCGCCCACCAGTATGTACTTTTTGTGATTTCGACTAATGTTCAAAGGGACATAACTCCTATCGATGTTAAGCGTTTGCACCAATTTTTCACAACAATATTTCATAGTTTTGGAGAATCGTCCCGAAAAAAGTGTATGGACGGACAGGAAAACAACAACAATTAATTATAATAATAATCTTAACTGTTAGATAAAACTTCATCTGATTTGACTCACATCTTTTGGAAATTGCATCTACATCATAACAGAAAGTGAGAAATCTGAGTTCCTTCATCAGTGTTTTCGTAAGCACTTCGGGTTAGTAAGGTATTCCTTGCCGAAAGGGAGGTGCCCAGCTAAACTTAGTTTTCAAGCTTTCAAAGTTTTTACTTTGCTTTAGATGTTGATTTTGACATACAGCTATAGATTGGTATGTTTGTTTTCATTCAATTGCTTTACTATATCTGACAACCTTCTGAACTACATTAGCTTTTTTACTTCACATTTAGTTCAGTACGTTGCCAGATAAAATAATAATAATAAAAACATTTTCCAATCTGTGTAAACAAACATAGATAGATTAACAAATCTCTAATTTTCTACAATATTAATTTCAAAATGGATTGGCAAAGCATTACATTCCTCTTGATACAGTTTGATAAAAGACCATGATAGTTTAGTGAAAATTTTAAACAGCATCACAGAAAAAAATGTCGATTGTAGAAAAACAGAAAAAAGAAAGTTACTTCTTACTGGTAAAAGTACTGTTATGAATAATTTTAAAATATATTGTTTGAGACACAAGACATGTAAAATCTACCTTTTTTCATCATATAACACTAATTCAATATATTCTTCCTACACTTTATCACATACACGTCAACAGACAACACCCCGCCTCTGCACACAACGACAAGATACTTATTGGATGACCTACGTTGATTGACAGGTGTACATTCCTGCTCCGGCATCAGCACAAACACATTCAAAGTCACATCCATCTGACCATGTAGAACCCTGGTAATATTGTTTTCCTTTGTATACACATACGTCTAGATAGTTTAGAAAATATAGAAAGTTACAAGTTTTATGATGTACACTAGTGACATGGTTGCAACAAACAACAAAAACTGCAGGCGAGTGAAATAATTGTGAAATAATCGTAGTTTACGCCCGGTCAAGGTTTATTTCACTGATATGGGGTTCGTCTATTTTTGAAAGGTGTAAAATTATTGCCAGTTTTATATATGTATATATGTTTGGCGATTGGACCTTTCTGCTAATATAAAACCGCGCCTCGGTCAACAATAATGTTGAAATAGTTAACAGCAGTTTTAATGTCACTCTTTCATCCAATGAGATTTAAAAAAGTTTACAGGTTACACAATACGCGTACGTATAAGAAATTATGTATATTTGCAAACAATATTGGCTTGCTAAAATAATACTCAGCTTTTTCCTTCCTTACTCATTGTTAAACAACTAAAATAAGTATGAGCTGATTTTAATCCGTTTACAGTTAACAAGAAAAAATTAAGTTTTTATTTACAAATAAGTCAATGTTTTATTTTACTGCCAAAACCTGTTATGATATTTTTATGAAAAGGAAAGGTGTTTTACGTGTAAATTTACTATAGTGTGTGTGTGTGTGTGTGTGTGTGTGTGTGTGTGTGTGTTTTAGTATTGTGTGTATATAGTCTCTCAGAACTCTTTTAAAAGTGGCTCAGAATATTTAATGTTTTAATATATTTTAAAATTTGTAAAAACTGAGGTGAGACTCTAATAAAATATATGACACACAATTTTGATTGCACACGTGGCGGGTGTAGCTAGCTAAACAGGAGGTGCTTACCCTTCCGGAGCACCCGGCCTCACTTCCCTAGTGGAAGTTCACGTGTCTAACCTAACTTGTCAGTTCAAAAGTTTTTACTTTGCTTCTGGATTGTGATTTGGACATGGATTAGTATGTTTGTTTTTGATATGTTATGTTATTTCCTTCTTTGTTATGCCACCAACGAGGTACATGTACTTACTTATGCCATTAAGGTTTCCAACTTGTTGCCCAGTTGTCGTCTGGTATGTTGGGTTAAAGCTACATACTGGTTCTAAGCAGCACTCTCCTGCTTTCTGAGCCAGAGTACATTGTGGTGGGAGGTTGTAATAGGAAGGACATCTACAAAAAGAACCAGACGAATATAACACCATGCATGCTTAGTAATACCACTACTTACATAATAAAAACACAAGAGTGTATGAAATATAATCTTACTACATGTGCTGAACATACCAAAGGAAAACAACCAAGAATATAATATAAAAGATAATATGAGTGCATTTATATTTTACAAGAACATGTACATTGATGATATAGACATGTATTTTCATATATCATGAATCATCACCCACATTATTTGTCAAAAGTATGTTTAGAACGAGGGTATGATTTCTGCTTCATTTTATTATTATTATTATTATTATTGCATATTACTTGACAACTTCATTTAAAGACAGTGTATTACAAAAAATATTTATATTTTTTCAAACATTTTACATAATATATTTATAATATTAATTAAAACAAAGACACCCTTCACTCACCCACACATTCATTCATTCATACTAGGTTGACAAAAACTTATGTATAAAAGAACAATATGTGTCCTTATCGATATATATTTATGGAATATTTAGAATATGAATAATGCATCTTCGAGAAAAATTTTAGGAACTCTTTTAAATTCACTTGGCGTATACAAGGCATATACAGGACCAGTATGTTGATATATATATATGCAAACCAACTCATTCAAATCTAATTATATTTACCACAGCATATTGGTCTGCTATATAATTAAACATTACAGGTTATTTTAATGATAAATATTGCGACTTTTTTAAGCAATTTGATTTAATTTTGTTGTGGTGTATGTCTCTTTTTATACATTTCAATATTTTTATGACAAATGCGGCTTCTGTTAAGCAATTTTGATCTATTTGTGATCATACATTCTGATATTAGCCTTTTGATTCGTTGTGATGGTTTATGATTTTTTGTTTAAAACATTTTGATATATTTCGTTACAAAGTATGCGAAATTGTATATAAAATAAAGCAAAAAAAAAAAAAAATAAATTCCTTAAAATGTATATCGGCACACGTTTTTGCCAAAAATACAGTACACCATGAAAGATTTCTATTTCTTTTTGATTGGGGAGAAGAGTGTCCGTTAGAAGGCATCATATCCATTGTTGTGTCTAGATGATGGAACATGTAATTATGAGATGAGACACATCACCGTTTATCTTTATAGATTGATTAATAGAATCTATCACAACTTGTGGTGCCAGATAGGGAAATCTTAACCCGAGTTCTAATATATTTGGTCCAGAACGAGGCTTGCCGAGTTCTGGACGAAATATATTAGAACGAGGGTTGAGATTTCCTTATCTGGCACTACAAGTAGTGATTGATTCTATTTCTTGCATTAAAAAGTATAATTTTTCAATTTAAAATCAATTTTAACCTTCGATACACCACTGATTTTGTTGATAAAATTTTGCGGGAAAAACGGCGTGTAGGCTATCTTGCACAGGGGGTACAAGATCGAGATATCTTGCACCTGACTTTTATGGATTTTTCTATCTGGGGTGCAAGAAACAACTATAGTGTACCTGTTGTAACAACTGTAGTGTCCTTTTTGTGCATTGTCACAAGTACACTCATAGGCACAACCATCAAGCCACTGTTCTCCCTGGCCGTACGTCTTACCGTTATAGGCACACATACCATCTAAAGAGAAAAAAAGAAAAATTATAATTGAATAAAATTAATGTTACAACAGTAATAAGTCAGCAACAATTAATGAACACAAAACAATCACAGCCACAAAGCAAATAACAAAGATGTCTTGCAGAGCATGGTACAAGTACTGTAAACGTATTACATTTCGTGTGTATTTATTTTCGCGGTATAAGAAATAAAGACTTATCTGTGTAGTTAAATTTTGGTTTTTTTTAATATGCACTATAACACAATAAGCATAATATAATTTTCGCTTGGTTTTAGTTTTCGCGCAAAAAAAGACCGCGAAATAAGCGAAAATTAGTACACAAAAATAAATACGTTTACAGTAAATAAGAGGCGAACACAATATGTGTAGAAAGATTCATAAGAATACCATCGAAAACATAAAAAAAATAATAAGTCATCAAGAATCATAAAAAGATATCTGGTAGCACATAGTAAAACAAACAACAGGTGGATAAGATATGTGTGGCAACAGCAATAAGACAGCCGAAAATAAAACAATAAAGCCATCAAGAAGAGTAAAAGAATATATCTGATAAAGCACAGTAAAAAAAGAAATAAAATAAGATAGTTGTGCTAACAGCAACAATCAAGGACGTAAATATTACAATAAATATGTAACAATAAACAGAGCCACGTTTAATATATAAACAATTAAGAAAGCCACCGAAAAGTAATTGCCGTAAATAATGAATAAAAGAATATTAAGATTCGAAATATTAACAAATACTAATATTTTCCGATATCAGACAAACACTAAATGTAATTATAGCGGTTAATACCCTTCTTATCTAACCAACTCTTAAATTATAAAAAAATATTTATGTTGTATTTCAATTTGGGAACCATTCACAAACAAGATGCGCGGCTTTTCCATAAGATCTAAGAGAGAAGTAAAGTTAACATTTAATTAAGAAATAGGGTAATTTTCCAATGTTTTTATCAACTTGCAAAGTATAATAGGCTGTCTCAAAATGCATAAAAGCCAAAACCTTTTATGGAAAAATTTGAGACAGCCCATTATACTTTGCAAGTTCATAAAGACATGGGAAAGTTACCTTATTTCTTACATTTACAATATTTATTAAAATACATGTAGCTCTATTGCCGTTTCACATTTTCCATGTTTATTTGAAAACAATTTTGAAATACAATGTTAGTTCACCTTCTCATAAATTAGGTCGTCTCCTGTCAGTCAACGAGAACATTGGACAATCGACGTCATCACGTCAGCACATGGACCAATGTCTATATAAAGTTGCAAAGTATACGGAAGTCAACGTCAAATACTTTTATTGAAGGAAAGATATTGCCATTGTATAATATATGACTTATTAGCCATTTACTTACTGTAGCCTTGTATGCCAGCTGAATTCTTACCTGAAATACAAAATTAATAATAATTACAATTTTCAAATTTGGACTATGCTAAAATTCTACTAGGACAATTCTAGTAATGAGAAGTTGTCAATTGCATGGTGGAGGTACATGTTTGCCAGAAATTTGGATTCTTTACTGAAAGCATTGGTACAAATACAGGAATCTTGGCGAGGTATAAAACACAATAGACGGATCGCCGGCCACGCCCATAATGTTCCGACAAAGGCCACCATCACGGTACCAAAGCAGCATCACGACAACTAATGACGTACTAGTGTCAGTGACGTCATGAAACGGGGCAATTCAGGCCGAGTTTTCATTCATTTCGCATGTAATTCAAGCATGCCAGGCCTTTGTCGGAACATTGTGGGCGTGGTCACCGATACGTCAATTACTGCATTCCCTGCCTTCTCTTTCATATCTATATCTTAACTAATTTTAAACTAAGGTTTTCCTGTAATTATTTAACTTCAGCACACAAAATCATTGAAAGAGGCCGTGGTGGCCTAATGGATAATACGTTAGTCTACAAATTCAGGGTCTCTCACCGCTGTGAGACCACATGTGGGAAAGTGGCATTCCCTTACTTTTGACCTTTACTGGTTCACTTGGTATCATTATAATGTGACTAGTGGAATGGTACGCTTGTCTGCGGCGTACTGACTCTGTGAGCTAGCACGTTAAAGTCGCCCTGAGTGCGCGCTAGTACAAGGTAAACCATAAAACACATTCGCACTTCACATGCATACACCAACTTGTTCATAGATTTATCTGTAGACATTAATAAAGTAGTTCTCCTCGCGAATAGCTGAAAAATTGCTGATGCGACGCTAACCAACATTCAACCTACTAACCAAACAAAAACAAAATCACTGAGGTGTTAAGATGAGTACAAGTACTGTAAAAATACAAATGTTCTGGAGCATTTAACTTTTACTATGCTGTTGGTTAGACAATGCTGAAGACATTTATTGTCAATGATCTATTTCAACTTACCAAAGCCCAATCATTTTTACATACCACAGCAGTCTCATGAAACTTTCTCTCAAAGATTGTTTGAATTACAAAACCACTAAAATTAATTATTCTAAAGTAATGAGTAAACGCCAATTGGTACATTTTGACTGTATTAACAGTTTTGCTGCAGTTTATTATACGAAGGTGTTAAAAAAAACTCAAGACATTTGTAATATTTTTCATTTTCTCTTACGTAACTGCAGACCTAGCTAGAGGCGGTTTTTTCGCTGACTATAGAATGCATTCAGGTCTATGCAAGATTCCATAGTTACCGACTGGATGAACATTCCCTGTCTCACCGAAAATGTTAAGCCGTTGGGTTTTCAATTTTTTCAAAACATTCTTTGGTTAATTATTTATCTTGTTTTGGAGGAAAAATCTTAAAAATTCATTTTTTAGATTTGTAAGAAGAACCTTGAGTTTACCATGCATTTTTCCTGCGAACATAAATGTATTTCGCCAAAACCGGACCACCCGGTATACTAGACAACAAAAGATATATACGCACCTCCTCAAGTCGACACAAACTTGTAATGGTGTCTAGAATGGTAAAAATGGTAATAAAAATGACTATATACGTACTACAGAAGCCACAGAATTTTCGACAGTTGTCATGAGCCCATGGACCATATGCTGAACAGGAATGAGGATCATATTCATGACAGTTGTTTAGTTTGTCTACACAAGGTTGTGGTGTCGTTGGTATGGCAGCTGTATAACAGAAGAAACGTTAAATGGTATTTATTACAGTACATATAAGGACAATGCTGAACTGAATTTTTTTCTAAATTGAGATAAGAGTTCCTTTTGTACCCCAGTCATTATATTTGTTAAACATGTTAAATTTTTGAAAAATCATTTTTTACAGAAATGTTTCAAATGACTTGATTCTGTTATTTTATACTTCTTTCAGTCAAAATTAAATTTTTAGTGGAGGGTACAAATGGAACTTTCCCAGAAGTGAATAATGTTTTATTCAAAAATAAAATCAAAATTAGAATAAATATCTTTTCTAGTTTACACAGAGGGATTTACAGTAAAACCTCGTTGTAATGCCCCTCTATAACTTTGCCACCTCGCTTATCGCCACACTTTTTTGAAGTACCAAAATCCATTTTGTTTATGTTTTCTTTATGACCCTCCCTCAATTTATCGCCAAACCCCTTTATAATGCCAAACTTTGACTGAACAAATGGTGGCGATAAATCGAAGTTTTACTGTATATTTATTTCACTGATTAAGCAAAAACAAGAATATTAGTCTGACGGACGTCAAAGAAACACTTGTATAAGTCAAGTGCAGTGAGCGAATGAAAATGTGCAGCTTAATAAAATGTGTTGGATATTTTTTTTTATCATTCTGAGTTTTTGTACTAAATCTACTATTATACATCAAATAAACAGGTATAGTTTGATTAAGATCTACCCCTACAGGAGTTTTTAAAGCGGAATATGGTCAGCCATTTTTGTTTTTGTTATATTTCTTCAGAATCTTTGCACGAACCCATATTAGCTCATTTTTTCATATTGGTCCAGTGTATTTGATATTGGCCCAGTTAATCTCACCTAGTATATTTGACATTTTTGTGAATTGTTTGTTTAGGCACGTAAGATTTTACGTAATGCACAAGTTGTTAATTATTTAATAGAGGTTAACAAGAAATACTATGTTGAGATGACATTTAATGTTTGTACGAGTGATAATTAATTGTGTACTTACTGGCACAGTATCCACATCGTCTAGGACAATTTTCCTTGGCCCATGACGTGTACAATCCGGTACATGATCCAGCTTCGTATGAATCACAGTTTGGTAGTATATCCTGGCAAGGGTCAATCAAATGTGGAACCGCTGAAAACGGAATTAAAGATATTACAGACGTGTCGACTGTTTAACACTAAGCTAGTGAATTGGTGTCGAATTGACAGCTGATCTCGTCTCCTTGTTCGCTAATGAACGAGCTCGGCTGTTGAAATGCCGACATATGAATGGTTTTCGGACAAGACATTACAGGCTTGTCGAATGTTTGACACTAAGCTAGCGAATTTGTGTCGAATTGGCAGCTGATCTCGCCTCCTCGTTAGCTATACGGCTCTTTTGTTAGCTAATGACCGAGCTCGGCAGTCGTCTTAAGCTGTTGGAAGGCCTACATATAAATAGTTTTCGGACAACTATCAATAACAATCAATATTACTGCGACTTCTTGTCATAAGCTCATTGTTTAATTTTTGACAGGTCTTTACGTTTATATACAAAAACAGAAACGGTTCACTAATGTTAACTGATAAATTTTACATGCATTACATTGACAAATCCGCTTGTGACGTCTCGATATAAGTAAAGTTTCTTGAAGTAGGGCCCATTCAAACAATCTATCAAAAAATGAAAGGTTTACTAGTGTATATAGACATACATTACATACTTCATAAATCGACAAATCGTAGGTCAATAAGATGGCCGTCATCAGAGTAGTGTTGATAAGTTTGATGTCTTTGTGTCTAGGATTGCCCTGGATATATTTGACGTCCCATAGGTCCATGTTCCTTTCACACAATTTTGATTACACACGTGGTGGGTGTAGTTAGCTAAACAGGAGGCGCTTTCCAATCCGGAGCACCCGGCCGAAGTACACGTGTCAAACCTAATTTGTCAGTTCCAAAGTTTTTATTTTGCTTATGGATTGTGATTCGGACATGGATAAGTTGGGTTTTTTTAATTTTTATACAACATATTCTACTTTCGATATGTATACATGTACAAGTATATTCTTCCAAAATATTTCAATAGATTGTTGTTTACCAAACACAAAGACACCGATGTTTTTAAAGGTTCTACCGGCTTTCTAGTATCATTTTGTTAATTGTTTACTACCTCTCTACAGAGGCCGTCATATTACGAAATAATCATGGTTACTTCGATTTACAGGAGACCCTATGGAACTATATCGCTCAACTTGCATTTTGGTATGTTTGTGTTTAATTATCACGTATATATAGTGACGACGATCATATTGGATTTTGGACTCTGTCATATTATATACTTTTGGATTTTCTAAATGAAATAATCAAAAAATTTATATTATGACAACTCCACGCCGGAAACAACTTTTAACTTGTATCAACCAAAGATATTCTCATCAATTCTTTATATTTGCCTTAATTGTTATAGAGGAGAAAAATTAACGCACGCAAAGACGAACGCTTCACAATGACACGGGATCATCTGGATATCGCCAGTCCAATTTTGATATACTTACATGTTGCTAGATGAGGTGCAGTTTTGTTGATAGCTAAAATAAAAGATAAAATACAACAAATAAATATGAGAAAACATTTATGTGCATCGCATAAAATTGTTGTCAATAAAATATAATTTATCTCGTAAATTACACGATGTGTAAAGCGCCCGTACACGTTATAGCTAGAATGAGAGCTGGATTAATGATTAAAATTAATAAGTTCAGGATCGCAGAAACAATAACTTTATACATATTATTTGTGTAATGGGCTTTTTGATATAAAAAACGGGAAACTGTAGTTTTATCTCAATAAACAATTAAAAGATTTCAGAATTTCAAAATGTCAAATTACTGTTTTTGAATATATGTCGCTGTTCAATTGAACTCTTTAAAATCTAAAAAAACAATTGTGAACCTCAAAAATATAAATGAACCGATTTCGATGAAATTTTCATTATTAGTCTCGGAGATATTTTCACGTATTTTTATCTGATATAATTACATCTTCAACAAAATTGTTTTTTATGTTTAATATTTTTATTTTACGATTGTGACATATTTACATGTGTAAGCATGTTGAAACCATAAGTTTTCGAATAACATGGAAACAATTACATGTATTTAAATAAAAAAAATGAAAGAATAAATCGAAAATTGTGTAAATTACTTTGAATATTTTTAGTTGGCAGCACTGAGGACAATATTAAATTTCTAAACAGGTTGATATAATATGTTACCAACCTACGCATGTTCTTTGAGTGAACATTGCTTTGATTTGCTGAAGCTTGCTGAAGTCTGATACAGTCATGACATGGGTGCTGTCGGGATCTGTAGCCATGTCCTTTAGTTCATTGTTGTCAACATTGTTTCCAACTCCGACGGAAAACACCTCGATACCGTGATTACGGGCATTCTTAGCTTCATTGACAGTTTGTGCATGGTTGTTCGACCTTCCATCGGTAACCACGATGGCTATATTGGGTACGTTCGGACGATCACCGTTCGGAGTGGTAAACATTTTGGAATAGAGCGTATGCAAGGCTTGCCCAGTATTGGTACCTCCAGATTTGTATGGTGTATGATCGATGGCACTCTCTAGAGAAGACAGGTTTCCATACTTGTTCAAGTTGAATATCTGATACGGTCTGCTGCTGAATATCTCCATTCCTACTCTGACTTTGTCCTGGGCTATCGGAAAACCACCAACCACGCTTTTCACGAAACTTAACATCTTGTCAAAGTTATTTTTACCAACGCTGCCTGATGAATCTAACATAAAGACTATGTCTGCCTGAGAATCAGTAGTGGTACATGCTGAAAACAATATTTTGAAATATCATACATTTTTGGACTGGTCTTGAGGAAAACAGTAAGTATACATGTATATTACCAAGAAAACATAAGCAACTATCGCCCGAAGAGGAAAATCATTATTACAAAATATTTAAAAATAATAATAATAATAATAATAATATTAATAATAATAATAATAAAAAAACACCCTTGATTTGCTTTGAAATATTATCTAATGGTCTTTACGCATACTAGCTACCGAGTTGTTCAAAATAACTGCCAATCAAATTTGTTTTTGTACCAAAACAATCCGAGAAATTGTGCGCGACGAAAGATGCCAAAATATGTTGACCGCGGAATGCACGATATACAGTCTTTAAATAAATTTATGACTAATAATATATTGTTTTTTAAAAAGTATGATGTCTCTGTATCCAAAATTATCCTCGATATATTTGACGTTCCATATTGTTTTCATTCCAAATTTGACTTTACACTTGTGAAGATAGCTACAGGCAGTGAACAACCGGTCTCACTTCCCTGGTGGAAGCTTTCGTGTTTATGTTTGACAGGTTTTCAAAGTTTTTATTCTGCCTTTTTTGGAATGGTTATTGGTTATTTGAACATTGATTTGTATGTCTGTGTTTCATTGACATATTAAGAGATTTCTTATCCTGATGCTAATATTTCATCAAAAATATTTGCATCATCCAAGGTAAACTGAAATATCATAAGATATTAATTTGTATTTTAAATAGAGTTATAACTGTATAACCTTCCTATAAACATTACCACAATTTGTTTTCAAAAGGATTATATTTCGGAATTATTGATGGTGTTATCTCCCTTTGAATTGTATCCGTTAAAAAGATTTTTCGTCTTGAGTTGAGTAATGGTGTTTAACGTCCCAGTTAAGAATATTTCACTTATATCGAGACGTCGTCAGCTATAGGCGAAGGTGCAGAAATTTTGCCTGTGCGTTGCGCTGATGGCATTATACAGCATGGTTCTTTAGCGTGCCAACCCCACCGTGACACGAAACCTCGGTTATTTTAAGTTCCCATCCGAAAGAACCGTGACTTTCATTTCGTAATGCCGAGTGCTTGGCGAAAATCAAGTCTTGGAAAATCGTTTACTAAACATTGTCGTAAATCACATGAAAGGCAGACACATTGTAAATTATGCAGTAGACACGTCGCTTGACAGTTCAATAAACACGTGCAAATGCAATGTTTACCTATACAATATGCCAACTGCACAGCATTAACTAGAGGTGTGACAGAGAACCGTCTAATGGCGCTACGGGTGGCGATTTTCAAGCGTCTAATGGCGCTACGGGTAGTGATGTTTTTGGCGTCTAATGGCTCTACGGATGGCATTTTTTCACCAAAACTAAAATAGTGTCACCTGTTGTTCGTTTTTACAAAAAATCACTTTTTTCAAAATACACTATTGTCCAATTAATTACCATCCATGTGGTACTTTTTTAAAATTATTAAGCTTATCAACATTATACAGTTAAACCTGCCTTAAAGGCCACCTCTACATAGGTCCACCTGCTTATAAAAGGCCAGAAGAATTATATCCCAGTTGTTCTTTATTCATATTATTTGAACCTATATATAAAGGCCACCTTTCCATAAAGGTCATTTTAATGGTCCCTTTGGGTGGCCTTTATAAACAAGTTTGACTGTATCATAAAATATCACGAATACTGATAATTTGTAAGCGACTTACTTTGTTGTGGCGGTGATGTGTTATTGGAAACTGAAATAAAATCAATACATGTATTTTAGATTTTATCTCGAAATCAACTAAAATTTTAACTTTATATACATTTAGGGTTCTTTTTAATTAAATCTCTCTCTCTCTCTCTCTCTCTCTCTCTCTCTCTCTCAACAAGCGTGATATCAGTAAAGAGATCGGTTTGCCTGTTTAATTTGTGTATGGGTGAAGTTTCGACATTAGGCCTTGCATTAACAAGGCTTCCGAACAACGAAGAACATTTAGACAAGGAATTCACTTAGTTCATCTAACTTGTTACAAAAGGCATCGATGACCAAGTGATCTTTAACACCGATTTACAGAGCAGAGTGTACGCTCATTACGGAGCTTTGATTCCCACACTGGACATCACTAGAAGTCACGAATGTCTGTTTTTTTCTTCTGGTACTCACGTCTCTACGTCTTTGTCAACGACTGTAAAATCACATATATTCGTAGTGGATTATATAAAATTCACTATTACCGTGGATTATTAAATTCCAGGGAATTTATTGTCTACAGGATTTTTCATTTGTCATCACCTACATAAGAGATATATTTCCACCAAATAACATTCCATATTTTTTTGACAATGAGTCCTTGTAAAATCACATTATCACAAAATGTAAACCCTAGGAATATTAACGATTCTGCAGCAGCATTATTTTAAGGAATTATTTTTGGAGTACCGCCATTGCTAGTAACATCTCGATGTAAGTGAAATCTTAATTAGAAAGTTAAAATCAATTCTCTCTCTCTCTCTCTCTCTCTCTCTCTCTCTCTCTCTCTCTCTCTCTCTCTCTCTCTCTCTCTTTTCTCTCTCTCTCTCATCATCATCATCATCATCATCGTCGTCATCATCATCATCGTCATCATCATCATCATCATCATCATCATCATCATCATCATCGTCATTATCATCATCATCAGCAGCAGCAGCAGCATCATCACCACCTCAAATAATCCTCTTATAATTTGTTCTAAATATTAAAGTTATACCATACCTTCGCATGCTTTTGATGAAAGTATGGCTTGTAAAGATTGCAATGCGTCAAAATTATCAGCTTTGAACACATATTGGCTATCGGGGTCGCTAGCTATGCCTTTTAATTCGGCATCGTTGATACCCTGTCCAACACCAATGGCTAACATCTTGATTCCGTCCTGTCTAGCTTTTGCCGCTTCATCGAGTGTCTTTTGATGGTTATTTGAATTGCCGTCTGTGACCACAATTCCTATATCCGGTACACCTGGTCGATTTCCTGAGAAATAAATAAATAAATAAATAAATAAATAGTTATTTTGCTCTTCTATGTCGAAGCTGACCATAGTGTCATTTCTGCTACTGTGAGATTTTGGGAAATAAATAAATAAACAAATAGTTATTTTGCTCTTCTATGTCGAAGCTGACCATAGTGTCATGTCTGCTACTGTGGGTTTTTGGTTCGAAGATTACTGACAAGTTCAATTGTCGCATAAATTTTATTTCAGGGCGGTCCGATCGCGAATGGGGCTGCTGCTTATGTTTCTCTCCCCATTCGCTTGGATATAAAGCATACGTTTATTAATGGAGACTTACAGATTCCAACACAAAAGACAGTGTCAGATATAGACATCTCAGACGAGGGTCGGAATATTTTCCTGTTCAGAACGAGCTTCAGCTGCAAAGCATTCAACCAAGATAGATTGTAGGGTTCTTTTTCTCATTCATTTGTGACACAAGAACATGAAAGATTAATATTTACTTGCATCAAATGCCTTGTAATAATTCCACTAACGAAAAACCGACACTAACGTCACGAAAACGTTGTCCGTGGTAGAGAGAGGTTTTGTTTATCTCGACATGTGAACAGCGTCAATGCGCGATTTACAGGTGCAATAGTCCTGATGAGAAGCACCGTCTAATGACGTCACGGACCTTTAAAACATCAACAGTACAGGCCTGTCAAAAGTTTAACACTAAGCTACCGAATTGATGTATCGCCGGCCACGCCTATTATGTTCTGAGACTGGTCGCCATCACGGTGCCAAAGCAGCGTCACGGCAACCAATGACGCCATTAAACGCCACAATTCATGCCGGGTTTTCACTCTTTTTGTGTGTAAATCAATCATGCCGACCTTTTGCCCGAGCTTTGTGGTCGTGGCCGGCGATCCGTCAATTAGTGCCGAATAGACAGTTCATCTAGTTCCATAGTTAGGTATACTGCTATCTATCTTCAGCAACTTTTCAGTCACTAGTTTAATAGAATCTGTCACCTGGTATCGGTCACAAACAAGTGATAGATTCTATTTCTCGTACCATTTAAGTGTTTATAACTGCGTATACAAAACAAAACACGTACCCTCATGGGGCCTCTTGCATTCCTTTGGGCACCTAATGCATTATACAAATCCGCCCTTTGAAAATAATCCCATCGACAACTCTTCAAAATTTTAAAATATGAACGATTTGTATTCAATGCAAATATAAAAACTTTGACAATGAAATATTTTGAATAAAAGAAAAATAAAACACATATGTGAAAAATAAATAAAGAAACGCTTTGTTTTGATGACGTCAAGCGCAATGATCGGATACGTCATCCTGATTGTTCAATTTGTCGCGTGAGGCAGTACCAGACAAACTGGACAAGACAAAAATCTAGCACTGGTGTGCGCGTGAGATTTTTCTGTCCGAGGTACGAGAATTCCATGTCTCGGCCATTCGGCAGCCGAGTATCGAATCCTTTTCGTAACCTCAGTGTTAAACTTTCAACAGGTCTGTGCTGTAGTCTCTGGGGGCAAATTGCGGCCGGGAACAATTTCATCAAAAATCATAAATGAGTCCTATATGGAATTAATTATAGAATTTCCAAAAGCTGGGAAAACGATCGACTAACAGGCCACAACAAAAACAAAACGAGTAAAAAACAAATTATACAGAAATTATAGTGAAGCTCAGAACAAGTTCAAAAACCCTCAAAAACGGGATGGTCAGTTGTTCTCTAAAAATAATTTTTAGCTTAATATTGTTTGATCTTTCAAGCCTTAAAATATATAATTTTGAAAAAATAAAGGTATACATGCAGAGGCGGATCCAGAATTTTAGAAAGGGGAGGGGGGTCGTATAACGTGAGAGCTGAAGGCTCAAACCTTCTAGGGGTCCGGGGAATTTTGAAAAAATGGCGCAAAAATCCTGCATTCTGGTGCAATCTGAGCTGCATCAGCTGCAATCTGAGGAAAAAAATTCATTAAAAATGCCTTTATCATAGTATGAAA
Organism: Anadara kagoshimensis; assembly: GCA_021292105.1. NCBI lineage: Eukaryota > Metazoa > Mollusca > Bivalvia > Arcoida > Arcidae > Anadara > Anadara kagoshimensis. The sequence goes on along the minus strand of CM037875.1, from coordinate 16,449,353 downwards.
AAAGTGTGTCATTAGCGACCTAAAGGGGGGGAGTACGCCCCCTACGCCCCCGCTAAATCCGCCACTGACATCTATTTATATTACCTGCGGCGGCTGAGAAACTTGTTCCGTGTAGAAATTGAATTGCCTCCCCTGTATGTGTTGTTCCGCCATGATAGGATATTTTTGGAATGGCCGCCAGAAGTTGGGTTTTGTCTTGATATTTGTTCATGTTAAATTCAGTTTTGTGAGAAGTCTGGAAGGTGTCTACTCCAAGCTGTACATCATTTGGTCCTATTTTGAAGTTCTTTGCGACGTCTTGTACGAAAGTTAGCATTTTGTTGAAGTTTGATGACCCAACGCTGCCAGATGAATCCAACAAGAAAACAATGTCGGCTTTGGCACCACATACTTATAATGAAATAAAATAAAATAAAAGTTATATCGTTGTGACTGTTGTTATGAAAAAAACCATTTCTTATCAACAGTCAAATTAACTAAGAGAATGGCCCTTTTCCACAAAATTTATCATAAATGAAAGTTTTATCGAAGCAATAAGTTATCGCTCGGAAACTCCTAAATCAATACGTAGTAGTGACATTGACCTTTGATCTACTACACCAGTGACCTTGACCTTTGACTTTCAAAATCAATACCATTCATCTTTTCACGAATATTTATTGGCGTAACTTGTAGTAAGTTTAATAAAACTCTATGTACGCATACTTGAGTTATTTCATTGATACCCCGAAATCTATTTATAGAAAATATTAGTTTTGACCTTTGACCTTTGACTTATGATCTACAACATCAATAGGCTTCTACAGTTTAAAAATATTTATAGTTGCATTAAGTTTGATGAAATGATATAGTAAATGCGTCAGCCAAGTGAATTACAGACTAAACACTACACGGCATCAAAAACCACACAAAATATAATTATAAATTCCCCAAACATATTGGAGCACCTTATATAATAATTTAAAAAATGTTGCTTCTGTTGAACTGAAGAGTGGGAAATCGGAAATTTTTCATTAATAATTATTATTATAAAGGTTGTTGTGAACACAAAATAAAGTCGTTGTTTTTTTAGAAAGAGAGATAGCATGGATAATAGTACCAAATAGTAAGTGTATTTATTAAATCACAAGAGAGAGAGAGAGAGAGAGAGAGAGAGAGAGAGAGATTTACCAGGTGCTGGTGTAGTCGGCGGTGCCGGTGTTACTTTAACTGTAAATAAAAGATATAAATGTATAATGTTTAAGATACATGTTTAACTGTACATTTGAACTCAGTAACACTCAGTTTTGGGATCTGAAATTATTCCAGTTTTGGTTTGGTCCCTAACCTTCCGGAACACCCGGTCTCATTTCCCAGGCGTTCACATGTTTAACTAAATATACCAATTTTCAAAGATTTCACTTTGAGTTTAGGATTATGATTTGAACATAAAACGGTAGTTATGTTATCACAATGCCATAAGTATCATGAAATTTCTATAAACACAACAACAAAATGTTCAAGTTTTTATAATGCACGCCATGTAACAAAACATACAATTTAAAAAAAACGTGAACAAAACTTCCAATGGGCGATTAAAATGTGTCTTGGGAATTAAGGATAATGGTCAACTTGCGATTAAATATCAAAATAATCTGAATGTTTTAATAAACCTTTACCTTCACATGCTTTTTTGGCTAGTTCCCCTTTAATTTGTGTCAAAGCGTCAAAGTTGTTGACAACAAACACGTGCTGGCTATCGGGGTCGGTTGCCATCTGGTTGAGTTCGGAAACTTTAGCAGATCCGACACCAATGGAGAAAACAGTTACGCCCATTTTACGTAAGAGTGCTGCCTCAGCGCTTGTAGCGGCATTATTGTTGGATTTCCCGTCCGTTATAACGATTGCGATTTTAGCGGCATTATTTCTTGCTCCGTTAGCGGCCAGGTAACTTGTTTGTCTTGCATATTTCAGAGCATCCCCTGTGTTTGTACCGCCACTGATGTATCTGATCTGATCAATAGCTGTGTCTATAGAGGTTTGTGTTGGATGGGAATCCAAATGGAATTCCAAGTGAGGTTTGTCGCTGAATGTGACTACACCTATCTTAGTACGAGTGGGCCCGATATCGAATCCATTGATCATGTTCTTTACGAAATCCTTCATTTTCTGGAAATTAGCTGTACCAACGCTTCCAGATGAATCCAGTATAAAGACTATATCAGCTGGAGATGTTCCACAACCTACAACAAAATTTTTTTTTTCAAACTATTTGACATCCATTCATTTAATACACAGTTTATTCCGAATTATAGCCATTTTCGAACGGTGCGAGTGCAACACATCGGGAATTTTATTCCGAAACGGCCGTCTATTGCTTTGAAATTAAAATAGGTTTAAGTAATAAATATTTACAATCTAAGCATTGCTCTCTCAAAAGAGTCGTTATGTTTCGATGAATGTATTACGTCATGTAATACGTCATGGCGTTTAAAACATAATAATGCACAATCTCTACAATAGATCCAAATGATATTTACCATTCGGCGAATTCTGTTCAATTTGGTACTATTTAAAAAAAGAACACTTATAATATTACGTGATTGTATATATATATAAGGATTGACATAATTTAATCGTTCATCAAGGAGTAAACTGTTAATGCAGGCTTGAACGCCTTACTCACTTTGCTTTGCAAGACAATGGAACTTATCTCATTTCTAGACAGATTCTAAACTAAGAGGATCAGTTTCCCTGGGTTAATTAAATGATTAATATATCAAAGATTTGCAAATATTTTGTGGTAATTATTTATATATTCTCTTATGTTGTAATTGTTAATAAACCAGTTTTTATTTTGTCACCACTATGAGCTATTATGAGAAATAAAGACGTTTAAAATGTGGGCGGTTATATTTAAATTTCGCATTTCTTAAAATTTCTTATATTAACATGTTTTTTTGAATCCTGACTGAAATTTAAAATACTTCAGATAATGACATGTGTATCTATTCGCTGGAACAGTCAATAAATGGCGTTACACCTCGATATGTATGACAAAACGTGAGTGGCGTCATCACTTAACAAATAACGAATAATTATGCCGAACCACAAAGTTGTACATCTTGATAATACCAACTTGCTCATGGCGTTATGGGTCCACAAAAGTCATTTATTTCAAAACCCGAAGCATAAATAAACTACGTATTAGTGATTTTCATTTATTATTATTATTATTATTATTATTTTATGACGTCATGTGGTAAATCCACGTCATAGACGGGGTATGTCTGAATTTTCAGTTCGTCTGATGTTTTCTCAGAATGCGGAATCATGACGTCATAGATTGAGCCTATATGAATTACCTGGGGAATTGGTAGTCGGTCTGTGGGTGGTAGGAGGCGCGGTTGGCGGGGGAGTGGTCGGGCAAGCTTGAGTATTACATGCAGCTGTCTGTTTGGCATTTCCAACACAGTCTTTCCCGCCATTTGCTGGTGGTGGATTGTTACAGGACCTTTCTCTGAAATGAGTGCCACTCGCACATGATTTTGTACAAGGACTCCAAAATCCCCAGTTACTCCATCGTCCGTCGACTGAAAATAAAAAAAAAATCATTATTTCGGCATCAGTTTTATGTTTAAGATAATCAAGCATAAATCATAGCAGTAAAAACCATTGAAAATTTTGCTCATCTAAGTACCCTCTAACGTTTGTGCGATACTTATTTCAAATGGAGATGCAAATGCAAGAGATGACGTTTCCCAATAAAACGACGTTAATCAGGAAATTGCAACGTTAGCACTTTCCAAAACGTTCCGCACAAACGTTAAGAAGTATTGATCACAAGGTACAGCGGTGAACCCCATAATAAATGATGTCATATTATAATTTTTGAATTTTCTGAATGAAATGTTCAAAAATTGTCATATTATAATTTTTTTAATATTTCATTCAGAAAATTCAAAAATTTATAATATGACATTACACTTGACTACATGTCATGATCAGACATCGCTTTGAAATTCAAAGATTGATTGACTTAGAACTGTTGTATTCGTTCATTGGCGAGTTTGTAAATAACTTGTTACATATGCTGTAATAAGGACGTTGTTAATCTTTACAGATACGATAACCGATTACCCTTTACAAACAGCTGTTTATTGCATACTAGTAAACCACGCACTGATTTCCATTATACCGGCTTATTTTTCTCTGACAAGTGTATCATCTGTTCTAGTATCGAGAGAAACAAACCCACCCCCTTCAAGAAGCTAATAGTACATTTTTGCATTTACTGTTATGATGTTGTGAACGAAAGTTTTTTTCTCGTTCGATGCCGTCAAATCGCACCAGATCTATAATGCAGGGTTTTGCACTACTTTTAATTTCAAATTTTCAAGACCCCATCGAAGTTGTCACTTTAAATGCCACTCCCTAAAACCCTGGATCCACTGGTTCAAACCGGTAAGTTTTGGAATCAGCAATCTAAGTATGTTCTGATCTTGCTTCATGTTGTCCCATGCTGTTTCATGCTGTTTTTGTTTCATTCTTTTTTTTTCAGCCATGTCGGCTGTTTCGTTGCATCTTCTGATGCCAAGTGCATCATTGATTTTACCTACATGTATAAATCACTGTTTGAGTATTTGTCTCTTGTTGTTGTTGCTGTAGTTCTTGTTTTTGTTTTTTTTTCTGTGTGTTGTCGTTGTTGTTTTTGTTGTTGCTCTCTATCATTGTATTATTGTATACTTATATTTTGCCGATAACGGGACATGGTTTGTGTTTTCTCTGTTATCGTGAATTTTAATTTTAATGAACTTTTTGTATTGATTGATTGATTTTAATAAGAAAGGCACAGGTTTAGACAGTCTGAAAGAAGGAACAAGTTAAGCATTTTGGTTAATGGGTAACCTATCAAATTATTCATATAGTCTGTAGTTGCAATGTAAACCTTGTCTTATGAACATTTTGGCCAAGCCTCGTAGATCGTAAAAACATGAATATTTGCTGAAGAAATGTGATAAAGTATAGGCGGGTCTCTCAGTTTTGTCTCACAACGCATAAGAGTTCTACAACCCCAAACCGTTTTCTTTTTTCAATAAATTTACGGTACAGACCTGTCGAAAGTTTAACACAAAGCTAACAAATTAGTGCCTAATAGACAGCTCATCTCGGCCTATATCCCGACAGGTTTTTAGCCACTGCTATCTATCTTTTGGAAGCGTTTTTAGCCACAAGCGATCCATTTACTTCGGCGTTTGGGCAACTCTGCTTTGACTTCTTTCCGGTAAGCTTAGTGTTAAACTTTCGACAGGGTTGTACTGTATAAGTTCAACTCCGGTAACTGTATTATTTTAGGGTGTATCAGTTTTAACGCATATGAATTTTAGCGTGTATACATTTTAGCGCAAGTTATAGTTTAGGCAAATTCACGTGGACTTGAATTAAAATAAATCTAATGGGTTACCTTATGGAATATGATCGTTTTTATTTGGCGGTGGATTAAATTAGCGTCAATTTAACAGAAAAAACCACCACTAAAATTGTACATCCCTAAAATCAAAACTTTTACTGCAGTATCTAAGTATAGTGTTGTAAAGAAGAGAAAGCATTGAAAATTTATTCGGATTACATAAAATTACAAAATCTTATCTTATGAGGTTGAAATGTCAAAATTTAAATGTCTGGTGACTACGTGGACCACATGTTATATTCCACGACAATCCCAGAACGGAACACAGATAAATGGAAAGAGAGCGAACAATCATGACATATATGTTCTAGTTAATGATACGACGTTCTAGTTTATATAACACACCCCTTCCCGCGCCCAAAAAACTGATCATTTACACATGTAGATATTATTTATGTATTATTTTTATTTATTTATTTATTTATTTATTTATTTATTTATTTATTTATTTATTTATTTATTTACATTTTGTATTCATTTTATGTATTTGTTTACCTTTTGTATTTATTTATTTATTTTATTTGGTTTATTATTCTGGTTTTTTTTTTTGTAAAATTGTCTGTTTTGAACATTTTTAAATTTAATAACTCACTGCCATCTGATTTTGAATCAAAATAATTGCATAAGCATTATTATTATTATTATTATAGCCCTATAACTATTCCGGACAAACTTGAATAACCCAAGTTAGCGAGATAACCAATCCATTTAAGTACGTCAGTCTAGATCTGTCAGTCCATCCATACATCAACCAAACATAATCACTATTTCTCAACATTTTAATGCTTAAATATTATATGTTTTTAGTATTTTCATCTTAGAGCATATTTCCCAGACAAAAACTGAATAAGAAAGAGCACATTGCAGAATCGGCTCGTTTTATGTTGTCATGTGCTACTCTTGAATTTTTATGAAATAATACATTCAAAAGACGCACATGACATACTGGTTCCACAAGTATTGGCAAACAACACTGACCTGTTTGCTTGGCCTCTCATTAAGAATCTTCACACAGCTAGGAGGATCCACCCAATACATGGGTAGTGTTGAGTTGCGTATTGGTGTTTAACGCCCCAGTCAAGAATATTTCACTTATATTTAGACGTCGCCAGCTATAGGCAAAGGTGCAGAAATTTTGCTTGTGCGTTGCGCTGATGGCATTATACAGCATGGATCTTTATCGTGTCACGCCTACCGTCTCGCTTATTTTAAGTTTCCATCCGAAAGAACCGTGACTTCCATTTCGTAATGCCAAGTGCTTGGCGAAAGAACAGTCTTTACCCAATTTTAAGTCTTTGGTCAGACTCAACCGGGGTTCAAACCAACGACCTCTCACTCACTGAGCGAGAGCACTCTACCAACTGAGCAACCACATTGGATGGGAAGTGTTAGAATTTAATACATGATCTTAACAAAATACGAAGTTACACTAACACCTAAATTTAGATTAATATTTTCCTTAACCACTTGGACACTGGGTTATACATACGGTTATCTGCTTGACACTAATGTTTTCCCATGATTTAGACTAAATAAACACCTGTGTCCCCTATACATAAATGGATTGACCCATAATACATATGTAAAACAAAGGTCAAATGGACAGGTCATTGATGTTGATTACTTACACCAAAATGCTGGCTGTGTAGTAGCATGTTGTTATACTCACATTTGAACTATTCGTAAAGATTATTCTAAACACATCATCATATGATGTGCTTCCTTTCAAGGGCAAAAAGGTGAATTTTTCAGTTAAAAGTGAAATTGAAAATTGTTCGGAGTGTGCAGACATTTTGAAGTAAGACTTTGAACAGAGACTGGCATTGTGCATTCTAATCAATACCTAATAAAATGATGCAACTACAAAAAATTGCAAAGATGTCAAAACTGGCTCTCTGAAAAACGGAGCTTTTAAATCAGTAGTTTTATATAAAAAGAACATTTATCTATTATACTTTTTTTAGATCTGATTCACTTTAGGTAACCCCTACAACAAATGAATCTAGTTTGGATAAGTTAAAAAATTACTACGGACACTGTTGATGTGAAATTAACATCTTTACCAAAACTGTCAATCATTAATCTCGGTGTTACAAAACGACCAATACAAATGCTCTGTCTGAACAGTTATAGATCAGGTGAAATGAACATTTAAACATAGTATGTCAATTTGCTTCAAAGCGTATCAGGTCGGCAGTTGAAAAGTAGAACTTTCTATTAAGTATTTAAAATCACTAGTTAAAACGTCATTTTATAAAATACAGTAATTCGAAGCTGATGTACCTGAAAGCAGGAAACAGCACACTAATGAATCAAGTCAGAATTGAGAAGTGCAATTTGATCGATTACTTTTGTTAATTGCCATTTGATTGATTGATTGATTTATTTATTGATTGATTAGGGATTTACGCCATAGACGGCAAAGTTTAACTTACATTAAGAAATCACCAGCTACACACAAACAAAGAAAGTTTTCTCTGTGTAAAGCTCTAAGGGCAATATGCAGGAAAGGTTCTCTTTCTTGCCATGCCTTACGTGACACAGGATGCAATATTAGATAAAATGATCGGGGCCTGAACACGTTTGTTTGAAAGCTACACTATTGTTTTGTGCGGAACATTTTCTTTGTAAGAACTCTGCACATGATACCTTGTGAAATGGAATTTTCCCTGTATTAAATTATACAATTATTTCATCAGTGTTTTTGGGAACACACACATCTATTGTTCCGATGTATTAGGGTTTATTTGTGGAACTGTTGCCAGAGGCTGTTAGGCGAACGGTCATCCCTGATACCAAGCGACAATGGATTTCACTGTCTCCAAAACACTCATGAAATAATTGTTTTATTACATTATCAAAATGTCAAATTTTCCATTAACATTAAATTAAATCGTGGTAAAATCTAAATATTGTTTGCATTGTTGGCTGTTACGATCAGGGTTAGCGGAACGCTTACAAGAGGCTTTAAAAGAGACATTCTTTGCGCATTCAGTTTTGCACATGGAATAGTTATTGCCTATCTAGACAACGTAAAAAAACCACAAAAATACTTAAATAGTTAAAAACTTAATTGAGATTAGATAATAAAATGAACTTACCTTCGCATGCCGTTTTCTTCAGCGCCGCCTGGATGTTATTTAGAGCATCGAAATTTGTCACTGTGAAAACCTTTGAACTGTCCGATGCTATACTGTTAAGCTCATCCTTTCGAATTCCACTTCCAATACCGATTGCGAATGACTCAATAGGCAACGTATGCAAATTGTTTGCTTCAGTGACCGTTGCTGCGTGGTTGTTAGACTGACCATCGGTCATTGTGATGAGAATGTTGACCACGTGGTCTCTGTCGCCGTGTGGCTTGGTGAAAGCATTGGCTGCCACATATTTGATGGCTTTATCGGTATAAGTTGAGCCACTCTGATATGGGATATTTTTAATGGCTTGAAGTAAAGATGCCTTGTCGTGATGGGCGTTCATATAAAACTGATGATGAACGGCCGTCGAGAATGTTGTGACGCCAATTTGCACATTATTAGGTCCTATGTCGAATGCATTCGCGAATTTAACTATAAAATCCTTCTGTTTCTGAAAGTTTGTAACACCTACACTACCTGAGGAGTCTAACAAAAAATAAATATCTGCCGGGAGGGTTCCACATCCTGCAAATAAATAATATTTTGATGAAATAAATTCGAATATATTAAAATAATTTTTAAAAATGTATCGGAGAAATATTAACTTAAGGTTTGGGAAAATAAAATAATTCTATTTCAATATGTCCACTGTCCACGTAGAAAAATCCGATATGCTTAGTTTTGGTTTGGTCTGAAGATGATACTCATTGACTTAATTAGATTCCAATAATTTGGTATGTTTCTCTTATACAAAACAGTCAATTACTAACTTGGTTTATTTAAGAATGCTGATTTCTAAAATCATTTTATTATTTTTTCAAATATTAATTGCTGTTTATTATTATTATTATTATTATTATTATTACAATTTTTTTTATTCATTTGTAGTATTGAATGAAGGTTTTTGAAAAAACATACACACCTGGAGAAACAGTTGTTCCGGCGCTCCAAGTCGAACGCAAACTCGCTAATGCACACAAAAACGGAATCAACCAATTCCGTTGCATTTTGGGGACCCGAGCTGCTAAAAATGGTGCCTGATCTTGCCGTTAAAAATTTATATACCTCACGTGATACCGAACTGCAGATAACCTTTTTGTTGCAAGATAATTTAAATTCAATTATGCAACAAAGGTGGGCGGAGAAAGGTGCCTCACACCCAAGTTCAGATTATTTATTTCGCCAAATTTAGTTGCGAACTACTATGGAATCCTTAATTTTCGTTGCATTTTAATTTTGTTGTTTTTGCGGATATTCTGACCAACTAAATTACATGTCAACAAAATAACTATATATATATATATATATATATATATATATATATATATCACAAACCTACCTACCTACCTATCCTCTTCGCTCCTAGTGGAGCATAATGCGAGGCACAGATCTCTCCACGTCGTCTCCTACTTGAGGCTTCGTTCTCTGCAGTTCTACAACTTGGCCAACTAATATCATTTCTTTCTTTCTCTGTTGTTTTTCGCCAGGTCTCTCTTGGTCTTTCACTTTTTTTTCCTTCTGGAGCCCAGGTCATTGCATTATTTTTTTTTTCATTTTCATAGCACAGACATTAATGACATATCACGGATTTGTCACCCTACAAAATCATATTTTTCTTAGAATCATGAAAACTAGACACGGCGAAAATAAATGTTCCACTCGACAAAATCCAACATGTCTGAACTTCGTTTTCAAAATAACAACTGGGGGGATTATTCGGCCCTTTATGCATTTAATTAATGATTTATGAATTGTTGTCATTTTTTAAAAGCAAAAAGGAAAGTAAAGAAAGGATTTAAGAATTTCAGAGACAATTTCTAAATTACAAGTCCTTCACGGCATTTCAACCAGAAGGATAATCATCAAAATTTTGAATAACTTTATTTTTTGAAACCAGAAAGTGACAATAATATTTGTAACTACATGATCCTTTATCTTACGTTATCTTTGTCTACAAGTGCAGACATTCTAAAAATTAAGTCAAAAGGTGGGCCGAAATGTCCTTAGTACCCTTTTTGAAATAAGAATAAGCATTACGCCTATATTTAATATGTCTGTTACCAATTCGAACCCGTCTCTATGTAGTCCAAGAGATCCGGATTAAAGAGGCCAAAAAGTCTGAAGTTTGATTCTTGTAGGAAAATGCCTCTGGTTATTGAAAACCACTTTTTATGCGCCATTTCGTTTCCGATATACAGAGACGTGCAAAAAGTATTCGGTCACTTTGTAATATCCTTCTTTATTTCATATAAAACCATGTGTTTTTAAAAAATTGTCAAAAATTTATTTCTTTGACAATTTCCATGATTTTTTTTCACTGTTAATGTAAAATTAGTTGAAGTTTGTTCTAAAAATAATTAGAAAGGTAATTTCATTGTTTTCAATAGTTAAACATTTTAAATTCAACAGATTTGTTTAAAAAAAATGAAATCTACAATATAATCATGCTTTATATCTCAGTTAAATATTTAGCATGCTGTTCACCTTATGTTTTTTAAATGTTATAAGACGGACAATAATTTGAAAATTAGTGAAAGAAACTACAACTAATTTTTTATTTATCAGTGAAAATTTATAAAAATTGACAAAGAAATACATTTTGAGAATTTTTTATATACATACAGTTTTATATGAAATAAAGAAGGATTTTACAAAGTGACCGAATACTTTTTGCACGTCTTGTATTATAATTTATAATTTGAAGTGAATAAAACTTCTCCAACCCCAAATTAAATATATATATATATATATATATATATGAAAACCATTTTATAGGCATATAAATAATAATTTGTATTTCTAATGAAGGTTTCAAGCGTGTGAACCTGAAAAAAGTGGTAAAAAAAGCTTCAATGATTTAAAATAATGACAAAATGCATAAGATAGGTCTGACTTGCATGATAAAATTCGTTTCATTTATTCATTTTAGGTAAATTGCTGCAAGAAAAAAGGAGCTTAGCCTCCTCTTGTATTTTTGTTATGTAGACATTGAATTTCGAGTGTTACATTGTTGTAATGTCTCGACACTTACCAATCTAACAACATAAAAAACTATCGGTAATCCCGAAGTTTATAAATGAAACGAATAGATTAATTTCTCCTGTGCCACAATTGAGAAAAAATGTGAAAAACTCTGTTTTAGGCCATATATGTTTATTTAATATGTCATATATCATTTTTTGAATTTAATCATAAAATATATTAAAAAGATGGTTATTGTCATATACCATTTTTGAATGTATTTTATGATTAAATTCAAAAAATGGTATATGACAAATATAATGAAAGTTTCAAACAAATGTTTCTTTTAATGATTTAAAATAATTGTAAAATTTGCCACTACAGTCTTGTCGATTTAGACAGATAGGCCACTGGTTCTATAAGTGGAATATTTAGAACTTTATAAGGGACTTTAAAACACACAACCTTTTACTTCTTATCATCTAACAAATACTTAGGTATGCAATGCTCGCCGTAAAAATGTTTCAATCTAGAACTTTGGCGGACAAGTGGTGTAAGTACCACAGCGTCTCTCCAAGACAAAAGTGTTTTTTGTAGATTACACAATGTAAGAAAATTCGCAAGTTTGCTGGGGGAGGGGGGGGGGGGTTTCGAGCACTCTGGTTTCCTCCATTGCCACAAAATTGACTGTCAAAATCTCCTCAACGCTTCATCATATACCATTACTCCATTCCCGTTCAAATTTGAGAAATTGTTTTTCAATGGTCTCACCGTGCATCTTTTAAATACCCAACAGACTCGTTAGTCTGTGTATGCAGTACCCCATTAGTCCCTCCCCTTCAACCAGTGTCTTTGGTTGTTGTAATTGTTGTTGTTGTTGTCGCCGGCCGGTTACATGTCAGTATATATAAATATCAAACTAAAACAGTATTGTTATAGAAAATAATGTCCGAACCGGCATGTTACCCATGGGACTATTGCAGTTGAAAAGGTTGTTAAAACATAACAGACGTGAAATATTAGCTGATATATAACATATAACATAAAAATAGACAAAATCCTGTTTCTGAAAGAACTGTTAAGTTTCATTTGCACCGGAATGGTTTTTCTCTAATAGTCATAGATAAAGGGTAGTTGTGCGGGATGCCATCTTAACTAAATATCGGGTAAGTTATATAAAAAATTGTAAACATTGTCATCGGTCGCTCTTACTTTATTTCACATAAACAATTGACGTGACAGCAATACCTTTCGCACTTCACTGTACTTTTGAATTTATATGTTCTTCTATTATTATTTTTTGCATGATATAATGTGTGCAGTCAGGATAAAAAAAAAAACAATATGGGGGTCTATGTATTGCGTCCAAATGATTCCAATAGTTCTATGTTCTTTTTGTCATATACTTGTTTTTCATATTTAATCATAAAATACATTCACAAAAATGGAATATGACAATAAATTTTTTAATGTATTTTATGATTGAATTTAAAAGATGGTATATGACATTTTTAAAAGTTTAATTTCATACGTGGAAGATGTAGCTAGCTAGACAAGAGACGATTACCCTTCAAAAGCACACAGCCTCACTCCCTTGGAGGAAGTTCACGTGTTAATATTGTGATGTTTTTTATTATGAAACTCTGTTTGAGACCAGATGTAATTATATGACTACAATTACATTTGCTAAAGTGACGTCACTGATTTCTTGCATGTGCATATACGCGTAACGTCATAGATTGGCTTTTCCAACGATTGGAAATGAATGTTGTACATGACAGTATTTTAAATTTAATTCCTGATTTAAATTTCAAAATAAGATTAATGTAAATATAACCTTTGAACATTCTAGAAATAGCCTTTTAAATAGTGCTATTTCTCCGATCGCCATGCAAAGCAAAGTAATAGAAAAACACTAGCGCGCGTTATTCAATTTGCTTTGCACGGCAATGGAAGTTATAGCACTATAAACGCAATGTTTAAACAATTCAATTAAGAATTGACTTTCTTTTTATTCAGGGACATCAAGTAATGACCCAGATTTTCAAACTAGCAAATCCCATGAACTGCGAAGTTCATTTAAGATTTGCTAGTTTTAAAATCTTGGTATTGTAAATATTGGTTAATATGCAAGTTTTCAATATTTAAACTTTGATTTTTGTATTGTGATTTGAATATAGACTAGAACGTTTGTGTTTGATTTATGAATGGTCATTGATACCAAAAAATCTTCCGATGATATAGAAAATAAAATTGAAATCGATAAAATCGTCATACATTTTTTTCTTTTTTTCGCAATTGTTTGGTTTTGCAAACGCCTTGGTAAAGATAGTATGGAAACAACAATTACGTCACTAAAAAGGCTTATACTTTATTTGAAAGGCTATTTATTTATTTATTTATTTAATTAATTAATTATTTGACAATTTTAAGCCATTTGCATCGGACGATAGCTGTGCCTAGATTTGGGTCCAAAAATTAACTAACCACACCATTGGACATTGTCATCTTAAAATTCAATAGTCATCTAAGTAGGGAGCGTTATTATCAGTTGTCTTAATATAGCTTTGTCTTGTCTTGTCACGTTTATAATATATTTTTTTCACATTCTTTGTTGTCTAGTGCTTGTTTTTTTAAAGTTTCTTTCATCAAATAAACAGTAGATGAGGTTCGCCGCAGTGCCATTATATACCATCCAATGTCTGCGGAACACGTATTTTCATTGAATATGGAATCATCGCATAAGATAATGTTTTCCAGCAAAAACGACATTATTCCGGGAATTTGCGACGTTAACGTTTTCCAAAAAAGTTCCACGCAAACGTTAAAAGGTATTTCTCACGTGGTACAGCCGTAAACCCTATTGAATTATAGTTGTACATGTATTATTGGCAATATTTCCGATGCCTGCTGGTCACATAAAATGAACTCCGTTTTGAAAAGTCGATGCAATGATGCACATTGCGATCATATGACGTCATACGCGTAAGCAAATGGCTGGGAGTCCCGCAGTACAAAACGACGTATGAAAATGTTTCCGAAGTGTAAAATAGTTTTCGTACTCAAAATAAGGTCATCAGTTTGATAAGCAGTGTGATTAAATAATAAAAATATAAGAATTAAATAATTTCAATTCTCAAATTGAAGACATAATTATACAATAATTAAATCATTTCAATTCTAAAATTGAATTCTCAAATTGAATTCACAAATTGAAGACATAGTTATACAAGAATTAAATAATTTCAATTCTCAAATTGAAGACATAATTATACAAGAATTTATTATTGTCTTTTATTCATTTATGAACTTGTTCGTTTCATTTACATTATATATATAGTTTCGCACGGGTTATTCCCAATATATTTTTCTGTCTTTTCCTGTTATGTCTATTTGGTTGTTTAATTTATTTGTTTTGCTTCTTGTGAACTCTTGCCGATGATTTTGTTGACTTTGGAACTTGCAGAGCTACATTTAACTGCTCCATTCTTTTTCTGGGCAGTTTATATGAATAGTCATATGTTCAATACACCAGTGTTGGGATTGGCGGTCAATAAATAAACAATACATGTTTCCAATGGTAGGCGAAATAAACACCTGTGTGTCCTATACATAGATGTATAGCAAATTTTGTTAATCACTTTTTGGAACTACTGGTGAATATTTTTGTCAAACCTAAATGCAGATGTTTTAATCTAGAAGTGATCTTAAAAATGACACCTTAATTCCTAAATATCTTGAAAATTAACAAAATTATAAAGATTTAAAATTTTGCAAGATTTAAGTTAAGGAAAATCTTTGCTAAGGAATGATTGTGAAACCGGGGCCTGGTTCATAATAAATATTTAAATAAAGGTCAAGATGACAGGTCAATGTTGTTTTACTATAATTTACCACTAATTGAGCCCAACTAGTATGTTGTTGATATTTTCTATCGTTTTCCTGGTTATATATATATATATATATATATATATATATATATATATATATATATATATATATATATATATATATTATATATATAACTGATCATATTATATATATAACTGACTTGTTGATTAACAAGAAACAGGAACTGTTGGCCATATTGCAATCAAAAATGAAAAAGGTCAACTCTTGATCTAGAGAATAACCTAAACTTCTTAGTGTTTGAAATTTAAAAAATCAAAACAAATCAATTTGGTTATACTTCTTGTGAATTTTTGAGGTGCAGGTATATGAATTTTGATATTTAGCACATGAAACTGAATACATTATTTAAAGCTCAGACCTGTACGGATCATGGAACCTCTCACCGCTTAGGTTCGACATCAACTCGACAACGGATTAAGTGTTAAAGTTTTATAAGTTTCCGTCGAAAGTAGGTTTGTATTCCGGGTTCGCGTGTTGAAGGTAGTTTTTTTCTCCAGGTACTTCAGTTTACTCCACCATCCAAGAAGTGATTGACTCGATATATGAGGACAACTCTTGACTTGAAAAAGGAAATACGATGTATACGTAACAGCTACTGCATGCACAGATATATTTAGAAAACTATATCTAATAATTATGTGGTTGTTACAAGCACAATGACAGAAGTGTCCTGCCATCTCCAAATTCATTGAAGCGTGAAAAATAGGTCAAATGTGTATTGATTTTCAATATGTGAAGTGGCAGAAATTTTCATTTTGCAACATTTTTAGGGCAATGTGTGAGTCTTCCGTAACACGGAACATCGGTTTTTAGGATCTCTTCCGAAGAACACCGTGATTTTCATTTCTAAATGTCGAGTACTTGGCGATAAAACAGTAAATACCTTTTTTCAAATCTTGATCAGACTCCGATCGGGGTTCGAACAAAACCTCCCTCAAACGAATAGAGCAATTAATGTTCCAACTGAGCTACCGTGGTGGCGTAGGGACACTAGTGCTTAACTGAGCCAGAAAAATGAAATGAACACTGCATTTATCCTATGTATTTGTTACAAATTTATTCATATAATGTTTATAAATACAAAAATAACACAAAGTTACAAGAGCTGGATGCTTTATATATATTTATTACTCCTGTGTGTAGCCTGGAGGATAATTAATGACTACGTATGATGGACATTTTGGTGTCTTGCAGCATTTACCGGCTGCTGGTGGTTCCAGGGTACATACATTTGGTAAATTCCATTGCACGCACCTGTAAGGAAAAAACAGTTTTTAAATTAAAGTACAATGTTTAAAATTTAATGTTTTATTTTCATAAAAATCTGTTTGAGACCGAATGGTAGTATATGACCACCATTACCATTGATAAAATGGCGTCATTGATTCATTTATTTTTTTATCATGCTTTTATATGTGACATCATTAATTGGCTGTTCTAGTAACTGTGCATGCATGTTGTAAGAATCAGTGTTTTAATATATTAATTGACCTTTTAGATGCACATCTCCAATAAACCTTGACACTGAAATGGTCTGAACAATTTTCAGAATCTTTTATTTCGAAATCTCTCAAACAAGATTAAGCCGTTATTAGGTGGTTTGTTGGTTGGTTAGTTGGTTGGATGTTGCTTAACGTCGCATCAGCAATTTTTCAGCTATTCGCGACGAGAACTACTTTATTAATCTCTATGGATTAATCTATGAACAAGTTCGTGTATGCATGTGAAATGCGATTATGTTTTATGGTCTGTCCTGTACCAGCGCGCACTCAGGACGACTTTAAAGTGTTAATATGCTGCAGACCAGCGTACCATTCTCTCAGTCACATTATAATGACACCAAGTGAACCAGTAAAGACCAGTCGCAAGGAAAATACACTTTCACACATGCGGGACTCGAACTCGCAACGGTGAGAGACCCTGAATTTGTAGAATAATGTCTTATCTATTAATGATTAGTTATTACTGATTAAGATCTAGAATTTACTTAGTGTTAATTACGACACAAAACAATTGGAAACAGAACAATAGCCCGGATAAAAGGCGAATCGGAAAGTTGAAACTATTGGTATAGGCAAACACCATTAACCTGTCCGCTTGACCTTTCATTATGAATATTCAAATATGATGATTCACCAAATGCAGGGATCCGCAATCAATAAACGAACAATGCATGTTTCCTTGATGTAAACAGAACATCAGTGCCCCCTACACATTAAATGTACTCGTCCACAATAAATATTTAAATGAAAAATTAATCGGACAGGTCAAGTTGTTTGAATCTACAGATGAGTACTTACTTGTTGTTGCAAGTATATCGTCCCTGAGAAGCATCAGCACATGTACATTTGAATTCACATCCATCATCCCATGTCTGTCCCTGTTGGTAGGTCTGTCCCTTGTATAAACAAACATTGGTTTGTCCTGTAATTAAGCCAATTGATAATAACAAATATATCCAGTGAATTAGGACCCCCGCCGGCAGTTTATTTTTCTGTTATTTGCACTTATGTTTAAGTAATTACTCCCAGGAAAATGAGCAAACCAACTCAGGTTAATGATATACGCATCTCCATCATTGTTGATGCTGTGCACCAAGTTTTATGAAAAAGTGCTTCATAGTTTGGAATATTTGCGCAGACAAGAATTTATTATCCATTTCGAATGGCGGGGGGGGGGGTATATATTATAATGATTTGTAGTTGAGTAGAGTAAGGATTGTTACCCCCCCCCCCCCCCCGATCAAGATGGAGGTTCAAGTTATGGGTTTGCGCAGTGAAGAAATGTTTACTCTCAGCCTATATCGAGGTGGTCCATTCTTTGAAGGTGGAGGAAATGGAGAAAAAACCAAAGTGTCCGGAGAAAACCATCGACATTCGCAAGGCGGATTAACAATTCTTCTCGTACTAGGATCTGTCCTAAGTTCCGGCTCCTTTTTGTTAGCTCTGTGTTAAACTTTCGAATGCCTGCATTGCATGTTTATTAGTGACATCTTCAATAACCACAGTTGTAATAAGATATTTAATTTAATTTGGAACTGCTTAGCTTTCTATCAAATTACTGTTTTACAGAAAACTACTTTTAAATTATTAAAATACCGGTACATAAGATTACTGATAATTAGTTAAAGATGAAGAAAATGAAGTGTAAATGCTGTGAGACAATATTGATGCCATATTGATTTTGGTCGAATCTGTTGTTGACGCGATGCAAGGGTAACAATGAGCAAATATGAACTCGTAATGCCATGAGAAAACAGAGTTTTCATTGTGATTATTTCGAATTTGTTATTTACTAGAGGAGCAAGGGTAAAAATACGGATCGTCCAAATTCGAAAAAAAAACATTTCTCGCAAAATCAATATGTGTCTTTCGTCCAGATTCGAAAAAAAACTTTTCTCACAAAATCAATACATGTATTTCGTTTAAATTAAAAAAACCATTTCTCGCAAAATCAACATGCTTCTTTTCGTCTAAATTCGAAAAAAAAATCATTTTCTCAAACAGATTACCTGTAAAAGTTCCGGATCCTCCCGTTCCAGATCCGGTTCCGCTTCCTGTGCCTGTACAACTTGGTTTGGAACAACATTCACCTGGTGGTTTAACTAAAGTACAACCTTGTGGGAGGTTAGTCCAGGTAGCGCACCTGCAAATTGTAAATAACCAAATGTCATAAATAGTAGAGTACAGACCTGTCAAAAGTTCAACACTAAGGTAACGAATTATTCGAAATATTAAATAAAAACTAAGTTAACGAATTAGTTGAAAGATTAACACTTGTCGTTCAGTTCCCTGGGACACCAATTACCCTGTCCCAATATTGTCGTTCAGTCCCCTGAGACACCAATTACATTGCCCCAATATTGTCGTTCAGTCCACTGAGACACCAATTACCTTGCCCCAATATTGTTGTTCAGTCCCCTGAGACACCAATTACCCTGTCCCAATATTGTCGTTCAGTCCCTTGAGACACCAATTACCCTGCCCCAATATTGTTGTTCAGTCCCCTGAGACACCAATGACCTTGCGCCAATATTGTTGAGCAGTCCCCTGAGACACCAATTACCCTGTCCCAATATTGTTGTTCAGTCCCCTGAGACACCAATTACCTTGCCCCAATATTGTCGAGCAATCCGCTGAGACACCAATTTCCCCGCCCCAATATTGTCGAGCAATCCGCTGAGACAATCAATTAACCCGTCCGAAAAATTGTCGAGCAGTTTTTTGAGACACCCTGTTTGAACATTAACACGTGTGCAGTTGTACTTACAAAGCTCTACATGTGTAGTATCAGGTTTGAGCACTTATGCATGTGCTTTACAAGTGCAGTATCAGGTTTAAGCATTAACACATGTGCAGTTGTACTTACAGAGCTCTACATGTGTAGTATCCTGTTTGTGCATTTGTACATGTGCAGTTGTAATCACATCCATCTTCCCATTGCTGTCCTTGTTGATACAGTTGGTTCTTGTAGAAACATCCACCACCTTAAATGGAATTAATTTGAAATATGTATTATGTTTACATCTCGTAGTGTATTTAGGACTGGACAAGAATCTTTAAGAAAGCAATACACCAAAGGGAACATGGGAATAAACATTAAGAGACTTAATACAATCACAGTGATAATAAATCTGATGGCAAAATCACTGATGGACAAACCCATTTCGGTGTGACTAAGGACAACAACCCCCCCCCTCCCCTCTGGCAGCGATACTATTAAAACACCACTGGTGGCAAAACCACTGATGGCATAGGAGCCTTAACCCTCACCTGAGGATATGCCATATTTCATACAGTAGTTCAATTATTAATAACATTTATTAGTAATAATTACAGGTGAGCTAAAAACGGTGACAGGACCACTGCTAACAAACCCCGGTGGTGAGGCTGACAACTGTTAACAAGCCTTCGGTGGTGGGACCATGATAACAAACCCCTGGTGGCGAGACAACTGATAGCAAAACAGGTTTTAGATATGTGAACAGTGAAAGATAATTTCTTACTGAATCCAGTGAATCCTGATCCAGGCTGTTGTGTAACAATTCCGTATCCTGAGAACGATCCTTGTGAACCTGTACCCGTTCCACCGGTTCCACCTGTTCCACCTGTTCCAGTTCCAGTCATTCCACCTCCTGTTCCAGTGGCAATTCCGGTTCCTCCTGCAACATGAACGTTATACTCTCATTTGAAAATCAGAATTTTAATCTACAATGTGCTAATGTGCTATAAAGGGTCTTTTTTGCATAAATCGCGAAAACTCTTTGTTCATATTAGTGAAAAAAAATGTTAAAAATTTAATAATTTACAATAAAAAAGGTTAAGTGAAGTGGACTTATAGTGTTTTACGACCGAGTCAAGATATCAAAGCGGCCAGTCCATAGATGGTGGAGAAAACCGGAGTGCATGAGAGGCTAAATGCCAAGGGACAATATGACACATTGATGCCAGACAACGTAAGCAATTTTTGGGCTACTTTTAAATTATTCGTACAAAACATCTTTTTCAAAGAAAATAAATATTCTTTGTAACCATGATATAGCTCTAACACCTATTTGATTTTTAATTTTTTAAGTGCGTCAAGGGGTGGGGGATATGTCTTCAGAATCTTTGTGCTAGCTCTCATATTGACTTTTGGCAAGTGTATCTCGCATTGGCTCACTTTTGTGAATTTATTGATAAAGCCGGTCTTTATTTTACATATTGTCTCAATAACACATGTTGTTCATTAGTAACATCAACAGTACAGTCCTGTCGAAAATTTAACATCAAGCTAACGAATAAGTGCAGCGCATGGTCATCTCAGCCAATGGTAAGCAACATCTAAGGCAGTTTTGTTGAGACTTTCAGACCACAAGCTATCTACCTAGGCCGTTAAGCTCTCACACCTTTCTCAGTGGCTCATTTTTAAACGGTACACTTCTCACATTGTGACATGGAAATCCCTGGTTTTTACCCATGTGGGATTTCTTTGTCCCACCCTAGGGTTAAGGCATGCTACACGCTATGACTGAATAAATAGCTACATTCTGTGATCCTAGAAGTTTTTAATGGGTTTTTAAAGGAACAAGGCGTGAGAAAAAGAATCAATCACTACTCGTCATATGAGATAGGGAAATCTCAACCCTCGATCTTATAAATTTGGTCCATAAGCCGAGTTCTGGATCGAATTAATAAGACCGAGGGTTGAGATTTCCCTATCTCATATGACCAGTAGCGATACTTACCATCCAATAATACATAGACTGAAGCGTATGTGTTGTAGACTAAATCATTTAGTACCAAGTGATCTAGATTCAAACTCACCATTACAGTATCCACAGAATTTCTTGCAGTTTTGTCTGGCCCAGTTTTCATATGCTCCACCACAGGCACTGGTTGTGTATTCTTGACAGTTGATCAAAACGTCACTGCAAGATCCTGTCAAAAGCAGATGTAATTCTAAGTAATATACAGTCATATTTACTTTATCTAGGGGATTTTTGATAAGATGTTTTGAATGGCGTTCCTTTCCCCCGTCAAGATTTTTTTCACTTATATCGATGCGGTCAGTTCGAGTATGTTTGAGGAAACCGGATTGGCAGGGAAAACCACCGACTTTCGACAAGCTAACTGACACAATTTCGCACACAATGGTCTATCTCTAGTGGGATTGGAACTTATGCGGCGAGAAGCGCTGTGATCCTTAAACGTGCGCTTCAGACAACTCAGCAATATCTTTTATTTCAATATTTTTTCCCTATAATTTTTTATGGAGTGAGCCATTTGCCTCTTCAATTCTGATTGGTGGTTCAGTTGTAATCTATAATTTTATTGGACGTGTGACCCGCAACCCTATTCATACCTAAATGCATTTAGACTAAAACATCCAAGTATAAATCTTAAATTATGCCTCCTTTGTGCATATAGGCTAACGGTGACCATTTATAACCAGATGGTCATATATATATCATGACATACCGTGGAATCATATTTTCGCGGTGTCTAAATTTTGTAGTTCTAAGAAAAAATATCATTAATCTAAGTGCCATAAATTGGTGGTTTGTAAACACTAGTATTCTTCAATGAAAGTTCGTAACGTAAATTGTTTGGCTGACTTGTGATTTTGTGACTTAGGTAATGTCTACAAATACAACCTTTATTCGAAATATCACCATTTTACGGTGGGTGTATACCCTACAACACAAGTTATAGTAACTGCATTAAACACAGGTATCTTGATGCTTTTTATACGATCTCTAAATGATAAACCACAGGCAAACGAAAAATTGAACAAAAAAATCTAAAGGGCCATTCCTTTTAAGATATAATGTTTGAATAAATTTATCATTACCATTTCCAGCGGTCTGTGTGTAGGATACTGCTCCGGTTACACCTATTTAAACGTGAAATTGGTATTAAAACAGAGCTAAACTATATACAATGTTTTAGCAATAGTGACCAAATTTTCCCTAGTTATTTTTCCAATTTTCTCTGTCTGTGTAAGGAACCAATAATAATGTGATTGATTTAATGAGGGTTTATATCCAATACAAGAATATTTAACTTATAACTAGACCTCATCAGCTAAAGGTGAAATGGCAAAAAATTTACCTTTGCAGTACACCAAGTGCAAAGTGCATGGTGGGTTCTTAGCGTGTCGCGCCTGCTGTGATATTGGGCATCGGTTTTAAGGCTTATTTGTGACAGGCTTGGCAAAAAAGTGTTGGTTAGACAACGGCCGGGGATCGAGCACGACCAGGACCTCCCACATACAGAGCGAGCATTAAGTCTACAAAAAAGACCGTTGATCATGAATTTATGAAGAACCCTGGAATCCTAAAAAACCATTCAATTTAATTTACAATTAATATCTCTAAATAACCACATTTAACCTAAGTTTTTTTTCTACTGACCACAATATCCACAGAATTTAGCACATCTGTCTCTGGCCCAGCCTGTGTATTGTCCGGTACATGCCTGTTGTCCGTAATCTTTGCAGTTTGGTATTTTGTCGTCACAAACAGTTGATGTTGATGCTGTAGTGGCTGTACCTATATATAAAAAATTTAAATGTCAGTACTTGAAAATAAACCTACACATAGCTCGGTGATACAGTACAGAACTGTCGAACGTTTAACATCGAGCTAACGAAAAGGAGTCGAAGCTTGGCTCTAGAGTGACTTAGATATGAAGATCTATTGGCCAAAAAGCTGCCGATATATAGGTAAGGAGGTGACAAGATGAGCTGCCGATTCAGCATCAATCGGATACAATGTAGATTTTTGACTGGTCTGTACTGTATATAAAAGATAAAACAGTAACCCCGCAATTGATTCACACTTCCAATAAGATCAGACTTTAAGACAAATGGAGTCAACTAGAAAAGACATGGTTTCAAACGAAGGCATTATTTTTTCTAAATGAAAGACCTGCAATGAATGCATCAATCTTACTAAACACGTGTCATAATAATATCCACAATAATGATTACCAAGGAAACACAATTCGCATTATATCCCATAATTTTTTATGTAATCATACCTGTGGCACCACAGAATCCACAGTGTTTTTTACAATTATCCTTAGCCCATCCGTCATAAGGAGCTTTACAAGCGTATGAACCATATGAACTACAATCAGGTAATCTGTCTGCGCATGTCTGTGGTCCAGTTGGTGTGCATACAGGTTTCTTACAACATTGGTCATTGGGGTCTGTTACCATTTGACAATTTGATGGTATGTTTGCATACTTCGTGCATCTAAAAATAATTACAAATGTACGTTTAAATTCCGATTTACAAAATTGTTCAGTTATTTTCGGGATTATGTAAAAAAAAACAGCATATTTTAATTTGAAAAAAAAAGAAATTGAAAAAAGTGGAGTGATTTAATCGCGTTTACCGTTGCAGTCATGATGAGTTATTTGATGGTGGAGAAAATCAGAGTGCCCTTAGAAAACAACTGACTTACGGCAACCAAACTGAAAACTTTCTCACGCTAGACCCTATCACAAGTGCAATTCGAAACTAGTCGGCGAGAAAATATGAGATAACATCATAGCAGGTGGTCTTTTCAGAATTTCATTTAAAATTATGTAGGGCAATAGGTGTCTTGAGGTATTTACATGATTGTACACCTGTAACGACCAGTGCTGCCATCAAGACATAATGATGTCATATTAACCTGTCTGTACACCTGCATTGTTGGCATCAAGACATTATGACGTCATATTTACCTGTCTGTGACCGGTATCGATCAGTGTTGGCATCCAGACATTCACAGCTTTAGTCACCTGTCTGTACACCTGTAGCCACCATTGTGACACCAAGACATTATGACGTTATATTTACCTGTCTGTAACCTGTAACGATCAGTGTTGGCATCAATACATTATGACGTTATGTTTACCTGTTTGTACACCCGTAGCGACCAGTTTCATTATTATGACGTCATATTTACCTGTCTGTACACCTGTAACGACCAGTGTTAGCATCAAGACATTCACAGTCATATGTGCATCCATCTTGCCATTGTTGTCCCTGGGTATAAATTGATCCCTTGTAAATACAAGCCTCTGAAAAATAATAAAATCAGAAACATATCGCCACCTGATAAAATAAAATTTGTGAGGAAGAAAGAAATAAAAAATACTTAAAGTTTGATATTAAAATCTTCTTGTATCTTTCAAATTATCGATTTGAATTTTGAGCTCATAAATTTAGAATATACCTATACGCAGGGATGTCTTAGTATTGGTGTTTACAGCGTTTAGAGTGTAAGGCGTTATCCGTCCGTCGTGGGTAATATTTTATCTTGCCCACTCCTCCAATGCCAGTGGAGATACTTTTATTACTAAATTTTGGATAAATGATTACACCAGCCTTCAAATCCAAAGACCTC
Source organism: Anadara kagoshimensis (assembly GCA_021292105.1). Taxonomy (NCBI): domain Eukaryota; kingdom Metazoa; phylum Mollusca; class Bivalvia; order Arcoida; family Arcidae; genus Anadara; species Anadara kagoshimensis. The sequence goes on along the minus strand of CM037875.1, from coordinate 16,424,013 downwards.
ACATTGCTGTGAGTTCGACTCCGATCAATCTCAAGTTCCTTGTTGTAGGCCCTTATTGGTATGTTCCTTATCAGAATCATGAACTGAGGTGTCTGTGATGTTTATTTACGACATAACGGGTGAGTGTATTAGCATTCTGAAGGTCACCCCATAAGTGCCAAATAGTACAAAGCAAACGTAATATAATAATTAGAAATGCCAATCTTTCCATTAAATTTAATTAATCAAATACATTGCATTGTAGATCCCATGCAATTCTTGGAGAAGATGCCAGTCTACAAATCCAGTGTCTCTCAACCCTGTGAGTTCGAATCTCACTCAGACCACATGTGGGAAAGTGATTTTTTCTTGTCGTTGGCCGTTTACTGGTTCACGCGGTTTCAATATAATGTGATATTTGGGAGTGGTACACTATGGCGTACTGAAAGTAGTTCTCGTCGCGAATAGCTGAAAATTTGCTGATGCGACGTTAAGCAACATTTAACAATAACAAAAGCAGCAATTTTTGGTTTTTTTTAACAAACTCCTTACTGCTATATCCAGTGGTTGTAATGTTAGGGTTGAAGTTGGCTGTTCCTGGTTGTGGTCGACCATATCCGGTGATAGAACCAGTGTATCCGGTTGGGCTTTGTCCTGAACTAGTTCCGGATGTTCCAGATCCAACACTTCCTGTTACTGTGCATTGTGGGATTCTACAACACTGTGGATCGTTTGGATCCGCTACGTATGTACAACCAAGTGGGATGTTGGAGAATTTACTACACCTGATGGAAAGAAATTTTTACGAGGTTACATATCTTGATTATGTTGTTCAGTTATTTTCGGTCATATTATGATGGTGTACGAATAACGTCATAGGTTAGAGTTCGCAAGCGGTGCTCAATCAAAATTATTGATAAATTACTTGTTCTTAAAGGTTTATGAAAAGAAATATATACAAATGGTTATATTGTGAGACGGTTGTCAAAATCATCAGTTCTACTCCATCAAACAGTTTTTAGAACTCTCGTATTTTAACCATTAAACTGTTGTCTAGAAATGGCGTTTATAGTTCTGTCGAGTGTTACTTTTGAATTTTATGAAATAATACTAGTACATTCAAAAGTAGCACGTGACAATTCTGTTATTATTTATATATTTCTACCTTTCAGAACACTGATAAAAGTGGTTAACAGCATCCTCACATCTACATTTAGAACTGCAGCCATCATTCCATTCTTCACCTTGGTGATAATATTGTCCCTTGTACAAACAGTAGGCTAAAAAAATATGTTGACGTTGATAAGTTTTATTACATATCAGCTTAAATTAAAAAACTTGATTTAGAGCGTTATAATAATGTTCATTTTTTGACTTTATTTTAATTGAAACTAACCTGTTATGGGCACTAGATATGAAAGGAAACAAATAATCTACTACAGATATAATCAATCATTAGATTATACACAAAAATACCGGTCCATGTTTCAACATAACCCCAAAAGCAAAGTATAAACTTTGAAAACTAGCAAACTAATAAAAAACAAACGTATTTGAACTGAATTGCGGTAACAACATGCAACCCTTCAATCTAAAAATCCTGTTATCCAATAAACGAATTATTTATAAGACACTATCGTAGTCAAAAACAAACATACTAATCCATACCCGAATCACAATCCAGAACCAAAAGCTTTGGAACAAGCAAGTCAGATTAGACACGTGAACTTCCACCAGGGAAGTGAGGCCGGGTGCTTCGGAAGGGTAAGCACCTCCTAGATGGAACCTGTGGTAGCTAGCATTGTGGTACATAAATGATTCAAAAGACAGGCACCATAATTGCTTACCTCCTCCAGATACTGGGGTAGTTCTGGCAAATAATGGGGGTAAGGTAGTCTGGGTTGAGAAATCACATCGGTATGTCTGGCAGCATGCGTCATTTGGATCTGGAACCAATCTGCATTGTTGTGGTAAGTTGTTGTAGTTTGGACATCTGGTTAAGTAAAACAAGTTTGGTGAGTCTTTACATATAAAGATAATGCGCTAAACTGTGTAAAATTATTTTATGTGTATTCATTCAATAATTGGCACGTGCTATTGTAGACCACAAAATATATTTTAATTAAAAGTTCAAGTATGAACACTAGTAAAATTTTATTCTTTGTGTTGTATAGTTCACTATTCACTCGGCTTTTAAAAATTGCCGAGTGCTTAACGAAAGAACAGCTTGTACCTATTTCAAGTCTTGGTCAGTCCCGACCAGGATTCAATCCCAGACCTCTTATTAGACATTTCCCACTTCAATACACTGCTAACGCTGACTGTTTACGGTATACAGTTGAGTGGGGGTCATTTCGAAAGGTGTAACTTATTTAGTTTACACATAAAAGTTAAATACTAAAATGGTGAACGGCTTGAATATTGCTCATTGTTCTTCTACAAATTAAACCAGAGGTATATTTCATTACGCTTTTAATTATTAAACGCGGGTGACGTCAGACAGCGTTCAATATTCTGTACACTTTAATCTCGTATAAATACCCAAGTCCAATGTCCAGCAGTGTTTGAGCTCCGGTTTGTCCCGACCAACCATAGCAGATAGAAAATTGTTGTTTTGCCAAGTAACTTTTGAAAATGAAATAAATAGGGTCCTCCAGATACTGAATACGTAGACCACAACATTAATATTAAAATGTCCAGTTGTACGGTAGGCAAAAATAACGTTTGTTTTACAATAAACTAAGAACGCTACAAATTTAAATCTGCCTTTTCATTTATGGCCGGTAATGTCTCGATACAAGTGAAAGCAATTTACGTCAAGAAGATAAAACAATATCTAATTAGTCACTTTATTAGCTTTGATAACATAAGTCAGACAATGATAAAAATCGTAATATTATTGACTTATTTATCTTACCATAAAACAAACGACTGTATACTTCATGTGTCAATGTTTAGTTTGTGCCCATATCAACAAACACGCCATCGTTTGTAACACCGATCAAAGATATACATTTGTTATAAATGAATTTTAATTGTGTTATTGATTCTGAATAGCTGTCAATCATTTCAATGATCAAGTTGATGACGTCACTGATTATTACCCGAAATGCAACAGTGGCTGGGTATATAAAGGAGTGAAAACTGTACATTTATTTTAGCAGCTAGTGCGCGGCAGACCCAGAAAGCCGATTTCACTCTTACAATTAAGCTCAGGAAGAGCAAGTTTTCTACCCTTAAATCATAGATAATCATATTTTGAAATAAACATTCGTTATACTATAATTTCTATAAACTCATTCTGTCCATTTAATGTTTGCTCAGTTAATTCGCACATTTATCTGTATATATTTGCTCGTGCGCCTTATTTTAAATTAAAGCTTATTCGCAAACAGTGATTTGGTTAACAATTAATATAGCTTGTGGTTTATTGCATTTTTAAAGAAACCCTTTATTTACCATCTTATCGAATCCTATGAAAAAACCTGGGTACGACACCCTTACACGTTACACATTCACATGAAGCAGTCAGTTTGTGGGGTTTGATGGAAAATAGATATGATTCTACTGCAAAAATGATTAATTGTTACGCTGAATAAACTTCTGAGAAGGGATTCCAATAAATTGCTAGTCGGCTTTATATTAGGATGGATGGAAAAAGGCGTGAGAAGGCGTGAATGTATACATTTGATGACATTGAAAATGTTTAAACGACCCCTCAACAGTATATCGTATACAGTCAGAGTTAGCAGTACATCGAAGTGGGAAATATCTAATATGAGTCGAACAATTTACCAACTGAGTCACCAAAGTTTCAACACTGATTGTGTTTTGGAACGAGGTTATTTTTTGGAACGAGGTTATCGTTAAATGGCGAGTTTTCTTGCTATCTGCGTCATGCACTTTGTATACACGCCATCCCATCTGTTAAAATGCATTCCAATTTTAAGCACTTTGCACTTTTACCACACTATTCAAATATTAAATAACACTAAACAACATGTATGTATCTGGGTTATCTGTATGCACGGAGGCAGAACAGACAGAAATTCAATGTACATTTACGTACCTGTCTGTACATTGGTAACGTCCAGCGGCGGCGTCCTCACAGGTACATCTAGCTTTACAGCCATCATCCCAAGTCTGACCCTGTGTGTATAGTTTACCATTGTATAGACAGCCAGCTATAAAAAACAACACACATAATCATATATATAGACATATATCTTCCAAGGAAAACAGAATAGGTAAACAACATTGACCTGTCTGCTTGACCCTTCATTAGGAATATTCATATAGGAGGGCCCGCCCAATACATAGGTAGTGTTAGGATTCAAGTTAATACAAACACAGTGGACGAGTGTTTATCACTCTTGATGTAGTAGACGAAATGGACACCCGAGTTTCCTACACACAAATGAACTGATCTACGAAAAACATTTAAATTAAAGGTCAAGCGGACAGGTCAATGTTGTTTACCTATACAAGCGAATAATCAAACACAAACATACTGGTCAATGTCCAAAACAACAATATTGGGAAAATAAACTTAAAACCTTGAATAATAGCAAATTAAGTTGAACACGTGAACTTTCACAAAGGAACTGAGACCGGGTGTTCAAGAAGGATAAGCATTTCAGTGCTAGCTAGATACATTCACCACGTGTAAAAAGTGAATGAAAGGAAATGGAACTTTTGAGTAGGGATGCAGCTTAACTATTTTCAGACAGGGCCCCAACTCACTTCAGATAAGAAGTTGTAATAGTAATAAATGGCTAAAATGTGTTAAATTTAAAGGCCCAGACTTAGTTTTAGGATCCAAGGACTACTGTGCACCTGGTAATCTTAATCCCTGATTAGGTCAAACATATCCAGGATAATTTTGTATTATACAGAGTCTTATCAACAATATTGTGATGTAGTTAGTAGTTTAGGACTGCAAAACCTCCGTATCAACAAATGTCAACAGAAGGGAAATCATCTACTCATGTAATTTACGAAAATCTGAACTTCAACTTAAAGAACTGCACATTTTAATATACTGCACATTTTTGCGACAATTTATTTTCGCAATTTTTTGGTTCTCGTGAAAATAGCGAAAATAAATCACACGCAAAAAAGTTGGTTTGCAGTATTTCTGAGCAGCTAGCTTTATTTTTTAAATTTATAGTAGTGGGAACAAATTCTACCATAGGGTATACACTACAAAACAAATAAATTATAAGCAATAACAGCAAAAATATTTTTGAACATTTTATGGCTTTTTGTCTACCCGACTCTCAGTTTAAGATATTTTGCAGCATTACATAACTTACTTCTGCTTCCGCTAGTTCCGCCGCCATTTCCATTGACGAATGTTGATGGTTGACCAGATCCACTTGGGCCAGTTCCAATTGTTCCTGTACCACTTCCGGTTGGTTGTTTGGCCTGTCCGTAACCAGAAATACCTGGTCCATATGATGGAACTGGAACATTGGTAGTTCCAGCTGGGCAGACAGGTGTCTTACAACATGGATCACTTGGGCTATCTTGTAAAGTACATCCTGCTGGTAGACTCTGGAAGGTTGGGCATCTATCAAGTGAAAACGTTTATTGTCAGTGGAGCATACTAAGGATAAAATATTATACATTCGCTGACCTTGTTTGAATGATTTCAATACTGTATAAGAACAAATATTCGCGTGGAAAAAAATTCATGATTTTCACGGTAAAAACTCTTTTATCGCAAATATATCTTCTCAGCCAATATATTATTTTCTTATTTCCTTTTGTACACTTTCTCTACAGTAGAACCATGAAAATTGTTAATAGTTAAGAATAGTTAAGAAGGTCACAACCGCGAGTGTCCTGCTGCTAATGTTACCTCTTATACAGGATGTGTTTTGTAAGACTTGAGGACCAAACCTTTACCCAAGACCAAAATAACACATGATATACTGGATTTCAACTTAAGCAAGTTTAGTTTGTTGCTAATTTTAGAAACATTCTAAACATTTGATTGTCCCCCATTGTCCTCGTTTATGACACAAACTATGCATTGCTTAAAACCAAGCTACGATAGTGTCTTATACAATAATTTGTTTATTGGATAACAGAATTTATAGGTTGGGTGGTTACCTCTTTTCATTTCAAATACAATGTTTGTCGTTACCTCAATTCAGTTCAAATATGTACAGATAATATTATTTTCAAAGATGAATCTAGAAAATCCAATGCAGTTTCGGGGTTCATTCGTATGAGATTGCTGTCATTAACGTTTATAGGACAATAAAATGTAAAGACATTACTAATGAACGCCGTAAAGAATTTTTGTGTTCTTAAAAGAAACATTTCTTTTAAATTGCAATAAATTAGGATCACTCCTGCATCGCTCAACTTCAATCAGAAACTTTTTCATTTGAATCTTAAAACGTGCATACACTTCTATCACTCTGTCCTAGTAAAGTACTACCGTTTAATGACGAGTTGATACATGCCTTGTTTTATGACCGTCATCATAGTATTGTTGATAAATATGGTGTATCTGTGTCCAGGATAGTCCTGGGTTATTATACCTCGGTGTTCTATTTACTCTTTGATTACACAAAGCGGTTGTAACTAGCTAAACAGGATATGCCTACCCTTCCGGAGCACCCGGTCTTACTTCCCCGATGGAAGTTTACGTGTCTAACCTAACTTGTCAGTTTCAAAGTTTTTAATTTGCTTATTAATAGTAATTCAGACATGGATTATTATGTTTGTTTTTATTACCTTTGTTGACAACTGAAGTGACCAGCTTGTGCATCATCACACATACAGGTGTAATCACAACCGTCCAACCATCTTTGTCCTTGTTGATAAAGTGATCCGTTTACATAGCAACCGGCTGAAAAATGTCAAGATTGTAAATTTGATGTTGAGATTTCACAAAACGAAATGTGATAAAACTTGTGTAAAGATGTGATTCACAAGACGAAATGTGATAAAACTTATGCAAAGATGTCCTAGAAATAAGTAAATATGCTATGGTGAAAAGGATCTTGCAGGTTGTATGAAGAAGTTTAAAGAAACCAGTGCTATAATCAACGTCAAATCTACTTTAAAACATAAAACATTGGCTTAAATGTGTGTAAAGACATGATTGTTTATTGTGCGTGAGAGTCATCTTACAACAAACTACTGGACACTATTGTTGTTAATTTATTAATTCCAGTGAACACATAAAGGTTTGTTATCAGTGTTCCGACTATGATTAAATATCTTTTTTTTCTTGTTTTGTGCTTTTTTGTTGAATTATCTGCTGTAAAGTACAGTTTTTCAACTACAAATGACTATATTCTTTTTTTATTTGGCATGCCTGCAATGATCTATCTCTATATATGTTCCTTATTTTTACTAAACCCGTAGCACTGTATCTTTTGTTTGGTGTTTTATGTTCATGATTTCATTTACTATTGTCATAGCTACATGTTTTATTCTACAATACTGTGGAATCATAAATTTTCGTGGTAATCCAATTTTTTTTTCGTGGACACCCTAACCCGCGAATTTACATGTCAGCGAAGTACTGTACATTACAAACTTACCTCAAACTATATACACAAACAACGAATTTAGCACCCCGCGAAATACTGCACATTAAAATCTACCTCAAATTTATACAAAACTACGAATTTAGCACCCCCCCCCCCCCCCCCCCCCACGAAAAAAGAATCTCAAAAATTGAACACCACGAAAATGTTTGATATCACAGTATATAGTGACCGTTTCTGACGTATACACAAACATACTTACGGATTGTTTTAGGAACAAGATTTGGTTGAGGCTGAGGAGTTGCGTTTGGATTGTAGATCATATTTGGAGCATATGTCTGCCCTGGTGCAAGAGTAGGAATCATTCCGGGAGCGTAAGTCATTCCTGGGGCTGGTGTTGGTATCATATTTGGAGCAAACAATTTTCCTGGAGCTGGAGTTGGGATCATTCCTGGTGCGTATGTTTTTCCTGGAGCATATGTTGGCACAATACCTGGTGCGTATGTCACTCCTGGAGTTGGAGGACTATAGATCATGTTTGCTGGGTATGTCATTCCTGGTGCCAAAGTTGGGTTCATTCCAGGAGCATATGTCTGTCCTGGAGCTGGCGTTGGAATCATGTTTGGTTTAAACAACTGTCCTGGTGCTGGAGTTGGAATCATTCCTGGAGCATATGTTTTACCTGGGGCATATGTTGGAACCATTCCAGGAGCATACGTTGGCTGTGGAACATAAACTACTCCAGGAGCATATGTTTGTCCTGGTGCCAGTGTTGGGATCATGCCTGGTGCGTATGTCTGTCCAGGAGCTGGTGTTGGTATCATTCCAGGTGCAAACAGTTTTCCAGGTTGTGGTGTTGGGATCATTCCTGGTGCATATGTTAATGCTGGAGCATATGTTGGCACTACACCTGGTGCGTAAGTAGGACCTGGGGTGTAGATCATATTTGGTGCATATGTCTGTCCAGGTGCTAATGTTGGGAACATTCCTGGTGCGTATGTCTGTCCTGGGGCTGGCGTTGGAATCATGTTAGGAGCAAACAATTTTCCTGGAGCTGGAGTTGGGATCATTCCTGGTGCGTATGTTTTTCCTGGAGCATATGTTGGCACAATACCTGGTGCGTAAGTTGGTTTTGGGGGAGTGTAGATCACATTTGGTGCATATGTTTGTCCAGGTGCTAATGTTGGGAACATGCCTGGTGCGTATGTCTGTCCTGGGGCTGGCGTTGGAATCATGTTAGGAGCAAACAATTTTCCAGGAGCTGGAGTTGGGATCATTCCTGGTGCGTATGTTTTTCCTGGAGCATATGTTGGCACAATACCTGGTGCGTAAGTAGGACCTGGGGTGTAGATCATATTTGGTGCATATGTCTGTCCAGGTGCCAATGTTGGTACCATTCCTGGTGCATATGTTTGTCCTGGGGCTGGTGTTGGAATCATGTTAGGAGCAAACAATTTTCCAGGAGCTGGAGTTGGGATCATTCCTGGTGCGTATGTTTTTCCTGGAGCATATGTTGGCACAATACCTGGTGCGTAAGTAGGACCTGGGGTGTAGATCATATTTGGTGCATATGTCTGTCCAGGTGCCAATGTTGGTACCATTCCTGGTGCATATGTTTGTCCTGGGGCTGGTGTTGGAATCATATTAGGAGCAAACAATTTTCCAGGAGCTGGAGTTGGGATCATTCCTGGTGCAAATGTTTTTCCTGGAGCATATGTTGGCACAATACCTGGTGCGTAAGTTGGTTGTGGGGGAGTGTAGATCATGTTTGGTGCGTATGTTTGTCCTGGTGCCAATGTTGGTACCATTCCTGGTGCGTATGTCTGTCCTGGGGCTGGTGTTGGAATCATGTTAGGAGCAAACAATTTTCCAGGAGCTGGAGTTGGGATCATTCCTGGTGCGTATGTTTTTCCTGGAGCGTATGTTGGCACGATACCTGGCGCGTAGGTTGCTGGTGGTGTATAGATCATATTTGGTGCGTATGTTTGTCCAGGAGCCAATGTTGGGAACATGCCTGGTGCATATGTCTGTCCTGGTGCTGGTGTTGGAATCATTCCAGGTGCGAACAATTTTCCTGGAGCTGGAGTTGGGATCATTCCTGGTGCGTATGTCATCGCTGGAGCATAAGTTGGCATCATTCCAGGTGCATAGGTTTGTTGTGGTACTGGACTGTAGATCATATTCGGTGCGTATGTCATTCCTGGAGCTAATGTTGGATACATTCCTGGTGCGTACGTTTGTCCAGGTGCAGGTGTTGGGATCATATTTGGTGCAAAAAGTTTTCCTGGTGCTGGAGTAGGAATCATTCCTGGGGCGTATGTTTTACCAGGTGCGTAAGTTGGTACTATTCCAGGAGCATATGTTGCTTGTGGCATCAGGTTAGGGACAGGATAACTTCCAGAAGATCCAGGGATTGTAGAAGATCCAATAAATGTGCCTTGACCACCTGTACATTTCACTTGTTTACAGCATTGTCCAGTGACTGGTTCGGCCTGACAGTTCAGTGGCAGATTAATATAGTCTGGGCAACTAGAAAATATAAAAATATTTAGTACAACACATAGCATTGTCAGATTAACATTGTTCAAAAACATTATCTGCTTCTTAAATTTTTAACGTTCTTAAAAAAATCTAAGCTATGCAAACTTAATTGAGATAAATCCCTTAAGTTGTTTTGTTAATATACATCTATTAATCTGATTTCAAAATATTTTTGGTCTGAGCACTACTGGTGAGACATTAGACTCTGAAACGGTTGTCTAGCACTGCATAATTAAAACAAGTTTACAGTAGTAATTATACTAAATCCAAACTGAACTTTCGTTTAAATACCTCTCCGTGAATATGACCTGCATTTCTTTCAAACAAATCTCTGATGATCCAATTCTTCGAAAAAAGAATTTTTGATCAATATTCATGGGTTAAAATTTCGTTGTTTTGCAATTTTGAAAAACTTTGTCAAGAGACTTTGTGAACATTGTGGTTGACATTAAATTCTCTGTGTTGTTTACTAAAAACTAAATTCCTCAATGATTGTTTTGATTTGTCGGTACGTTTATAACTAGAGGGTTTTAAAATAACTGCTTTCGATTGGTTCCCATATGGCGGAGGACACCGAAGTACCTGGTAAAAGCCACTAATCTTTTGCAAGCAAAAAGTAAAAACCGTCTCAAACTAGGATATTGGACAAAACAGTGAGCGCCGCAAGTGCCCTCTTCAGACAACTCAGCCACACTGAGATATCGTATTTCGGACAAGCTTTTTGGAAAGCAGTACTTGTATACCACTTACCGTTTGTTACATCTGTAGTATCCATATTTAGCGTTTTCACATAGACATTCATAGTCACATCCATCATACCAAGTCTGACCTTGTTGGTATACTGTTCCCTTGTAGACACAGACCTCTGATTATAAAATACACAAAAGATGTTACACGAAGTTTGTTTTTAATCGTTCATCAAAATATGAACTGTTCAAGCAAACTATAAGTTTAAAACCTTTTCACAACCATGTAAGTGTCCGTTTTGCAAATGATGATTTTTAAAGAATTCCATATTAAACTGAAGACATCGAATTAGACATATCAGTTTGAACCATTTCTGGAGTTTGCGCATTATTACGTTTCATACACTATGACGGGACTATTAACACTATAACAGTTCAGTGAAAAATAACGCCAGTCGTAGAAAAGAGCTTCATAAAGAGTTTGTAAATATATCTGTAAACACGAGAGATCTTTTTTCCAGAATTATCCACAGACAGAAAACAATATGCTCAGTACAATCAGACTAAAACATGGGAAAGGTGACAGTTAAAGGATTCCGAGTTAGAATTTTGATTATGCTAACATGCTAAAATTACAAGGAATAATTTCTTTCAACTTAATTTTATTTCGTATTGACTCGAATTCGTATTAACGGTAATAGCAATACTTTGATCAATTATAATGATCTTTGCTCGATGGAGGTGTATTCTCTATATTTTATACTAATATAAATACTTACCGTTCTGTTTTGGCTGGTTAAGAAGGTCTGAAAAACAACAACAAATTATTGTAAGAATCAATGAACTATACAAATTTCAGGTTATATTAATTTGTATTTACAGTCCAATCTGCCTTAAAGATCACCTCTATATAAGGACCACCTGCTTATAAAGGCCAGTAGAATTGTATCCCAATTGTTCTCTATTCGTATTATTTGAACCTGTATATAAAGGCCGCCTGCCCATAAAGGCCACTTTTGTTGGGGGTCAATGGGCGGTTTGTTGAGACAGATTTGACTGGAATACTTTATTCCTACTACTGTGGCAAGAAATTAAAGATGGCAAAAATCAAAGACATTGACATTAAACAAATTTCATTTACATGCATATTTCCCATCATAAAATTAACTTGAGTTTTTTTTAAACTTTAAAAATTTTGAATTTCTCTTTATTTTTTTGAAGTTTAATCAAAAGAAATGGAATACTGGCTTTGTGGCATTATATGTTTCTGTCGAGGAGAGCATTACTTTAAGGTTAAGGTAAGGTGAGTAGCGTGAAATTGTGGTTGTCGCAAAAAAGATCAAAGGTAATGAATAGAAACTACTTCAAAAACAACTGATCTGCTGACATAATCGACTTTAACGTTATTTCGTGACATCAAACTTGGTGAACATTTTTATTTTCCGCGAAAACAATAATAAATGATTTCAAATAAGTTTTAAACACATTTTATTTACATTAAACTGTTAAAAACAAACATGAAACAACATTGCTCTGTCTGTTTGGAGTTACGATCTAATGTTTACATTACAAATGCATTGCCTTATTTGAATCTCTTTGGAACCATTGCGTTAATTTTTCGATGACAGCAGTGTGTCACGCGCTCTGTGTAAAGCGATACGTCAGTTAATATCTTCAGCCAATCCGCTTTCGATGTACAGCGGAGGAATACATACCACCAAGGAATTACTTATTCATTCATAATTTCCTGCGCGTTCATTCATAAATCTATCCGGCGACTGCCGGGACGCTCTTTACGAGCGGTAACAAACGTAGAAATTTGTCATACTGCACCAATTTTAAAAATGATTTGAAAATAAAAAAGAATAATAAAAACCAACATTTGTTGTCTTTTTATATCAAAATAATTTTTAAATGATTTATGACCATTTCCCATGGCCTATAAAGATACGAAGTGAAAAAATTAGTGAGTCCGAGGACACCATATTTAAATTATGAACAACTGTTTGTTATTCGACTAAATAATTTATCATAGTAATATCTTGCCAAACAGATTATTGTTTAGTGAAAAAAGGAGAAATAGAATTTAATTTTCAAAAGTGTTTTACGGAACTATATTTTACGATCGCCAAGCAACGAGACAAATCAACATGGCTGTTCTCTTTATATGGTTCTACAATAAGAGTTATCTCGCTTTAAGTGTTCCAATCACATTAATACACCGACTTTCGGAAAATTAATAATACCTTTTTGTGGGTAAAAATAATGTAAACATAAGGATTGAATGTCACTTTGAATGCTGTCATCGAGGTATGACTGCATCAGCTCACGTTCAAAGTTAACATGAATCGCTTCGCGATTCATTTACTTTGAACGTGAGCTGATGCAGTCATACCTCGATGACAGCATTCAAAGTGACATTCAATCCTTAAGTAAATACAAGTGCTTTCGGCATACGTCATGGGAAACATTTACTGTTTAAGTTTCAACTGAGGATGTTATGAAACCCATAGATCATGGTGTATGAATAAAAGTGGACATATCAAGGTTCCTTGCCTTTGTTGATTTTTATTGTCATCAAACAAAGATCTTTAATCTATTGTACTTACTACAGAAGTTGCAGTGTTTTGGACAGTTGACCAATGCCCAGTCTTTGTACTGTGTGCTAGTACATGTATCCTGTTGGTACAAATTACAGTTTGGAAGTTTGTCCACGCATGGTGGAGGATTGGTAGGAACAGCACCTAATATTGAAATAATAACAATATTTGACCAGTTAAAATCATCCTCAAACTGTCCATTTATAATGTACAAAACAAACGTAAAATCTTCGAACACTGGAAAAATTAGTTGAACACGTAAACTTCCACTAGGGAATTTGGACTGAGTTGAGTTGAGTAATGGTGTTTAACGTCCCAGTCAAGAATATTTCACTTATATCGAGATATCACCAGCTATAGGCGAAAGTGCAGAAATTTTGCCTGTGTGTTGCATTGATTGCACTATACAGCAAGGTTCTTTAGCATGCCAAGCCCACCGTGACACAGGACCTCGTTTATTTAAAATTCCCATCCGAAAGAACCGCGACTTTCATTTCGAATTTGGACTGGTTGCTGTGGAAAGATAAGTACGTCCTGTCTACCTGGCTACACCAGTCATGCCTTAAATAATTGAAATCTAGCCATTTGTAGCTGAATGTCCTGATAGTGAAGAAGGACTTGTAGAACTTGATAAGAGTATGCATTTGAAAAGGTTTGCAATTATCAGAAAATATTCAGTTTTCAATGATAACGCACGATTAAAATATCTGATTTGGAATTATCCCTGGTCTCTGTTTTGTTGGCGGGAGAAAAAAAGCATTATTTAAACAAATTCATTCCATAAATGAATTTGATATATTATATCGACTGAAGTGTATGTAGATTGTAGCCATTGTGAAATCAAAAGCCGTTATTCTCAGATTTGTTTTGTGTTATGAAAGTTTTAAAGATATGCGTTCCATAATACAATTGCCTTATTTTAATTTTTATCTTAGCACAATTATGTTTACCATTAACTAGAGCGCAATATTATCTGATAAGAAATTCGAATACTGACCTACTCCTTTACCGCTTACACCACCGATACCAGTAAACTGACCATACTGTTTGTTAAAGTCACATGTTGGTACGGAACAACATTTACCAGGTTGTTTTTCAAGACGGCATCCAGCTGGTAAATTGTTGTATTGGGCACATCTATAATGTAAAAAAAGTTGCTTATCATTTGAATACATATAGTTTGTTAATTTTGTCTATAAATGTCACCTAAAGGAACCAATAAAGGGCCTTTACGGACAGGTGACCCTTATATATGCAGGTCCAAATATCAAGAAGCTATTTGGGTAACTTTTTACTTGTCTTTAACACATTTATGCAATCAAAATCAATGATGTCCTTCATTTAATGACTTATTGGTGGCTCATAATCAGCCCACACACAGAGATAATCGGACAAAAGTAAAGTCCTGTCTTATTAATATTAGACCATGCCTAAACTACCATCCAATTAATGCCAAAATGTTGGTGGCTTCTGTTGACAAAAAAAGAGTCACAAGTCACAAAGGTAAGATTTGTCCGATTGACATCATGCCATGCCTAAACTCATATGAAATCAAAGCCAAGGTATTCCTGATTTACTGATGAATTGATGACCAAACATCACCCAATACACAATTCACAGAGGTATAGTATAGCCTTACTTTAAAACCATGCATAGACTCACAACACTTCCAGACCCACAAGTAATAAACTTACGTTGATTGACAAGAGTACATTCCTGCACCAGCATCAACACATTGACATTCAAAGTCACAGCCATCAGACCATGCTTGTCCCTGGTAGTATTTCTTACCCTGGTATACGCAAACATCTGTAAAATAAAAACAGAATTCAATGAAATCGATCATGAAGAGTATTTATCCATACCAACAATAAAGTACTGTGAAATGTATCATCTATTTCCGTTGTTTCCAATTTCCAGGGGTCTAAGTAAAAATACCATTTCGTGGGATGCTAAATTCGAGATGTGTTGTTACTTTTTAAGTAAGTTTGTAATATGTACTATTTCGTTTACATGTAAACTCGTGAACCACTGACGATGTGTCCACAAAAACGACGAAATTGGGCCACTACGAAAATAATGCTTCCACAAAATATAAAACTTTTTTAAGCAGATCAGTGATGATAATAGATAAGACAATTCTATTATTCCTAAAATGTTTCGACAGATACTTTCAAAAACAAAAATGGTTATTTCAATGTTTATATTGTTTTAGGTGTTTAAGCATTGTTTATAAAAACAAGAGGAAATGTCTTCCGAGGCAAAACCAATATTTTTAGGAGATCAAGATATATTTTGCAATGCATACTGATCGCCTACTCTGTTTAGAAAACTTGGTTCACTGTTCAATGACTTCATTTGCTCAGCATATGACGTTATGATCGTAAATGATAGAAACCCAGTCTTTGTTACGTCGTAGTACAAAACGGGGCATGGAAACGTTTTCTATGACCTTAAAATGTAAAATGATTTTTCATTATGCACTTCGTCAGATTTGCAAGTTTTAAAATCTGAATTATTACTTTATGACTCGGGGAAAATCGACAGTCAATTCTGTAATTTTATCATTTATCATCATACACTCTGTTCACTGTCTACAAGTAGAACAAACTTACTAATTCCGTTTTGTGTGCCGACATTTTGTCCAGTTGTTGTCTGGTAAGTTGGGTTGAAGTTACATACTGGTTGTAAACAACATTCTCCGGCCTTCTTGGCTAGAGTACACTGTGGTGGAAGGTTGTAGTAGGAAGGACACCTTTATATACAAAAGTTTAAAATGCATTAAAATTTAACGTTTTTTGTATTAAATAACGTGTAAAAGGCAAAGGGTATTACAACCAAGAATGCACAAAATACAACCAAATAATCAGAGAAAGGAAATAGATTTTCATATATAGATTAAAACAACAAACATACAAAACATATCATGTCCAAATCACAATTCAGAAGCAAAGTAAAAACTTTGAAACTTGCAAGTTAGGTCAAGCACATGAACTTCTGTCAGAGAAGTGAGGCCAGGTGCTTTGGAAGGGTAAGCACTTCCTGTTTAGCTAACTAAAGACAGATTTTCAATGTAAGAATTATTTTACTGGTAGCGTTTATGTGATATAAAGTAACCCCCGTTATATAATTATTCGATGATACATTGTATACAATATGTTTTATATATTTTGAAAACATTAAAAACAATTCTTACAAGTCTTTAGAAACTTATTGAAAATGTAATGACGCCATTAACTATACATTTAACCGTATGAACTGTCTACAATAGTGCTATACCTTCCATTGCATGCCATGTAAAGTATCTAATCCTTTTAACGTGCTCTATAAAGCATTCAAATCTTTTCTCAATGCAAACCGGGTACAATTCTTTTAAGTAACAAAAACGAACCAGTGAACACAAGATAAGTATGCTCTTCATACATATTTCGGCCAAATGACCCCTATCATATCATGTTATAAGCATACTTTTTAACCACAATACCAGTCTTACTATCCTTATACGAAATGAGGCTAAATGAACCCTATTATTAGTATATAAACTTACTTGTTGTAACAACTGTATTTTCCTCTGGCTGCGTCATCACAGGTACATTCATAAGCACATCCGTCATCCCAAGTTTGTCCTTGTGTGTATGTTTTACCGTTGTAAGAACACATTCCATCTTGAAATTATAAAACAATAAACATTCAAAACCAATTCATTCTTTATTTAGAGGGTTATCATGCTAGTATCTCCTGCCTATGCGTTACAAATGACGTTCGGATACCATATTAGATTCTAATATGTGAAAGTTTGACGGTTACTTGCCGAAGGTAGGTGGGTTCTTTTAGACGTGGCACTCCACCATCCCAGAGCTGACAGATGGAAGAATTTTTAATTAGGGGTAAACACCACTAATCTAGGAAATTCCATGAACATACAAAGTTCACAACTTAATTTAAGAAATAATTAACAATTATCACGGGTAAATGTTGCTTATTTCAATTCTAACATGACTAAATAAAAAGGATTGAAATAAACATTGCGAACTCTTTCTTCGGAAGTACTTTTTACGATTTATTTGCAAAAAGGTTCATTGAAACCATTCGGCTGTTGAGATTAACTCCATTGAAATAAATTATTTTATGAATTAAA
Source organism: Anadara kagoshimensis (assembly GCA_021292105.1). NCBI lineage: Eukaryota > Metazoa > Mollusca > Bivalvia > Arcoida > Arcidae > Anadara > Anadara kagoshimensis. The sequence continues at coordinate 16,406,558 of CM037875.1, read as the reverse complement.
ATTACATCACAACCATTGTTCGCAAACATCCAATGTATATTCATGACGCATGTTTAAAATATCCAAGTTGTCCCTGGTTACGTTCTTTAGTATCGCATTAGCCAAAGCTAACTCTTTCTGTATTATTCAATATATAACTATTCTTTAAGAGTAAACATTTGCAAATAAAACATCCAATGCTATGTATAAACACATGACGCTTTCAAACCTAAATATTAATACCAATGCATCTAAAAAAAACTTATCCAACTACATTCACTTCAAAAGACCATTTTTAAAATCGAATGATTTATGTTTTTAATTAACTAACATATTTTTTACTTACAGTATCCGGTGGATCCCTTTGAGTCGGGTTCTGTAAGGTAAACAAAATAATTAATCTACATGTCCCTCTTTAGACATATAACAAACAATTGTATTACAGATGTGTGAGTACTATTTGAAAACTAATATATCAAAAATAAGCCAGAATCGATAAATTTCACGGCAATCAACGAAGCAAAAAGATTTTCTGAAATTTATGAGTGAAACCTGCAACACATAATTTTTTGGTTTGGCCTCACCATACATCCTCCATAAATCGTGATGAATTCACCATACATCCTCCATAAATCATGATGAATTCACGATAGTTACCGGAACACAAAACTTTAAAAACGATAATTTAATCCAGAAATATATATTGAGCTTTAACTTAGAGCAGAATTTACATGTACATTACCGGTAGTTTCCGGTACATGGCAACTTTGGAAACGTTAGTCTAATCCTGAAATATATTGAGCTTTAAGGTCCAACACTTACGACAGAATCCGCAGAATTTCCTGCAGTTATCATGGGCCCATGGAGCATAGGTCTGACAGTTATGTGGGTCATAATCTTTGCAGTTAGCTAGTCTGTCCAAACATGGAGCTGGTGTAGTTGGAATGGCGGCTAATAAAGAATGTAAAATTAAATGCTGAATTCCAATTCAAATTATCCAAACATTTAAGATCGGCTACTGAACAATTCAATTTATAAGATCACTTATCAATACATGTCCAATTACACATTATACCAGCACTAGACGGCCGTTTCGGAATACAATTTCTCATCAGTGGTGCTTAGGTCAAAATTGTGAAACCAAATTTTTTCCAATATTATAAACATGTTAGAGACACGAGTTCAAATGCTAATTACTTTTATATTTTATACAAGGATACGAGAATTTGAAATTATCCTACTACTACATCAATATCTTATATTCATTTTACGTTTCTCGTAATTAAAATTGGACATTTGTTTAAAGTAAATATCGTCTTTCTTGGCCAAGGTTCGAACCCCGTTCCTAGTGAGATAAAGTTTTACAGTTTGTTTACCCAGGGTCGGACGTTTTTTATTTTTTGTTTTTGTTTTTTTTATATTACTATTATTATTATTATTATTATTTCAGTCTACTGGGGTTTTCCCAATCATTTTTATACTGATATCCCGATATATTAATAACATCTATCTAGACTCAGCGGTCCATTTGCCTAATTCTCGGACTTTTTTTATTATGAACCAAAGATTTGAAAAGCATGCTTACTTGCACAATATCCGCAGAATCTGGCACAATTCTCCTTGGCCCATGAGGTATAAAGCCCAGCACAAGATTGGGCTTTGTATGAGGCACAGTTGGCTAGTTTGTCCTGGCAAGGATCCGTTTGCATTGGAGGTGCAGCTTTAAACGAATGTAGTAAAAATAATATACATGTATAATAATAGTACTTGTTTGACGTAAGGTGTAGTTGTATGAGATATTAAGCAGCAATGTTTAAGGCTGCAGGAGACATATGATTCCTTTAGCAGGTGTAAAATTGTTCGGAGAACTTCTTGATTCATACAGAATTTATACGAAACCCAATATGTTTCAAGTCTGTGATGTTCCGTCTTTTGTATTACAATTACAATCAACAGAAAAATCGCCCAAGAGCCGTTGGACTTGTTAGCCAGTCTGTCCAAACATGGGCTGGTGTAGTTGAGTGGCGGCTAATAAAGAACGTAAAATACAATACCGAATTCCAAAAACAAATTTTCTAAATAAACTTTTAAGATCAGCAACTGAACAAGTTCACTTTATAAGATCACGTATCAATACATGTCTAATATTATAAACATGTTAAAGACACATGAACGAGCAGAAATGTTAATTAAAAATATTTAAATTGATACAAGGATTCGAGAATTTAAGATTATCCTACTTCTGCATATAAATGTTAAGTTCATCTTACTTTTCTCGTAATTAGAAATGGACATTTGTTTAAAGTAAACACATTCTTTCTAGGTCTGAACTCTATTCCTAGATCTTAGTGCGAGAAAATTTGACCGTTTTCCACCGAGGGTCGGAGGTTCTGACTTGTTTTATGAGTACAAAAGACGGGGGTCCCTAATGATAGCTACATACTACACCTGCCATGTGAAAAATAAATACTTTAAATTTTATATTAATATCACAGTTATATTACCTGTTGGTGTGTATGGTGGTAATGTGGCGGGTATGGCTGAAAGAAATAGAAACATGACTGTCAAAATATAAATATTAGAATTGTTGTACATGCTACTTGATTCCTTAAATGATTCGATAAGAGCTTTACACCAATTGGAAACCTTCCATCGTTACTTGAATTTAACCAAATTAATATTTTTTCGCTTTATCTGTATTTCAAATGATAATTGAAATTTCAATGATAGGCACCATGGTGCACAAGTTGAGTTGCAATTTCGTTCTCTATATGATGTATGTATGATTCACGTACGAAATTTAAATTCCATTCCAGCATTTTCTAATTCCAAGGCTATGATTTCGTCAATGGACCTCAAACTCAATATGTCACTTACGATGGTGAGCTTACTTGCTGAATATCTGATGTTTAGAAAAAGGCTCAGTCCATGGTCCATAATTTCACCAAAGATCAATGAACCGGAACGAAACTTAGTATGTTACTCATGATGGTAGACCCACATACCATTATTTGTCCAGTATCTGTAAGCGTTTGGAAAAACATCCGAAAAATAATTGCTGTCATGTACCTGCATCACTTAATTAATTAATAGCCATTCGTTCTTGTTATTTTAATAGAAACAGATATGTTCTATTATATCTAAATTCGGATGCTACAACATACCTGCGCATGCTCTTTGTGTGAACAGGGCTTTGATTTGGGACAATTTACTGAAGTCGGTAACATACCTGCGCATGCTCTTTGTGTGAACAGGGCTTTGATTTGGGACAATTTACTGAAGTCGGTTACAGTCATAACGTGGGTGTTATCTGGGTCGGTGGCGATGTCCTTCAGTTCATTAGTATCAACACCACTTCCAACTCCAACAGAGAAGATATTGATGTTGTGGTTCCTTGCGTTAGAAGCTTCTTTAACTGTATTTGGGTGGTTGTTTGAACGTCCATCTGTCACCACAATGGCGATGTTTGGTACACCAGGACGGTCACCATTAGCTGTTGTGAACATCTTGGAGTAAAGAGTGTTCAAAGCCGCTCCAGTGTTGGTACCTCCAGATTTGTAGGGAACATGGTCAATGGCGTTGGTCAAGGATGTCATATCGTGGTATTTATTCAAGTTAAATACTTGGTATGGTCTGCTGCTAAAGATCTCCATACCTACACGGATTTTGTCTGAGGCGATTGGGAAGTCCTTTACAATACTCTTGACAAATGACAGCATTTTGTCGTAGTTAGGTTTACCAACACTACCAGATGAATCCAACATAAATACGATGTCAGCTTGTGCTCCACAATCTAAAATTCAAGATAAGACATAGGCATTCAGTACATGGTAAAAATTCAATGCATTCTAAAAATTCAAGACAAGACGAGACATTCAGCACATGGTAAAAACTTTAAGACAAGGCATTCAGCATAAGGTAAAAAAAATTCAAAACAAGCATTTAGCACATGTAAAATTTCCAACCAAAGCATTCAGCACATGGTAACGCTTACAGATATATTTGGAACGACATAGTGGGTGGTTCCATATTACTTTACGTCGCATCAGCAATTTTCAGCTATTCACATCGAGATAAAATTTGTGTAATTAATCATGGGCTTAAGATAAACAAAATTCAATAAGAAGAAGAAGAAGGAAAGAAGAAGGACCCTTGTAAATAAGAAGATGAAAATATATCAAACTTGAACTTACTTTGTGGTTTTGGTGGTGCAGTGTGGTTCGAGACTGTAAAAAGACAAAAAAAAACCATGTGTACATAATTACATTGTATGACCTAAAGTAGCAAACTAACCACATAAATGAATTAATAAAATCAACAATTTTGTCAAAGTCATGGGGCTATATAAATAGTCAAGTGTTTTGATTATTTGATATCGCTCATACTGTGAGACGGAACTTCAGATGGGAAAACTATGTTTCATTTTGAAATCCAGATTGAAACATTTATTAAAAGAGCGGTGAAAGATTTTTACATCTTGCACCCCAGGCTACGCATTTTTCCGTCAAGGTTTTTAAATGAAATCAGAGTTGTAGCTATCTATGGTTTAGACAATCAAATGGATTTTTATTGAATGATGTATGTTATTATTCAAAAGTAGAATTATATCGTCACTTGACAAGCCTGGTTCTGGACCAATTATATTAGAACGCGGTTAATATTTCTCTATCTGCTCTCTCTCTCTCTCTCTCTCTCTCTCTCTCTCTCTCTCTCTCTCTCTCTCTCTCTCTCTCTCTGATAACATTACTTAAACATACTTTCGCATGCTTTTGATGACAAAACTCCTTTAAGAGAAGACAGAGCGTCGAAGTTGTCGGCTTTGAACACGTATTGACTGTCTGGATCAGAAGCGATAGCGTTCAGTTCGTTGCTGTTAATACCATTACCAACACCAATAGCAAACATCTTAATTCCATCTTTTCTAGCTTTAGCTGATTCTGAGGCGGTGAGTTGTCTGTTGTTGGAATTTCCATCTGTGACAACAATTGCCACATCTGGAACATTTGGTCTATTTCCTGAAAACAAATTACAAAAAATTACATACGAAACTGATTGCATATTGCAGCAGTTTTGACGTACATTGTATTATCAAATCGTCTGATTCTCCTCGCAGAGAGACAGAGATAAGGCAAGTTAGTAAGTATTACCAAACATAAGCATGCAGGTTCATGGCCAAACCATAATTTTACAAACAAAGCAAAACTTATCATGTTTTAAGAGAACGATGGATACAACTATTAACATCAACCCTTCGCTGGCGTCCTTGAATCTGTTGTATACCCATGCATATTGTATAAAAAAAAATATTAACCGTTATACGAAACAATGCATTCATGATAAAAAACTGTTAATTTCTTCTCTTCTGATAATTTTGAAACGGGTTAAACATGCACTAATAAAACGCCATATCAGTGACTAAACATTCCTCCATCTTCGGATAACTCTGCTATGTCATTTACTTTTTTTGTACATTAAATTGCCCATTTGATTTATACTAGTCAAAATACAATACTAACCGGTCCCTATTTAATTGCAACCCCAAAAGCAAAGCAAAATCTTTGAAAACTGGTAAATTTAATTCAACAGGTGAACTTCAACAAGGAATATGAGACTGTGTGATCGATCCAGTAGGGTTAGCACCCCCTGTCTACAAGCAATATGAGACCGGATGCCGCAGAAGGATAAGCACTCCCCGATTACAAGGGAATGATACCGGGTGCTACAAAAGGGTATGAACTTCCAGTCTAGCTACTCGCACCGCGTGTGAATTCGTGAATAGCGTGGCAACAGTATATAATCTGTATTACCTGCTGCGGTTGAGAAACTGTTGGTATGCAAGAACTGTATAGCCTCCCCTGTGTGGGTTGAGCCGCCATGATAGTGTATGCCTTTAATAGCGTTTTGTAAAGCTGTGTTGTCTTGATATTTGTTCATGTTAAATTCAGCTTTGTGTGTTGTCTGGAAAGTGTCTACTCCGACTTGTACGTCATTTGGTCCAACTTTGAAATTCTTGGTGATATCCTGTACAAAGTTCAACATTTTGTTGAAGTTTGTTTGTCCGACACTTCCTGATGAATCCAACAGGAAAACAATATCGGCCTTGGCTCCACAGTCTGAATTATAAAAATATAAATATGCGACATTAAAAGTGAGTCGATACGCATAGAAAACACCACCTCCGGCGATTTCTTAAAATTGTTTATGTAAATCTTTGACACGACGTTTGTGAAATTCGAACTTGATATATATTTTATCAAAATATATTAGTACTATAACAGCATTAAATTTGGAAGAAGATAACAAAAGTAGGGTAGCACACCTTCATCAAACTTCCTCGGGATGATTCTCTTGGCAAAAGCAATGTCAACTTCACATAAGGGTCAGGTTGGCTCAATAAGTAGGTCAATAGTAGTAAATAAATGCTAACTATTATCACTTATGTCTCTAAAGTCTGCTTTTGGACAATAGTTTTGCTTTAGAATATTCATCATTCCCATTATGAGACAAACGAAAATCATTCTTTATAAATTAGGTTACAGTTACCCATAACCACTCTAGTTTTCTATACATACCTGTTCTGTTTGGTGTTGGAGCAGCAATGGTGGCTTTAACTGAAATAAAAATAATAATAAATCTGTTTTAAATTTCGAATTTTGAAAACAATTATTAAAAAATAAGCTCTAGAGAGCTTTTGATGAATACAAAAGACAACTATATATATGTAATTAAACAAAGGCACGTTATGAGGGCTGTCAGATTGCGTGATAACTCAGCGTCCGAACAAATTTCTGACGCGAGTTCCAAAAAGCGTTTTAAAAACTTTAAAAGGCGTTTTTTCTTGGCACTCAATACAATGGTGTATATATAGGCAAACATCATTGATTGTCCGCTTAAGCTTTCGTTAGGGATATTAATATGTCTAGTACACGGGCAGTGTGAGAATTATAGCGCTATATATAACTTCCATTGTTGTTAAAAGCAAACTAATGATAACGCGCTAGCACACTTTTTTCTGATATGCACAGCAACTATAAAAAGCCATTTCTAGACAGTCCAATGGTAAAATGCATAGTGAAATTATAATGCTTGTATTCCGTATAATAGTTTTTGTTTTATATGACGTAGATTTATTATTAAACATCGCCCGTACCTTCACAAGCCTTCTGGGCTAGTTCTCCTTTAATCTGTTTCAAAGCATCAAAGTTGTTGACGACAAACACGTGCTGGTTGTCAGGGTCTGTCGCCATTTGGTTAAGTTCTGATACCTTGGGCCCGCTACCGACACCGATTGAAAATACGGTTACACCTGCATTACGTAACAAATTGGCTTCATTTGCTGTAGCGCCATTGTTGTTAGATTTACCGTCAGTAATGACAATAGCAATCTTGGCAGCGTTGTTTCTAGCTCCATTGGCATTGGTGAAGCTGGTTTCCCTGGCGTATTTCAGAGCGTCGGCGGTGTTTGTGCCACCTTGGATGTATCTAACATTGCTTACTGCGGTAGCGGCTGAAGCCTTGTCGTGGTATTTGTTCAGATGGAATTCCAAATGAGGTTTGTCACTGAATGTGATGACAGATACCTCTGTTGTTGTGGGACTGATATCAAATCCATTTACCATAGTTTTAACGAAATCCTTCATTTTTCCAAAGTTAGTTGTTCCCACACTTCCGGAAGAGTCAAGGATGAAGACAATATCAGCTGGCTGGGTACCACATCCTGTTAAATAAACAACAAACGGTAAATTTGTTAGTCTAGGGAAAACACGGTAATGTCTATTTTTGTGGGATTTTTCAGTCTCTTTGCTATTTGCGTCGCATATTTTAGTATTTTTATGTACAGATGCAATGTAAAACATATTGTAATGGTTAATATCTTATTATTTCAGCACATGTCTGAGTTTCACAATAATTCCTTAACTAAGATTTTCCTCGACTTAAACCTGACAAATTTGACATTTCAGGTAAAAATTCTTTACAGTTTCAATTTTGGCAACTAAACTTTTGGCTGGCATCTTTTAAAAAATTATAAAGAGCCTCATTGGCCCCTAGATACAAACATGTCACTTTGAGCCCTGCTTGGGGAAAAATACAAGTTTGGGCGCTAGTTTGTCGAAGCTTAAGGTTACTGGTTTTCTCCGGGTACACATATTTCTTCACCTTCACAAAACCGTATTCAGCTAGCTAGTTTCTAGCAGAAATTTTAGTTTTAGATTTTTTGCCCATGGAAAAACTTTTGAAGAAAGAAATTCTAATATTAGACTCATTGCATATAGAAAAACTTACGGATACGTTTTCATAAAAAATGAGACAAAACGTCTCCCCACTTCGTTTAGATAATGGGTTAATTCTATATTTGTTTACCTGGTGAATTAGTGGTGGTTGGTGGTGGTCTAGTGGTGGGTGGTGGTGTGGTTGGTGGTGGTGTGGTTGGACAAGCTTGTGCATTACATGCTTGTGTTTCTTTGGCGGGTCCAACACAATTTTTTCCTCCGTTAGAAGGTGGTGGGTTGTTACAATCCCTTTGTCTAAAATGGGTTCCACCACCACAAGATTTTGTACATGGACTGTATGTTCCCCACCTGCTCCATTTGCCATCAACTGTAATGAAAGAAAATTTCAAATTTAAACAAGAGTACCACTTGGTCTTGTAAAGATCAAGCACGGCCTAGTGGACATTTCAAGAAAAAAATACTCAATAGCCAGTGACAGTCAAACTAGAGGAGGACACAGATACAGACAACATCACACCAACAAGGAATGTTACAGATACTCCTCTTCTTTATCAAGACAATACAACAATGGAACAGACTCCCATCAGAGGTTGCAACAGCTCCATCAGCAGCAGACATCATGTTCTTACTGGATAGGCTACCAGTACACCATCCTACATTCCACTGAAATAAGCAGCTCTTTATTATAATCCACACCAACTTCCCGCAAACTAGTTTGATGGGGTATATAGGAATCACCATGTCTGTCCGTCCGTTTAAAATCGTATCCGGGCCATATCTCATAGCTGCATTGGAGGACTGTTATAAAACTTCACATGAATAATCTTCATGGTCAAAAGGTGTGTCATGACCTTGAACCAAGGTCATATCGGAAAGGTCAATGTCGTGGGAAACGATAAATGTTGGGGGCGGGGGAAGGGGGTATTTGGCTCTCAAGAGACAGTTCTAGTTGTTTTCAATTGTAAATAGTGCATTAAGAGGTTTTTAACCATCCATCTCATGCTTGAGTAAGTGATGCACTCCAGGAGTAGGCCTACTCAGCAAATTGAAGAAGGAGAAGAAGAAGAAGAAAAAGAAGAAGAATCCATGTTGTTTGTCAACTGCTTATGGTAATTTCAAGATTAAAACCTAAATTATACATATTCGAACTTTGTAGGTACTTTGTCAAAACTGATTTAGGAAATTAACAAAAAGGATCTTAATATTATGTGCAGAATCAAATGTACAAATGATTTAAAAACATTTGGACAGTATGCATGATTTATATACATTTACGTTAATAAATACAAAATTGATTGAATCTAGTTTATTTCTTATTTAATGGCATTTATAATATAACTTGAATTTATTTGATTGCGGAATTTAGATGTAGATTTCCAAATAGGATGCACAGTAGAAATGAACATTAATCTACAGGCAAGACGGTCTCAAACAAATATATAAGGGCCATCTGCTTTTAAAGGTAATTTTATTTGTTCCATTAGGTGGCTTTTAAAGACATGACAGACTGCAAAAAATTATTGCAACAGGAGTTTCCAATTTAAGGAAATGCCCAAAACGTTCTGACGTCATTTTATTAGAAGGTCGCAAAAGCAAATACGTTTTTGTTTAACAGTTCACAAATGTGAGCGTTAAAGTGGACAAGGTCAACGTACGTGTGACATAATAACAACATCTATTTCTGTAAATTAAAATTTGAACATTTACACCCACTTCTAAGATATCGGCCCACGATCGTGACGACCCATAAACTCTTATCTTTAACAAGGGATCGGCAACGTGGAATAAAATCAGAAAATTAAGAAACCGACAGGGCAATATTATAGATAGTGGACAGAAATTTATAATCCCCTAACCACCCACAGGTCAATAATTTAACATCTTTATTTCACTGACAGTCCATAATGCAATAATTATTTAAATTTGTATTCCCCTCACTTTTCATAGGGCAATAGTTTTTTAACATTTTTATTGCCCTTACCACCCATCAGGTCAATAGTTATTTACATTTATGTTGCCCTCAATACCAACAGTTGAACAAACGTTTACATGTATAATGCTTTCACCACCCACGGGACAATAATTATTTACATTTATGTTGCCCTCGCGATCATCAGGTCAATAGTTATTTACATTTATGTTGCCCTCACGACCCATAGGGCAATAATATTGACCTCACTATCCACAGGGCGATAATTATTTACATTTATGTTGCGCTCACCATCATCAGGGCAGTATTTTTTTTCATTTGTATGCCCTCACCGGGGTACTTACTTTTTCAAACCATTTATATCGCCTGAACGCCAGTTCCAACCCTAAGAGCCTTGATCCAAGCCTGAGCGCCCGGACCAAGCCTTTACGCCAGATCTAAGCCTGAGCGTCCGAACCAAGCTTGAACGCCAGATCCAAGCCTGAACGCCAGATCTAAGCCTGAGACCCTTGATCCAAGCCTGAGCGCCAGATCAAAGCCTGAACAAAAGATCTAGGCCTGAGCGCTCGAACCAAGCCTTAGGGCCGAATCCAAGCCTAAAAATCAGACCAAACCCCGGGAACCAAATCTACGTCTGAGTCTAGACCCAAGCCTAGGTAACAGATCTTACCCTGAGCGACCGATCCTAGACGGGAGACAGATCTAAGCCTGATCGCAAGATCTAAGCCTGATCGCCCGATTCAAGCCTGAGAGCAAGATCTAAGCCCAAACACCCGATCCAAGCCTGAGAGCAAGATCTAAGCCCAAACACCCGATCCAAGCCTGAGAGCAAGATCCAAGCCTGAGCGACCGATCCAAGCCTGAGAGCAAGATCCAAGTCCGAGTGCCTAGACGGGAGTTTTAAAAAAATGGGATTACAATATCTGTATTTTTGTAGCTGTCCGGTTTGTCTGCTTGTGTTCTTATTTGCATTGATCGTGTGTCAAACACATGCTTTAACTTATAATTTACTTCTTTGTTTATTAATAAGAACAATATTTTAATAAATTGGCGGCGTCATTGGTTCAGCGGACTAAACCGTGATGAATATTAATTTACACTCCATATTTTATTGAAAAAAACTCTATGTTATGATAAATTTTAACATACAAGAGAGCGAAATGAGTTTAAGTAGTGATAACCTAATTTACATATTTTCGGTAAAAGGAGACTCGTCTTTTCATCCACTTTTCCTTTGGTGAAACCTTAGTGGCCGAGTAGTCCAAAGCGAGGCTTACGTATCAAATAGCATCTCGGGTTCAAATCCCATTTGGGACAAATACAAGTATGAGTACGTGTATCGGTTCGCTTGCCAAAGATTGTGGTTTTCTCTGGGCACTCCGGTATTCTCTGCTATCCATGAACTGAACGCCTGAAGTGAAAGAATCTTGACTGGGTGTAAAACACTATTCCAGTCCATTCGTCTGCATACAATGTTTTATTTCAGATTACGTAAATCATAGCTTACTCTAATTAAATGTAATTTCAGATGTAACTCATGTGTTCCTTACAGTTTTAATCATACCAACCATTACAGTCAAACCTGTCTATAAAGGCCATCCAAGGGAACTAGTAAAACTGGCATTTAAAGGCAGGTGACCCTTATATACAGGTTCAAATGACATGGATAAACAACAATTGGGATACAATTCTACAGACCTTTAAAATCAGGAGACCCTTATAATGAGATGTCCTTTTAGATAGGTTTGACTGTATATTAAAAATATTTTAAAAGGCGTTAAAACGCCATTTTTGTACCATTTAAACACTGTTTGATATGAAAAAACAAAATTTCATTTAACCATTCTGAATTTTAATGATAGTTGCTAAAAAGCTTCAGTTGATTTTTTGCATGCCAGACTTTAAACCAATCTTTTTGTAATGTTAATTACATTTTAGTATTTCAAACACAATTTCAGTTTTATTTTATTCACATTATACATTTATGATGCATATTGTATGTAGACCAATGCTGTCGCAGATTTCTAGATAAACAGATGCCAGTTTTACACAGCGAACTTGTCACGCATTGCAGGCTAGATAATCTAACCTTCGAAATAGTTCAAGTGTCCTGATCACGTGGTTTAAGCGTTGTCGCTAACTTTTGACTTTATACTTGGTAATGCACACAACAGACCTGTCTAAAGTTAAGCACTCAATTAACAGATTAGTGCCCACTCGGGGTCTCATCTCGGCCCCTCGTTTCAACATATGCTATTAGTATTTATCTCTTGGTAGCTTTTCGAACACTATCTAACAATGTCTCGGTCACTCGACAACCGATCCTTGACTTTTTCGTCAGCTCAGTGTTAACTAAACTTTCGACAGGTCTGCCCTGTTAGTTTTTTTTTTTTTTTTTTTTTTTTTTTTTTTTTCTTTCTTTCTTTTCTTCTTTTTTTTTTTTTTATAAAAGAAAGCTTTGTAATGACGTGAAATCAACATCTTGTCAATCCTTGTTTTATTCTTGTTCAGCATTTCCGGTATAGACCGCCGGTTGTGAATTTTTCGAGAGGTGATCAGAAGTGTCAAGCAGACATACGGCCCTACTTTTAACAAGGGCATACTTAATATAAAGGAGTAAGGCCTTGGGTTCAGTTGGGTCTTAACAATCATGACCCCTTAAAATGCCGTTTGAAAAGTGCAGACAAGTTCAATTTAGGCCCAAATACTTCATACGGGGATAACTTGTATAGCTTTAATTGACCAATGATAATTTGGAAGAACTGAATGATCAACCAATAAAAAATTGGAGTTATCAGTGGCCGAGACTTGTAGAGTTCATGCTTACGGATAACTCCGCTCGACTCATATTTTATGTCTAATTATTTTTAACAAATGTTGTTGAAGACTTTTTAACGAGACTTAAAACCGCAATTTAATTTGTTTCTGAGCCTAAATTAACAAGATTTTTAATTATTTTATGTTAAAAATTCAGATAGTGTTTGGAAGACTTTGTTAATAAATGTAGAACTATATTTCTCCAAACAAAATATGATAAAATAAAAGGCCATTCATGAATTACCTCGCCCTATTAGCTATAAATCTGACATTAAATAATCAGTATTGGTCCGTAGCATTCCGTATAGTAGCGGTAGCATTCCGTATAGTAGCGGTAGCATTAATATCCGTGACAATTTTTTAATCAGCCACAGATAAAAAACGTTCTACTGTATTTCCATAAATTTAGTGCACATGGTTTTTATTATCTATTTTCCATTAAACTATCAATAAAATGCATTAAAAATGCACTGACCTAACTAAATTATGTTTTTAATTAAAAACATCATTGTTCAGTCCTCTTGTACATAGAGAAATTTTGCGAAAATTTTGAATATTTGATCAAGTTTATACACCAATTGGGCCTCATTCAAAGTTACATGAGAGCATTTTGGGTCAGGTAGGTCATTGTTGCTCGGGTGTTTTCCAGGTGTGATCATCATGAATATTCCAATTATGACATAACGTTTATATAGTTGTTCCAAGTAAGAAGGTACAGAAGGGACAATTTTGACATAGTCATATTTGTTTTGTTAAAAAGTTAAAAAATTGTTCTATGTACAGAATTAGGTTTACTTTTTCATGAATGAAAAATATTTTTCCTAATTAAGTCAGTATATTTTGTATAAAGTTTTGACAATTTTTGTGAGTTTGTTGGAAAATACGACTTTATTCTTGCATTTTCCATGTGCACTGAATTTGTGGAAATACAGTACTAACCAAGGCCGTCTCAACTCTTGCTTCTTCGTAAGCTCGAACTCGTCAAGGAATTCATTTATGGTTAGTTACGATCAACTAAGTACTTGTGTGTTTATTTGCTCAACGTTGTGCACCCGTATTCGATTCTTTCCGACAACGGAAATTGGCTTTCCCAGGGCCATGCGAGAAATTAAATCCGCAGCTGAAACGGCTAGATAATCCGTGAATGCGTGACGGGGACAAATGATGATTGATGTAATTTAGCCATATATTACAAATCCACTTACCTTCACATGCAGTTTTCCTCAATTCAGCTTGAATGGTGTTCAAAGCATTAAAGTTGGACACGGTGAAAACCTTTGTATTATCGGAGGCAATGTGGTTCAACTCGTCCTTGTTGATACCGCGACCAATACCAATGGCGAACGATTCAACTGGCAGTTTATGAAGAGCATTTGATTCGGTAATAGTGGCAGGCTTGTTGTTAGACTGACCATCGGTCATGGTGATAAGGATGTTGACCACGTGATCTCTGTCTCCATGAGCCTTTGTGAAAGCATTCTGTGCCACATAGTGGATAGCTTTGTCGGTGTATGTGGATCCACTTTGGTATGGAATGTTCTGAATAGCCTTAACAAGCGAAGCCTTGTCACCATGTGCGTTCATGAAAAATTGTTGATGAACGGACGTGGAGAACGTTGTGACTCCAATTTGTACATTCCGTGGCCCTATGTCGAAAGTTTGAGCAAACTTAGCCACAAAGTCTTTCTGTTTTTGGAAGTTGGCTGTTCCGACACTTCCAGAAGAATCTAACAGAAAGTGTATATCAGCGGGAGCAGAACCACAACCTAGGAAATAAAAAATAATAATTGAAATCGGACAACTAAAAATATAAATCGAAAATAAACATACTGATCCATGTTTAAATCACAATCCAGATAACTCAAAGTAAAAGTTTAGAAAACTGGCTTACTGTAAACATGTGAACTTCCACCAGGGAAGTGAGGCCGGTTGCTCTGGAAGAGTATGTTCCTTTTGTGTTGCAACGTTTAAACATAAGGAAGATAAATAAACTATCGTGGTAATATAGTACATTTATCAATGTTAACCGCCCTTTGAATACTAAACAGGGGTTCAAAATTATGTTTTGTAGTGGAAGGTCCAAGACCTTTTGTCATTATTTTTGCCAGGTCCCACATAAAATTGTGAAAGTTCAATATCTTCCGATGATGATTGAACGATCCATGTAAAATGCATATTAAAAGAAGTATTATCCTGAGAGAAAATGATAGGTCCATAGGACTTTATAGTTTAAATATCAAAGGTCCCAATGTAAAATCATTAGGTCCCGGAACTGAGGAATTTTGTACCCCTGATTGTAATGTAAAGCCTATCCACCATTTGATTGTAACAGATTGGAATTTTTACAATTAAGATAATATGGAAATTTCAAATTAAAGAGAAGAAATGTCAAAATCCAATATATATATATTAAATCAGTGAAATGATGTTACTGGTTCTGTTTTAAAGCAAATTGCTGCCGTTTCAAAATCTATTTTCAGAAATAATATACATATTTAGAAGTTATGGAAATTGACATCAAATGATAATCAATTTTTAAAGTTTCAAATATATTTAATGTTACATTTAAATTTTAATAAAAAGATAATTTTATACCACACTAAAACAAAAATAAAAGTTAATCCGATATGTTTTTTCTTTCATTTCTCCCCGTCCATTATATTTATATGGTGGTCGATCTTTGGTATCTTTGGCTATTTTCAAGTAAAATCCTAAAGGCCATTTTATTATAATTAAAAAGCGATTTGAAATTATTTCAGTAACCATTGAATGCGATCTCTCTCTCTCTCTCTCTCCTCTCTCTCTCTCTCTCTCTCCTCTCTCTCTCTCTCTCTCGTGTTTATTTTGTACAATAAATGACATGTTAATATGTTTGAATATTGTGAAAGTATGTTAAATGTGGATAAAACATTTTTAAAAAATAACAATAATATCATTAAAAAAATTAAAAAACAAAAAACAAAAAAGAAAGCCAAACTTGACAAATTAATGGACAAAAGGAAATTCAATAATTTAATTTACCTGGTGAAATGGTTGTTCCCGCTCCATGGGTTGTTTCTAAGCTTAGAAACGCGAAAAAAGCTATCAGAATTGTCCGCCGCATGCTTTCTACACGACGGTACTTACGAAAATTGATTGGGTTACGGCCCCAATGCCCTTATATGTGACTCTTGGTTACAGAGATAACCTGTAAAGACATAGATTTGGACATAGCCTATTATCTGTTTAGATATTATATTAACATTGAGATAAGGCAGATTGGCACCATTTCCTCCCCTCCCTCTCATTAGACAGTTGACTACAGGGTCAATCGGATCACGGATTTGTTCCAGTACAAATGGTTTTCAAATGAATGAATGAACGAATCAACAAAGTTTTTGGCACCAATAACAAACGAAAAATAATATAAAAATATGATATATATTAGACTGTTGACTACAGGGTGAAACGGATCGAATGATTTTCGACACCAAAGCTTGACAAATGAATGAATAGGAGATCTTTAGATATTTGAATCTCGATTTGGCAGTTGTCTTCGAGATTTTGTTTGCTTGAAACATCAAAATGACCATGTTTCACGACAATCAACCCAAAATAAATAATTTTAAGATCTGGTATTCTTAAAATGTATTGCATAATAAAGCATTAAAAATGACCATCCACATGGAAAAAGGGTCCTGAGGTAAAAAAAAAAATGAGAATGACACTTTTTAAATATATTTTTGAAGCATCAACATTAGGTTATGCAAAATTAATAATAAAAGTGAAATCAACCCAGGAGTTGTGGAAAAATTGTCAAAAACAATAAGCCATGGTTTTTATAACAGATTATACACATATTTGTTTTCTTTCATTACTTTTTCTGCGTTATGATTGGATATTTGTTTTCTTTCATTGCTGTTTTCTGCGTTATGATTGGATATTTGTTTTCTTTCATTACTGTTTTCTGCGTTATGATTGGATATTTGTTTTCTTTTATTTCTGTTTTCTGCGTTATGATTGGATATTTGTTTTCTTTTATTGCTGTTTTCTGCGTTATGATTGGATATTTGTTTTCTTTTATTGCTGTTTTCTGCGTTATGATTGGATATTTGTTTTCTTTCATTGCTGTTTTCTGCGTTATGATTGGATATTTGTTTTCTTTTATTACTGTTTTCTGCGTTATGATTGGATATTTGTTTTCTTTATTACTGTTTTCTGCGTTATGATTGGATATTTGTTTTCTTTTATTGCTGTTTTCTGCGTTATGATTGGATATTTGTTTTCTTTTATTGCTGTTTTCTGCTTTATGATTGGATATTTGTTTTCTTTTATTACTGTTTTCTGCGTTATGATTGGATATTTGTTTTCTTTTATTGCTGTTTTCTGCGTTATGATTGGATATTTGTTTTCTTTCATTGCTGTTTTCTGCTTTATGATTGGATATTTGTTTTCTTTCATTACTGTTTTCTGCGTTATGATTGGATATTTGTTTTCTTTTATTGCTGTTTTCTGCGTTATGATTGGATATTTGTTTTCTTTCATTGCTGTTTTCTGCGTTATGATTGGATATTTGTTTTCTTTTATTGCTGTTTTCTGCGTTATGATTGGATATTTTTCTTTCGTTGCTGTTTTCTGCGTTCTGATTGGATATTTGTTTTCTTTCATTGCTGTTTTCTGCGTTATGACTGGATATTTGTTTTCTTTCATTACTGTTTTCTGCGTTCTGATTGGATATTTGTTTTCTTTCATTGCTGTTTTCTGCTTTATGATTGGATATTTGTTTTCTTTCATTGCTGTTTTCTGCTTTATGATTGGATATTTGTTTTCTTTCATTGCTGTTGTCTGCGTTATGATTGGATATTTGTTTTCTTTTATTGCTGTTTTCTGCGTTATGATTCGGTATTTGTTTTCTTTCATTGCTGTTTTCTGCTTTATGATTGGATATTTGTTTTCTTTTATTGCTGTTTTCTGCGTTATGATTGGATATTTGTTTTCTTTCATTGCTGTTTTCTGCGTTATGATTGGATATTTGTTTTCTTTTATTGCTGTTTTCTGCGTTCTGATTGGATATTTGTTTTCTTTCATTGCTGTTTTCTGCGTTATGATTGGATATTTGTTTTCTTTTATTGCTGTTTTCTGCGTTATGATTGGGTATGTGTTTTCTTTCATTGCTGTTTTCTGCGTTATGATTGGATATTTGTTTTCTTTCATTACTGTTTTCTGCGTTCTGATTGGATATTTGTTTTCTTTCATTGCTGTTTTCTGCGTTATGATTGGATATTTGTTTTCTTTTATTGCTGTTTTCTGCGTTCTGATTGGATATTTGTTTTCTTTCATTGCTGTTTTCTGCGTTATGATTGGATATTTTTTTCTTTTATTGCTGTTTTCTGCGTTATGATTGGGTATGTGTTTTCTTTCATTGCTGTTTTCTGCGTTATGATTGGATATTTGTTTTCTTTCATTGCTGTTTTCTGCGTTATGATTGGATATTTGTTTTCTTTCATTGCTGTTTTCTGCGTTATGATTGGATTGTTCTAAGCGCCCTTTTCGCTTACGGAACGTCAAATGTCAGTTATATATTACTGTTTTGTCATACTTATGAGCCATTTATCGGATATAAAGATTGAAAAACTAAAGTGTACGTTAACGGATCACAATTCCTGTCACTGCCGAGGTCCAAATCCGCCTCAAACAGATCTTAGTGTTAAATTGTTTGGTCAGTTCACTTGCAGGTTTTCTCGAGTACTCCGGTTTTCTTACTCCATCCAAAAG
This sequence comes from Anadara kagoshimensis, assembly GCA_021292105.1. Classification (NCBI taxonomy): domain Eukaryota; kingdom Metazoa; phylum Mollusca; class Bivalvia; order Arcoida; family Arcidae; genus Anadara; species Anadara kagoshimensis. The sequence continues at coordinate 16,387,847 of CM037875.1, read as the reverse complement.
CTGTTGGTCTCGATATAAAAGAATGGGTGGTGACTGGGACGTAACACATCTTTACTTAACTCCGCTCCTTAAATTATTTTGGAGAACCCAAACCGTATGCGTCCATCGAAAATCGGTAGTTATATATCATTAGTTTTATGGCCGTCATCACAGTATTGTTGATAAGTTTGATGTTTATGTGTCCAGGATTGCCCTGGATATATTTGACGTCTCATAGTTCCATGTTCCTTTTACACAATTTTGATTACACACGTGGCGGGTGTAGCTAGCTAAACAGATGTTTACCCTTCCGGAGCACCCGGCCTCACTTCCCTGGTGGAAGTTCAAGTGTCTAACCTAACTTGTCAGTTCCAAAGTTTTTACTTTGCTTCTGGATTGTGATTCGGACATGGATCAGAATGTTTGTTTTTGATTAGTCCCCAATTTCATAACTGATTTGTTAACTTAAAACCTGGTAATTTGAAATCTGAAATAGTTCTACTGTTCAAGACATCAATGATGAATTGAAGGTGTCATTGTGTAAAAATCAGCTTATTACATCAATGACGTCACATTTCTGTATTTTTCAAAAACTAAAATTTTACATTAAAATCTACAACCATGCAAAATTTCACTTGGTTGTGTAAAGAAATTTTTAAAAAAATTGTGAAAAGTTAAAAGTGAGACATATACATGTATTATAATATTATAGGACATATATGTTTTTTTTTTTTTTATTTAATTTAAAATTTCAAACATAACATACTGTCAAAATTTTTAAGATTTCGGTTAAGGAATGATTGTTAAACATGAGCCAGTTACCTTTATGACTATACTTGTAGTTTTTTCTTGCATCTCAGATAGAAAAATTAATAAAGAGCGGCGACAGGTATTTCAATCTTGCACACCCTTGAGCAAGTTTCCCGCCAAGAATTAAAAGTGAAATCGGAGGTGTCTATACATATAGATTGAGAACAAGATTGAATAGATATTAATTGAAGTTTATTATTCAAGAAATAGAATCAATAACTACGTGTGGTGTCAGATAGGGAAATCTCAACCCTCGTTCTAAAATAGTTGGTCCAGAACAAGGCTTCCTTAAAAAATATTAGAACTTGAGTTGAGATTTCCCTATCTGACACTAGATGTGATCGATTCTAGCAATCTAAATTTGTTTATTTTATGGACTTATTTTTCAAAACATGTGTGCCATATTCTTGGTCTCCTTTACCTTTACTAAATACATTGTACATGTTTTCAACCTCTATTCGAAAACATGATAAATGGACTAGAGTAATGGTGGGTTACACCGCAGACAAGATTCTTTCACTTATATCGAACCTGTCAAGTTCAAGGATGTCGAGGTAAACAGAAATGCCTGGAGAAAAAAAACTGTCCATCAGCAAGCTAACTGACAAACTTTCTCACACTTTAGAACGGGATTCTAATCTAAGCGGTGAGAGGCATTGTGATCTGCAATCGTGCACTACAGACCACTTGGCTACCGAGGGGCCTTGAAATATAGTGAACAGACTGCTCTATACTTAATCAGTGCTGTTAAGAACTAGGTGTTCATTCCAAAGAATAACCAAAATGTTGAGTAAAACATTCTTTCTCGAAGAAATAACTCCTTGTTAATTCAGTTCATTTCAATCACGATTCTGTGAAATCATTTATTTTAGGGGTGCTCTGTTTTCGTAGAATTGGGAGGGGAAAATTTTCGTGGGGCGATAAATTCGTGGTTCGTTGTTGCAGTTTAAAGTAAGTTCGCGATATACAGTCAAATCTGTCTATAAAGGCCACCAAATGGAAAAAAGTTAAAGTAACCTTTATGAACAGGTGGTCTTTAAACACAGGTTCAAATAATATGAATAAAGAACAATTGGGATACAATTCTACTGCTCTTTATAAGCAGTTGATCCTTTTATAGAGGTGGCCTTTAAGGCAGGTTGGACTGTATACCATTTTGCTGACATGTAATTGCGTGGGTTAGGGTGTCCACCAAAACAACGAAAATTGGAATCCGCGAAAATATATTATTTCACAATTCTGCATACAGATTATACTACAATATTAATGACCAAAGTATTTCGTTCGGCAAAATTCTGAATGAACCAATACCGTGAGAAAATTGGTTAAATTTACAAAAGTATAAATTTAGTCTATTTAATTCATGAAATTTGAGTCAAATCGAGTTTAATTTCAGAACTTTATATCAATGAACGGCTGATTATTTAAGAGAAGTTCAACAATCAGATTTGAACATTGTTGATAAAGCACGGACCGACTAAATGTCTTGTATTAGGTGTGTAGTGTACAATCGGTGGGCGTTTTTACACAAAATCAAAATAAGCGAAGTTAGCAGAAATCTTATTAAAGGAAGGTGAAATAATATACCGGTTAAGACTATTTTTGTAAAACGAGTTGGCCTTTTGTTTCTATAAAAGTCTTTGTATTGAATTTTATCACGGGTCGGCAAGAACATTTGTAAAAATAAGTGCAGTGGAGTAATGGAGTTTTACGCCCATATCAAAATTGATTATGATAAAGTTCGAATTTCACAAATGTTGTGTCGATTTTTCAACATGAATTGTTGATAGGTTTAATATCTCTGTGTCCAGGATTGCCCTGGATATATTTGACGCCCCATAGTTCCATGTTTCTTTCGTTCAATTTTGATTACACGCATGGTGGATTTAGCTAGTTAAACAGGAGGTGCTTATCCTTTCAGAAGCACCCGGTCTCACTTAACGTAACTTGTTAGTTTCGAAGCTTTTACTTTGCTTCCGGATTGTAATTCTGACATGGATTAGTATTTTTTATTTGACATGTCGCTAGGTTGGTTGGTTGAATGTTGCTTAACGTCGCATCAGTAATTTTTCAGCTATTCGCGACGAGAACTATTTTATTAATCTTTACAATTTTGTGTATGCATGTGAAGTGCGAGTGTGTTGTATGGTCTGCCTTGTTCTAGCGCACACTCAGGGCGATTTTAACGTGCTAGCTCACAGAGTCGGTACGCCGCAGACAAGCTTACCACTCCCCCAGTTCATTATATTGATACCAGGTGAATCAGTAAAGACCAACGGCAAGGAAAATTCACTTTCCCACATGAGTGGTCTGAGCGGGACTCGAACTCACAGCGATGAGAGACCCTGGATTTGACGACTGACGTCTTATCCATCAGGCCACCGCGGCCTCGACATGTCCCAAGGGATTCTGAAGTGTGGAGTAGAGTAATAGAGATTTACGTTCCAGTCAAGATTGTTTCACTTAATAACGAGACGATAACTTTGGGAATGGTGGAGAAAAACCGGGAACCATCTGCCTTCATTATGAGTCAAGCAAACTAGCAGACCTTCTCGCACTAGGATCTTTCCCGAGAAGGATTCGATCCAGGCGCTGCGGTTAAATGCGTGTGAAAAATGAGACGAAATTTAGTACTTTAAAAGTAAACTGGTATCTGGCTAACTAGTAGAGCCTACAACAATGAAAATCCCTACCTATAGCTTGTTGTCACCGGCTTACCCCACACCGATGGGATACCTTTACCAGGTTGAATGCCACCACCTTTACCAAGGCGCCAGTGACAACTATAGCTTACCTACTTGACCTATTGATAACCGAGACATTATTTAGCCGTTGATACAAGAATGTTGTATATTTACTTACTAGTAGAATATTCGTTTTAATTTTCGAATGAAATCACGCTTTCAAATAATATTTTACATTTTATTTGAAGAATTAGAAATAATTAGAAAGGCTTCATAAATTTTAATTTTGTATTGTCTAAACACCAATAAATACATTTAAGCCCCACGTACTTTCCTGTCAATTGTTATGAAACCGACATATATGTCAATCAAATACAAAGCACCGATTGACATGGATGTCAGTTTCATAACACTCTCACGCAACGAACGTAAAATTTGTATTACACGTTTATGCAATGTATCTTTATATATTTTATAGTGGTGGGCTTCAATATCTGATAATTATTGCAAAGCTAGGCTTATCAATTAAGACGCTCAAAAATTAATTACCGTCATCACAATGTTGTTCTGTATCCAAAATTATTCTGGAAATATTTGACGTTCCAAAGTCCTTTCATTCTTAATTTTGATTTACACGTGGTGGGTGTAGCTAGCTAGACAGAACAAGTTCATTCTTCCACAGCACCTAGCCTCACTTCTCTGTTGGAAGTTCACGTGTTCAACTCAAGCGTTACAAGACACCATATTTACCTCTCACTATATAAGAAAGACTACATAATTTTACTAACCTTGATGAACTAGGTAAGTTTTTATGAAATAATGAATGTGCTTCCATTTGACTTAAATTTGGATAATTACTTCACAAGAATCTGAACAGTTTGTGCAAGGAAGATAACTCTTGTTTATTTTCTCTTCAATATGAGCATTGACTGTCAAGAGTTATGACTCTTGTGTAACTGTTTTGAAGTAACGAGCTCCTTGATAACAAAATCATTAATTTTATTAGACCTTTTGATATCAAAATCCTTTAACTAATCTTGTATGTTACATTTGATATGACATCATCTCATTAACTTGAAGTTTTTGTCTTTTCCTTGCATCACTGTACTGTATTTTGTACCTGTTTTGATGATCACTACAGTAAGCTCTATATGTAATCTTTCATTCCCAGTGTGTGTTTACTTGTATATGTAACTATCTGATTGGCTTTTTCTACTATTTTATGTTGTGCTTTTTAAATGCTCAGAAAGACCCAAATTGGCAAATTAAATATCTTATCGAAATACATTTGTAACACATTGTATATAAAATCCAACCTGCCTTAAAGGGCACCTCTATATAATGATCACCTGCTTATAAAGGCCAGTAGAATTGTATCCCAATTCTTGTCATATTATTTGAACCTGTATATAAAGACCACCTGCCCATAAAGGCCACTTTTACCAGTTTCTTTGGGTGGCCTTTATAGACAGGTTTGATCGAGTCTTTTTTCTCACGATTTACATGCTCCCAACACACACACATACAGATTTCTTTCTTATTTGCAACAACTGATGTCGATTATAAAATTATTTTCCCCGAAGATCTCTATTTATTTAACATATTTTTCAGACAACTTCAACTGCAAAGGGTTACTTCTCTTTAGATAAAGGGTGCCTGGGTGGTCAAGTGGCATGATCTATATCACCAGCTAATGTATCATAGCGCTTCTTGCCTCCTACTAGGTTCGAATCCCACTATGGATAGACCCTGATGCCAAGTGAGAAAGTTTGTCAGTTCTCTTGACGGATGTCAACGGATTTCTCTAGACACTGTGTTTTCATCCATATTCCATGAACTGACCAATTCCATAAGTGAAAGCATCTTGACTAGGGTGTAAAATCCATTACAAAACTCCACTCCTTTAAATTTACTTCTGTCAATATTAATATTAATATTAATGAAAAAGAAAACAACAATTTCATAAAACTTTTTTTTTTTATTTTAGTGAAGATACTTTTATCATTCACCAGTTTGTTGTTTTTGAACAACTTATTATATAGGCAGACAACACCGACCTGTCTGCATGACCTTTTTATATGAATATTCATATAGGAGGATTCACCCAGCGTTAGTAATGGCAGTTAATGCATACATAGTGCCTAAACTTATATTCAGAACACATCCAAAAAACCTAAGTTTAATATTTTTCTCCCCATCTTATTCACTGGGCTATTGATTCTAAATGTGGTTTTGGATTTGAAATAATTGTTTCACATGGTCAATTTGTAGAACAAATTAACATTTTTGTTCCCTTTACATATATGTTCTCCTCCATATCAAATATTTAAATTAAAGGTCAAGTGGACAAGCCAATGCTGTTTGCCTCTACAAGGGAGTTATCATAGAGCAAGACACATGTGATGATAAGATGATAATGGGGATATTTTAACAACAAACATTAAAACATTACACCTGCTTATTATCAGAACACCATTAACAATAACAGTTACTATGTTTGAAAACATAAGGGTCAACATTCAAAATTTAAAGTGTACAAGTCTAGAGGTGTGTGTATGGCAGATAGAATTTTATGACTTATATATGCAAGTTGTTGCTTTGTTTGGCCATTGTCAATTTGTGAATTACCCATTATTCTATAGTAGACTCTCTCCGTGTGTGTGTGTGTGTGTGTGTGTGTGTGTGTGTGTGTGTGTGTGTGTGTGTGAAAAGAAAAGAAAATGCAATTAAATTAATATTATAGATTAATATTATGGATCTACACCTGTTAAGAGTAAAATATGTAGCAAATTTAAGCACTATTAAAATTAATGTATAATAAAAAAAACCTGTAATATATCAACAATTCTAAATGAACACTTTTCTTCAGATACAAAACTTAAAATTAAAACACACATGAATTAAAATATATGTATCAGTAGTATAAAATTACATATGATATTGTGTGTGTTAATGCTGTTTTTAAAAAGAATCACTTCAAAATATAAAGTAACATTTTGTAAGTGATAGTTATCTGAATGCTAATCTATATTGGACATTAACTGGTCACAGAATAATTCAACTTGTAAATACTAAAGCAGATTCTAACAAACTTTTTCCAACAATGTAAGGGAGATAACTACATATTTCTATGATTAACACCCGAACTTTTTATCAATGTTAGATAATAATGAACAAGCCTTGTGTTTTCAGATGCAATTTTTTCAAGGTAACTTGTGTATGCAAAACTGATCAGGTTTTCATTGTTAGAATGTAATATTGACATTAATATTATTCATACAAGAATATATATATTATCAGATTCATTCCGCCTATAACCAAAAACACCGCTGCCTACACATTTTTGAGAAATTCTTTCAAAAAGGTGCCTATTTTCACAAATTGATGAAAAATGCTTTAGAAAAGAATATATTTTCACAACTTTTGTAAATTTAATTCCTGATAATTTTAAAATAATGGAAACCTACAAATATGAATTTTAAATTCTGCCAACATGTCAAAAACTACAGATTTATGAAAATAAAAAACTGTCACTTAAACATAAAGATCTCCAAGTATGTATGTGTATTTTTTATCACAGCCATCAAATATTTCCTATTAAACTTCAAAAAAATTGTTTCAATGTTTAAAAAAAAAAATAAAATGAACTCTATCTGTACAATATCTGCTATATATGCAAAAATATCTGCTGTTTACTGTAAACCAACTCTCATTCATGGCTATAACTTTTATGTTACCGAAATCATTTCGTGAATATTAACTTTCGCAATATAGACTGAATATTTTGTATAAATAACATTTTTGGAAACAATTTCTCAACCATTAACTTTCCTGATAATTTTGTGCTCACGCTCAAAGAAAATTTTGTATCTCATGTTCATGATCACTAATCAGCAGCCAAAATTAATCCATTCTGAAATTTAATATTGAGCTAAAATATAAGATAACCTTACTGGATAGCTGAAATTTACAAATTTAAGACTTGTGTGCATAGTTGCTGACATTTGAAATTTGTGGCTAGCGGCATCCACAAAGTCACGAAGATTTCAACACCAGCTAACATGTCTACTTATAATGTATAGCTGCAATGTAATCAAAGTGTTAATTTCTGTATGGAACTTGGACTTTTATATCTAGGTATGTGACGCTTTGTACTTGATGAAGCGTATCAGATTCGTCTTTGCTGTTGATACTATTGGATAATGTTCTCCAAGGGTGTGCTTGGTACTATTAATCTAGAAGAAAAAAAACCAAAACTACTCTAAACTGTAACTAGTTATATACAATGTATTTATTAATAATTATTTTATTATTTTTTTATTTATTTGCATTAGGCACTAAACCATATAGAATTAATTCCTAGAGTTTCATCCCCACCCGCCACACTTTTTATTTAGCCTACCCAAGAATTTTTTATTTGTTTATTTCTTTTGTGTTTTTAAATTAAGTTTCTTTTAGGCACTTTCTGTTGTCTTTACTGTTGTTTCTTTTGAATAAAAAAAATAAATAAAATGTAACCAACAATCCCATTACAAATGATTATTGTGATGTTTCATTAAATACATTCAAGGCAACAATCGTAAACAGACAGACAAACAGTTATCCCTATGTACCCCCTCTGTCTCATCTTGCAGGAAAATACATGTATTGTTTTTATTAGCAAAGTGTATCATACACAATAGACTACCTCAACATCTGTAATTTCATCTGTAATGCTGGTCATATTACAACATAAATAGAAGAATCCTGACAGAGATGTAAAGCCCTTCACTCAATAACTGACCTCTCACTACCCAGACTCAAGACCCAACTCTAGGCAAACAAATGATTGTTGGTATTATCTGGGCATTCCAGTTTCTTCTACCATCTCAGAACTACCCATCTTGATTATCATGAGAATTCTCACTGAGGTGTAAAACACCATTACTCCACTAACTGGCTCATAATTATGTGTGTTTGTGTATGCGAGTGTATAAGTGTACGAGCATATGTGTTTGAAAATATACCTTGGCTTTTAGCGGACCCAATATCTGTGTGTGTGTCAGTGCTTACATGTGTTTGAAAATATACCACCCAATATCTGTGTGTGTCAGTGCTTACATGTGTTTGAAAATATACCTTGGCTTTTAGTGGACCAATATCTGTGTGTGTCAGTGCTTACATGTGTTTGAAAATATACCTTGGCTTTTAGCAGACCCAATATCTGTGTGTGTGTCAGTGCTTACATGTGTTTGAAAATATACCTTGGCTTTTAGCGGACCCAATATCTGTGTGTGTGTCAGTGCTTACATGTGTTTGAAAATATACCTTGGCTTTTAGTGGACCAATATCTGTGTATGTCAGTGCTTACATGTGTTTGAAAATATACCTTGGCTTTTAGCAGACCCAATATCTGTGTGTGTGTCAATGCTTACATGTGTTTGAAAATATACCTTGGCTTTTAATGGACCCAATATCTGTGTGTGTGTCAGTGCTTACATGTGTTTGAAAATATACCTTGGCTTTTAGTGGACCCAATATCTTGTGTGTGTGTCAGTGCTTACATGTGTTTGAAAATATACCTTCCAATATCTTGTGTGTGTGTCAGTGCTTACATGTGTTTGAAAATATACCTTGGCTTTTAGTGGACCCAATATCTGTTTTAATCTTTCAACAAGATGAATTTCTTTGACAATAGGATCCAAGTGATCTTCTCCAAACACATCAAACACGGAATCCAGAGCTTCAGCCACAACCCATAAATCACCGTCTTTACAAACAATCTCCAACAGAAACATACCAATATTCTGAAAAAAATATGCAATGAAATACTTCCAATCAAAACACTTCAAAAAGAACCTTAGTGAGCAAGTTCACATATATACTTATATTCCTACATATTAGACCAATTTCAAGATTGCCATTACCATAACAAAAATAACTGTAAAAAACCAGCAGAGCAGAACAAAACATGAATTTCATCTGTAACTCATTGTCATAGATTCATATAAAAACGCAGTTTAATATCCGAAAGCATTTAGGAAAAAAAGCTAATTATTGGTTATTTGATTCTTAATGTAACTTTTCCTCTAAGGAATGTGTTCAAGCCTAGGGTAGCTTGAGAAACATTCACTGTTCTATAGCTACAAGTGTTTAACTAGAAACAAAAGGCGATAACTTATGTTTGGCAGACTGATGGAAGGGTAAAAAACAATATACCCTCTCAGGGCTCAGACAAATTTTTCAAACTTCTTGGCACTGTGCCAAGTAATCAGGTGTTGTGTACTTAGCACTAGAAAAAGATGTAATTTTATTTTAAGTTTTTTAGCATTACATTTTGACAATTTAATAATAATAGATGATGTTTCACAAATAATCAACCAGCAGCTGGAATGAGTTTGAATAAAATTCCATCGTCACTGGACTGTTTCAACTTGGTCAGACTGAAAGGCTGAGTTTTTGTTCCGAGTCCTGCCCTCTGCAACTTTGTTGCATAGAGTTTGATAATGGCACTTCAATGGAGAACAGTAAACAACATTAATCAACATTTTAGAAACAAGTTATTTCTTATATTTACAATATTAATCATTTGACATTTCTGCTTAGAATTTGCGAAAGGACAATCATTTAATAGTACAAAATACTGGTTTTTATTTCTTATCCGCTGGTTATGTCCGTAAATAAAACAGCACCATTCATCCTTTCAGAGCATTAACCCCAGCCTTCTTTGACGTCATTTCATCACTTCAACGCATTTACCACTGCCTCCTTTAACATTTCAATTAAGAAAGAAAACCAAAACCAGACTTGACTAGAGATTGACAGGTTATGCTTGTTTACAGTAATGGAATACAAATATTATTCTCGTCAAAAAGTTTTTGTAAGAAAAAATTCAGCAATTGTAAATGTTTTGCAAAATACAAGGATAAGTGGCTTTGAAGAGTTCTACATGTATGTGTAATTTACCTTTAACAGAGGATGAGGTTCTAGTTTCTTTGCAAGTAGACATCCAATGGTTGATATAATTCGTATTGTGTGAACCCTGACCTCATTCTGTTGGCATTGTTGACCCATTTCAAACAAAAACTGTAAGTCATTTGGAGTTACTGATGAAAGCTGAAAATAAAGGAAAAATTACATTCATAACTAGACAAAAATTTATTGGAAGAAACATTTAGTTTATCAGTACCAAGTTCCTCAAAAACTTTACCAAAATTCTGTCCAGCTAAACCTAGCACTGGCGACCAACATACTAAATATTTTAGTATAACATTATGATGCATATGTATTTTAGCGGGTCAGGTTATGCATGCATAAAGTAATTGGATTCATCAGCTTGCCATGTGATACCTAATAACGTTTGTTAGGCACACAAAATCATAAAATCTAATGCACAGAATCAAGATTAAAAGCCAACAATAAGAAAAATATGTTGATGGTATACATATATCAAAACAGTTGTTTAAATCCATGGAGAAAACATACACAATTTTCCAACTTCATTTTCTCAGAACATCACAAAATTAAACTAGAACTGTCTCCTAAGAGGCAAACATCCCCACAGCCCCCAACATCTACAAGGGTTTAATGTTTTCCTGTGACCTTGACCTTTCCATTATAACTTAGTTATAAGGTCATGACACACCTTTGGACCATGAAGATTATTCATATGAAGTTTGATGACAGTCATCCAAAGCAGCTATGAGATATGGCCAGGACACAATTTTCAAACATATTTTTTCTGTGACCTTAACCTTTCCGATATGACCTTGGTTCAAGGTCATGATAAACCTTTGGACCATGAAAATTATTCATATGAAGTTTTATGACAGTCATCCAAAGCAGCTATAAGATATGGCCAGGACACGATATTCAAACATACTTTTTCTGTGACCTTAACCAGGGCTCCAAGTAGGATTTGGTTTTCACTAGCCTTCTGGCTACCATGTTTTATTTTTACTAGCCAAGGCCAAAATTTACTAGCCAGGGTTAAATATTTTGGTCGCCAAAACAAAAGTTCCCCGTGATCATGCAATGATACAAAAAAGCTGAATTTGTAAAACTTTTAATTCAAATTGAAAGCATAATAAAATTTGACAAATAACTGTGTGCCAGCGGAAGTCGCATATCATCACTGTCATCAAGATCCAGATTATAACAAAGTCTTCTGGCCATTCTTTGTAGGCCACCTTCATTTTTGTTGACAACAATTGCGCATTCTATACATACAACCGAGAAAATTCATTACACCATTTTGCTAAAAACTTTGGCTCGCTTGATGCGGCAGTGGGCATTTGTTGTTCATTATCGGCAACACATTTTGATTTCGGAATGGATGGTGTGCCGAAACCGAATGAGGACAATTTCCCTTATGTCCTGCTGGCTCGTTTGGCCATGTTGTTTTCTATAGCAATGTGCAATCCGTTGTACGTTTGTATATTAGCAAGGATTATCATAAGTTACAAGCGTTTGTGTGACCTGCATAACACAGACGGGGTTCCTGTGTATATGAGCAGGGGCTATATATAAACAAACTGTATACAACACTAGCAGCCGAAGTGTACCAAATTACATTGTTTACATGATAATCTTTTGGCTAAAAATGATGTTTACATGATCATCTCCTGGTTATAAAACAATCTTTTCAGTACAAAAAATAAATTTTCGGTCGCAGCCTCTGTATTTATTGATCGCCGTTTGGCGAGTGCATCAGAAATTTACTAGCCATATCTGATTTTTAGTCGCATATGCGAGTAATTTACTCGCTACTTGGAGCCCTGTTAACCTTTCTGATATGACCTTGGTTCAAGGTCATGATACACCTTTGGACCATGAAGATTATTCATATGAAGTTTTATGACAGTCATCCAAATCAGCTATGAGATATAGCCAGGACACAATTTTCAAACATACTTTTTCTGTGACCTTAACCTTTCCAATATGACCTTGGTTCAAGGTCATGATACACCTTTGGACCATGAAGATTATTCATATGAAGTTTTATGACAGTCATCCAAATCAGCTATGAGATATAGCCAGGACACAATTTTCAAACATACTTTTTCTGTGACCTTAACCTTTCCGATATGACCTTGGTTCAAGGTCATGACACACATCTGGACCATGCATGAAGATTATTCATGTCAAATTTTATGACAGTCTTCTAAAGCAATTATGAGATATGACTAGATATGATTTTACATGAACAGACAGACAGATAAGCAGACAGATATGGTGATTCCTATATACCCCCTTCAAACTAGTTTGGTAGAGGGTATTATTATATGATTAAGGACATGTAGTTTGGTTCTAGATACTCCGAGTTTGATTTCCATTTTACTTATTTGTATAAGAATTAATTACCTTAGGTGATTCTAACTCTGCAAGTTTCTGTACTACAGCTCTCAATGCACTGGTAACAGCTTCCAGTTTACTCGGTTTCTGTATCACTAAATTTGGAAAAAAACACAATCATAAAAATATACTATACATTGCCACAGAGATAAATTTTGGACCTACATCACAGAACTTCATAACCAAATAATTGCCCAAATATTCTGAAAAGGGGTCGACACTGTGCCATGTAATTTGCCCTCTTTAACACATTTGTGCAGAATTTTTAAGAAAATGTTTACGTTGGGAATTTCTGAAATAGGGACAATTTCACAGGAAAACATGGAACTGATATAAATTCAAATCCAATGGAAATAATTATTCCATACAAACATAAGAGGGTATCATGAAGTACAGTGGAGAACACCATTCAAAATGCTTACAGTACCAGTCTTCAAAACATTAACTTTACAGGCAAAAAAATGTCAGTTGACAAAATAAGAATGATAGTAACTTTAGGTACATTTTCTAACCAGAGAAAAATGTTATGTTAACCAGGTATAGAAATAACGACATACTGTATAAGAAACATTAGCAGTAAGAAACTTGTACGGTTTTCTCAAATTTTCTAAAATATTTGGGGGCAAGAAATATTCAGTTTCCGACGGTTTAGAAAGTGTACATGGGAAAATAAGACATTTTAACTGAGAAGACATATTCGTGGTTCCAGTGTCATTGTAAAAATTGCAAATGTTTTTTCCAGACAAATGTTTCTTCTAGTATGGTAAACTGTAACCATGACATGGATTTTACTTGAATGTAGCAATCTAATGAGACAGTAAATCTAATTTACCTGTAATTACCTGAAGTACAGGTGTTACTCAGTATGCTCAGACAGGCAAGACGTTAAAATGTCAATCCTAATTAACAATCACTTCAAATTACATACATGTATAATACCAATGTTAATTTTATAGCACTGGAAGGCTGTTTCGGAATACAACTACTTACACTTTATTAACACATTGCAAGAACAATTAGCCTAGGAATACATCAGACATAGTTAGAGACAGCTTTTGATATTTCTATTTTCACAAAAACACACATACATACACATCTCTGTTTATATAGCAAGGATGCAATGTTTACATAATGTGAAATATGTTCTGACTTGCGAGAATTTGTGCAGACCAGAATTTCGAATGGAAGGACAGAACTAAAATTTAATCTCCCCCTCTTTCTTCAAAAGGCGGGTGATAACATATGCAGACCCAAAACAGCACATGAATAGTGATAATAACATTGAAATACATGTAGGTTACAATGAAACATCAGCAAAGTCAAATCATCAGGTTTGATGAATTACTGTATCAGGATCCAGTTTGACAGTATTTCCTTACCTAAGATTTTCTTAACTTAAATCTTACAAAATTTCAAATTTTTATAACTTTGTTAATTTTTAAGATGTTATTGTAATAACGGTGTCATTGTCAAGATCATTTCTAGCTTAAATGATTTGTATTTGGTTTTGTCAAAAACATATATCCATAGTTTCAAGAAAAGGTTACCATAATATGCTAAATTTAAGTGAAGGAAGTTAAGAAATGATTGTGAAACTGGGACCTGATGTTGTGTTAAAATAATTGTAAATATAAGAATGTTTTGCATCAAAATTTAGTCTGACACTTGGTTAATTCTCAAACAAATCTTGACACACTACTTAAAGTTACCATGGTAACCATACTGTACCTGAATGTGTTGTACATAACTGTGTCAGTCCTTGCCAGACATTATGTAAGTTATCGACTCCCCCAAGATATTCAGGCTCCATAGAACTGACTAAGTTGTTTACACACAATAAACCATGATTCTGCAATCTGTCAAAACTGAAGGAGAGAAAAAGAATAATATGTCACATAGTCACACAGTAGCCCAGAGGGAATCTGTGACATACTCATACAGATACAGATGTAAATTTAAGACATGGAATTTTATTTTTGTGGAGAGCATGACAATGGCACAAATTTAATGATGTTAAATATCAAAGAAATTTGAAAAGCTAATGTGCATAAGTTTTGTAAAGCCAATTTTTGCAGACATAATTTTTTTTCACACAGCATAATGGGATCATAAGTTTTGTTAAATTCATTAACAATTTTCACCAGTGTAACATATTATGGAAATTATTTTCAAACAAGATTTTATATATCAACCAGACGGGAACACCAGTTGCATACATGTACATCCATCAATCTGAAACCAATCAAAAACTGAATCAATGCTTATAATTAAATTTCTAGAATAACAAAAACGTTGAAATAAAGTATTCATCAATATTGGGGGTTTTTTTATCAAGAAAGAAACAAAACTGTTAAATCATCTGTATGAATCTAAATGTATATCAAAGTAGTTCCACGAATTCCAGAGGCGTGCATGGCCAACTGTCCTTGGTTTTAGTCAAAATTGATACGAATGATTTTTTAATAATTCTTCTTTCCATGAAATCACTAGGGTTTTAAGAAATTTAATTATTACAATTTTTTATCTTTTACCTTTTATATATGTCACTCTTTGTCAGCTGTTTTTCAAAAGAAGCAAAATTCACCTGTGTCATGTCTAATGGCTGCGATTTGTGGAGCACCTGATCAGAAAGAACAAATGTTTAACTTTACCTCAGTTTAAGTTATTCAATCATTTAAGGTTCCACATTTACAAAAACTGCAGATATGAGTATATTGGATAAAGACCTTATTTGTCTTCCCCCCCCCCCCCAAAAAAAAACCAACTGTACATATCAATTGCTTTAATCTTTAATGATTGATGACATCAACATGACATCAATCACATATATGATACTGCAACGTCTTTCATGCATTTCATACCATATTCGTAATATTTTATATAGTTTTTCTCTTCGCCTAGGTTCAAATCCCGATTCGGGCAGATCCTAGTTTCTGTTAAACATTCTGTGAAACTTTCTGAGAAAGTTTGTTGGTTTGCTTGCAGAAAGGGTGGGGTTTTTTAGGGGCTATATACCTGAACTGGCTGCCATAGTATTTGTGAAAAAAATCTTTGACTAGGGCATAAAACTCCATTTTTCCACTCTAGTCTTTAAGATGAATGCAATACATGACAGGAAATTCCAGAAATATGATAAAATCCACCTCAAGATCCCAAAATGCACTTACCTTAGAGAATATATCATTCTTTACTATTGCACTGTGAATTTCTGAAGGTACACACAAAGGAGACTGGAAAATAAAAAGAAAACATGCAGACAATTGCTCAAGTTTGGACTCTGAAGACACATGTTAACCACACAATCGACACTACTATTGTTATTCTTTCCATTGTCTATCAAACCACTGCGGTAGCTCAGTTGGTAGAGTGCTCGCTAAGTGGGAGGTCGTGGGTTCGAACCCTGGCCAGGTCTGACCCAAGACTTGAAAGTGGGTAGTGACTGTTCTTTCACCAAGCACTCGGCGTTACGAAATGAAAGTCACGGTTCTTTTGAATGGGAACTTAAAATAATCTAGGTCTCGTGTCACGGTGGGCTTGGCACGCTAAAGAACCCTGCTGTATAATGCCATCAGTGCAACGCACAGGCAAAATTTCTGCACCTTCACCTATAGCTGGCAATGTCTCGATATAAGTGAAATATTCTTGACTGGCATGTTAAACACCATTACTCACTCACTCAATGTCTATCAAATATCTGAAGTATTAAGATCAAGTCTCAATATGTACAAAATGTATACAAAGACCTAGAACAATGGTATTCACATGCTCACAGTTTTTTTATTATGTTTTTTTTAGTTCATAATTGTTTATTTATCAAGTTTCTTAAGCTTTAAAAAAATAATTCTAAATATATTCCTAGGCTGTTCTGATAACCTTTCAAATAGATCCATAAATCAAATATTAAACGTTTTTGTGTTTTGTTTTGTCTGGGTTTTTTTTTTTTTTTTTTTTTTGTAATTTTGATTAGCTACCACCTCATTCGTCAATATATTTTTGAAGTCCTATATGATTTCTTTATTAGCTTTCTCCTTTTTAATGCCAAACTGTTTTATACCGTAATGTCAAAATGGAATTGAACAGAAAGTTGTGATGAATAGACATTTTACTGTAATTAATTAGTTCTGTTTCACAGACTTACAATAAAGGTTTTGTATATATATACATGTATACTTACAATAAAGTTATTAACACTTGGTTCATCTTCCATCTCTATATCCTGATTTAGTTCATCAGAACTCGATTCACTGCTGTTCATATCTTCCCATTCGTCATCTAGATAAAAAAAAATAAAAATTTAAGATTAGGAGTGGAATTCAGTTTTTACATGTCAATGTAAAATTGGAAACAAGAATTTTCAATTTTTGGAAAATGTTAAAATTGCAAACAAAATGAATTTTCAATTGCAAGCAAAATTTTTAATTTTTTGGTAAATGTAAAAATTGCAAACAATAAGAATTTTCAATTTTTGGTAAACGTAAAATTGCAAAGAACAAGAAGTTAAAATTTTTGGTCAATGAAAAATCGCAAACAATAAGAATTTTAAAGTTTTTGGTAAATGTTATATCACAGAGAACAAAAATTTTCAATTTTTCATTTGGTAAATGTAAAATCGTAAACAAACCAGCATGTTCAATTTTTTATAAACATGAAATTGGAAACTACAAGAACTTTAATTGTTGGTAATTTTTACTCTTATTTTATGTAATATTGTCTGCCAATTAACTGACTTTATCATTCATTTCCTGATGTTAAATTACAGAGAACATTTTTGATATCAGGTACAAAAGTTCATGATTTTATATGGGACTCATAAAATCTAAATTATCATTCATAATTTATAAAACTTGTAAAAGAACTTGGACCAGTTACTCGAAGCTTGATTAGTCAAATTTTCTTTTTTGCATTATATCAAATACTTTGAGAATTTTTTGTTGAAAACATGAAAAGTGAATAGAATTTCATCCAATTGAAACACAGTGTCTTAAAACAATTGATTCAATATTGATATACATGTACATGTAGTAGTTTTTATTGGTGCTTTATATTTATGCTAATCTCTAATTAAATTAATAAAGCTGAACAATTTGTGAAAGTAGTGTTTTTTTACCTTTATAATTGTTATTTCATTTATTTACCAATGAATTATTTACCAAATCTATAAATACTGCAAGGTTGGTCAATGGGGCCATTGGTGCAAGGGCTGCTTTTATATTGAACAGGTCAATGGAGCCATTGGTGCAAGGGCTGCTTTTATATTGAACACTGTACATTTCATTTATCTTACCCTCTGAACAACACAAATTTGTGATAATCTCCAGTGATACTTGCTGAGCTGCTAAAATATTCTTAATATTAGATGCCTTCTCGGAAAAATTGTTCTGCAAAACAAAAAGATATATATAGATGTACATCACTGAAAGCATGATTTCTACTAAGATGCCTTGCTAAAGCCTTTATACTAATACAGTCCATTAAGTGGGAGGTCATGGGTTTGAACCCAACCTGGACTGACCCGACTTGAAAATGGGTAGTGACTTTCACAGGAATCAGCATTACAAAATGACAGTCACATTTCTTTTGGATGGGAACTCAAAATAAACAAGGTCCCATGTCACAGTAGGTTTGGTATGATAAAGAACCCTGCTGTATAATGCCATCAGCGCAATACACAGGAGACACATGTTTGTTTCGTCTACAGAAGGAGAAAAAGGAACTCTGTTCATGTAGAAATTGAGAATCATAAGACTACTCATTTATCAGATACCCATTGAATCTTACTATAGCGATACATTACATTTTCTTGCCATGTGATACAAAGGTCCGTATCGCACATGTGCAATACAATATTCCGTATCACCATAGTAGCTGGAACTACTTTTAGGGCAATTCACTTTTCCGACAATAGTATGACGTCATTCATTGGTTATAATGTGACATCATGTTAAGTTGGGAGAATTTTTTTAGTTGGGAGAATCGCGGACGATGTTAAATAATTTTGTAAAATCAATGTTTGTTTTTTTAATTTTTTCCCCAGTGTTTTCGATGGTATTAGTAAAATGTTAACCAATGATGTTTAAACGAAGAGTTATCTGTTGTTTTTAATTACTTCTTTGCGGCAGTTTTTCCAGTCAGGTATCAGATTTTTCGAATCGGACCAAAAATCAATATAAAATAGTTGATTGTGAATTCATTGACAGATTAATCCAAAGAAAGATTTTTATTTAGTTTGGTAGGGTATGTGATAAATACAAAACCACACATATATGGTTTTGCCTATGTATTGGGTGGATTTTCTTATATGAATATTCTTAATAAAAGGTCAATGTTGTTTGCCTATATTTACTGTTTTTGTATAATCAAGCCAACCCGTGCTTTACAACAACCCTTATTAAAAATTAGAATAAACTCATTGTCCATCCGGATCATGAATAAACTACATGTATAGCATATTTACTATCTTTTAGGATTGCATGCACAAACTAACTGGCCAAAAATATAGTAAGATAAACGGGTTAACACCAAATTTTTTATACCATTTAGAAGTTGTTTATATTAAAATTGCCTGAGCAGTGATTTTGTGTGCCTAAAATTACTACTGCATAAAGGTAGTTTGCCCTTGGAGAAAATGACTCAAGTTTCCAAATTTCACCAATAAAATTCCCCAAAACAACAGTGATCTACTAGGAAATTAAATCCAATTGTCCTTACCCACAAATGTAAAATAGATTTTATAACAGTTTAACATCTTTGTATTGAGGATCCTAAGCTACTGCAAGCATGTCATAATGCAGTTTGCTGTTTTTCAGACCTTCAAATTTTCCGAATTGAAAAGGCAGAAGGTAGTTTTTAAACATAGCACTGCTGTGCTGTTGTACGGCGTTGTTGGGAAAATGGTGTTGTGGCAAGACAGAATATCCCCCCCCCCCCCCCCCCCCCGGAAAAAAAAACAGTGTACCAAACCATGTATTGCTAAATGAAATGGTAGAAAATAATAATTTCATAAATATATGAAAAAGACAATCAGTAATTAAAATTTAAGAAAGTCGTACCCGATCGTTTTGTCATTTCGGGTAGAGAGAAAGTAGAGTTTTGCAGACCCTACCGTCGCTATGAGGGGGTAAATTCTAGCGGTTGTATGTAACTGGATCATTTGTTGTTAAATCTGGGTTTTAATAAACTACTGATTATCACTCACAATATTCCCGTTTGATGTTAATGGTGAAGTATTTAAAATCCACATGTGGTCATTTGCACACAACACTGTACGAATTATCTCCCTTTCACGAAAGTGAAATCTAATCGATAAACAGTTTTAAAATATGACACAATTGCCTCAACATCAAAATACGTTATCATACCCTTCAAAATAAATCTAAATTGCCGTAGATTTCATGAAGAATTAATTAAATCAACCTGCCATTGCTGTTTATTTCATAAAAAGTTATGATTTTACATCGTAGGACGCAAACTTCTCGGACTACTTTTTATTGTAAACACGAGATCAGTTCGCCAAATTGCAGAAATTATTGGATGCATCCCGTCGCAATACTTTACAAGATTCCCAAATGTATTCCGAAAATTTATTCCAAATGTGCATATGTAACCAAATGCATTACCCGTCTTGGAATACATATCTCACGATAAAACAGATATATTTCTTCACGCTCATTTACCAGGCGCACTATTTCCATGCGAACTCATATCTTATAATTTCATAGCAAAGAAGCCCGATATCTTGGAAGAAAGTGATAGCAAAGTACGTGTTCACTATCATGAAACGCCGTACAAAAATGTAACAAAATCACTTCTGAGCAATAAAATAAAACAAGGACTTGTTTTACCGAGTAATTATCCTTAGTTCATTGAGAAAACAGAGCTCTACTGTAGACATATATAATTACATTTTCAGCTTCCATCAGAACTTTTTCTTTGTTTTCTGTCTGACCATCTTCTAAACTTCTTTTGATATCCTGTGAACAATTAACATGAAAATACCTTAGTAAGCAAGCTCAATACCCTATACCCTATGTGACCAAGGGTCGTCAATCCTGTAAAAATTAGCAAAGCGGAATAAAAGGTATCAGTAAGTTGATAACATTGTTTAAGACTTGCAAACAAAAAATCAATTCCATAGCTGCAAGCCTTTAAGAAACAAGAGGCCCATGTGCCTGATACGCTCACCTGATAACTAATGGCTAGCTGATAGATTTAAAGAAAACATAAATACTAAACCCCAATGACTTTTTTCTTTACATCATGATAACCATTGTATCAATACCTACAACATTCTAATATACATGCCTATACAAAAAGTTAATATTTTTCAAGATAATTAACCATTTCAGTATTGTTTCACATCTGTGACCTTGACCTTTGAACCCATGACCTTTTTCTTTACATCAAAATGATTGTTGTATCGATACCTACAACATTCTTATATACATGCCTATACAAAAAGTTTATAGTTTTTGAAATAATAAAACATTTCTGTATTGTTTCGCATATGTGACCTTGACCTTTGAACCCATGACCTTTTTCTATACATCAAAATGATTGTTGTATCAATACCTACAACATTCTAATATACATGCCTATATAAAAAGTTTATAGTTTTCGAGATAATTAACCATTTCGGTATCGTTTCGCATCTGCGACCTTGACTTTTGAACCCATGACCTTTTTCTATACATCCAAATGATCATTGTATCAATACCTACAACATTCTAATATACATGCCTATACAAAAAGTTTATAGTTTTCGAGATAATTATGGTAACCATTTCTGTATTGTTTCACATCTGTGACCTTAACCTTTGAACCCATGACCTTTTTCTATACATCAAAATGATCATTGTATCAATACCTACAACATTCTAATATACATGCCTATACAAAAAGTTTATAGTTTTCGAGATAATTAACCATTTCAGTATTGTTTCACATCTGTGACCTTGACCTTTGAACCCATGATCTTTTTCTATACATCAAAATGATCGTTGTATCGATACCTACAACATTCTAATATACATGTCTATACAAAAAGTTTATAGTTTTCGACATAATAATTATAATCAGAGGTAAAAAAAATTAGGTCATGACCTTCACAATTGACCTTGACCTCATTTTGAAGATACTAACAAGAAGATGTCAAAACTGAAAACCCCATGTCATTATCTGGTCAAATAGTCAAGTTATAACAATTTGAAGCTATTTTCCGATTTTTTCAAAATTAAACGCAAAAACGGGTAACCTATTTTTTATCTGAATTTCACAAAATGAACAAACTATAGGCTTAAGATCCTAGAGAAGCCAAATATCACATCAGATTTTTTCTCCAAGCAGTACTTTCGGAGTCTCCAATCAGTCCTTTCGGAGAAGAAGATTTTTTAAGATTTTTGCACCCCTAGGTCACCTTGACCTAGTTATGGTAGCCATAGCAACGCCACAAACAAATCTGAATTGCACTGGCCCATATATAGTTCTGACAAAGTTTCATTAAAAACTGTCCAGTAGTTTCAGAGGAAAAGTCGAAAATATGTGTTAACGATGCACACACGCACACAGGCACGCACATACACACGCTGCGCTATACCATAAGCTCACATGACCTTCGGTCAGCTGAGCTAAAAATGTAGAAAACTTGTTTTAATAAAATTATCCAATACTAAAGGCCATAATTTCTGTAAACATCAGCAAAGCAGAACGAAATGTAAATTTTAAGCAACTTAAATTTTTATACATGTTTATATACACAGTAAAATCTTGTTTTAGTGCCCATCTGTCAAAATGTTAGCTTTAAGCATCTGAACTTTTTTTATATGTTTACATACACAGTAAAACATTGTTAAAGTGCCCCTCTATTAATAAATTGGCCACCACGCTTGTTACCACAGTATTTTCAAGTCCCAAAGTCTGTATGTCCTAGGATTTGATATATAGTTATCATCAACCCCCTGTATATCAACAAATGTTGGCAATGAATTGAGGTTTCACTTTAATAATCTTATATTTTAATTGACATATCGCTGACCACGCCCACACTGTTCCCACAAAGGCCTGGCATGCTTGAATTACACGCAACAAGAATGAAAACTCAGCCTGAATTCTGCCGTTCAATGACGTCACTGACACTAGTATGTCATTAGTTGCAATGATGCTGCTTTGGTACCATGATGACTGCCTTTGTTGTAATATTGTGGGCATGGCCGGTGATCCATCAATTCGGTACATACTTCTCTCAATTCGTTGATACTACTCTGTAGAGCGGATAAAGCGTCTATAGCCAGTACCTCAGATACAGAACTGATAATAGCCGAGACCACATTACCAGGAGCTGTAGATAATTCTGTACCATACACATTAACCACTATACCTACAAAATTAAAACCCTAGTCTTAACCAAAAGATATGTAACAAACACTCTACAAAATTAAAACCCTTGCCTTAACCAAAAGATATATAACATATGTATGAGAATTGAGAAAGAAAGTTAACTGGGAAAAATATGTGATTTTCATGATAACTCTTGCAAAGCGAATATATCTTGTCAGCAAAAAATTCTTCCCGCATCCTGCATACAAAGTAAACAAAAAAAATACATCAAATTCTAAACATCAATGACTCCAATACCCTAAATAGATCAAAAGTCATTAAGTTTACACAAAATATAGTTGAGTAAAAACACCTTATGTATTACATCATACATGAATGAAGCCTTTTAAATCAATGTAAAGATTTACCTGTGTGTAAAGTTTTAAGGAGAACCAGTTCTGGCGTGTCAGTAGGAGCAGACATCAAGGACTGTAACTCCGTCAGTGCTCTTTCTTTGCATACATTTTTAAGTTCGTTGTTGTCCTCGGTAACAGTGTGTAAACACTGAGCTGAAAGATGAAACAGGTAAACCAATAATTTAAAACCATTTACAATGTTGAGCTGTTTTAGAATAACTGTCTTTAATCTGAGTGAGATTTGATGATTTATTTTTATCTACTTTATTTTAATGGTTAAAACAATAGGCAATTAAATTTGCAGTGTTCAATATAGAAAAAGTTGTTAAAGAGCTGACAAAAAATACAGGGATTTATCAGGGTCTTTTGGGAAACGGCCCTTAACTAAAAACTGGGAAAAACTATCAACTTTTTGCTCATTTTAAGAAAACTTCGACATCATGTCAGAAATCGGTTTACTCACGACCTCGGAAGCCTTTGATGTAGAAGCAGTATCGTCATCTTCCTTTGCGGATTTGTTGTAAAATAATTTAGAATCTTTTACTTGATTTTGCTGATTTGGGAGGTTTCGCAAAATTTACTTTCAATTTCGTTTTAAAACAACACAATTTTCTAATTGGGAATTTTCTCAGCCAATTTTGGAAAAAAAATCAACATTTTTCATTGGGAATGGGGCCAAATTTCGGCCTAAATAGGCCCTTGAAGAATCCCTGAAATATTATGTAATAAAATAAGGGAAATAACTCTGTAAATACAGAATCACAGATTATGAAACACAAACTTGTCCTGGATATTATCATAGTTAATCCTTGTATTTTGTTTAGTAAAATTCTGTTCAGAAATTAAATTGCTAATTGGCTAGCATGAAATTGTAACATACATACATGTACGTCCAAATGCAATATTCCCTCAAAAAAAAAACAATGTGAGAGCAGTATTAATTATAAAATTTTCAGAATGACCATTTCTAAAAACAAATCACAAAAAAAATCTTAACTTTTACATTCATTCAATGTGAAATATGGCCCATTATGGCCTTATGAATGGCTTCATTTGGTAAAATAAGGCATCTGCCTGCTTCTACAATGAACAGTGTGAGAGAATCATAAAACAGAAATTACCCCATGTAAAAGTTACACATGATGATTAATTAATCAGTTATATTGAAGAAATAATCATCAATTTTCTCCCACTAGGAACTGTCTTAGTGAGATTCAAACCCTGGATTTGAGAGGTGCTGAAATCTGTAAGCAAGCACTCTCAGTCTGGGACCAAGGCCCTACTCAGTCTGGGATCAAGACCCTACAGACAAAGACACACACCAACAAACACTAAAGTCCCCTCCAGTTTTGCCTGCATGGGAATATAAATAAAGTATAAACACGAGAAAACATACAAACCGACAGTGATAGATAGAGGCAGTCCAAATACTGAGTGCTGTAAACAAGGCCACAGGTAGGATATCAGATTCTCTTTATTAAATACATTGACTGCCTCTTCACTGGTCTCACTGAAATGAAGTCAACCAAAAACTTAATGAATATTAATTATTAGCTACAAACATTCCCCCCTCCCTCGGACACCAGAAATCTAACCCTTGTCACCCATTTGGAAAAGCAAACCTTCTACTGTTTCGCCCAAGAGGTACCCATAGATGAGTCAGTAGTAATGTCTCTTAACCTGTACATAGTACAAACTATACCATGGGCCAGTCCTTTGAAGCTTGATTAGTCAAAATTTAAATTTTGTAAAATTTCAGATATATAGTGAATATAATGTTGAAATAATCAAAACTGTATAAAATATCATTAAACTAAAGCACATTGTTATAAAACTATCAATTTCATAATGATATGTCGATTATTATTGATGTTTTTATTTTTTGTTGATCATTGATTAAACTAATCAAGCTACGAAACTGGGCCATGGTATAGGTCATGGTAACTACATCCCTAAAACCCATTTATGTTAGAACCTATAGATGGAAATATTAACTGGTATAAACATCACTGTCTGGCATTTTTTGTATTTAGAGGACATGACTGTCCCTGTAGAATCATTTATATTCTTCATTGGTAATTTTTGAAAATTGTTTGGAGAATTTTTTTTTTTGAATTTAAAGTGACAAGACTTTCATCTCATTAAAACAAAACAGGAAGGCTTAAAATCAACACATGGCAACAGACAAGTATAGCAGAAACTGATGGTGACAAATTGAGATGTAGAGAAAAGACTGACTTTAATTTTACAACAGGTTATATGAAATTATACATGATTGTATATTACATACCATAAGTTCCATAATACATGTGTTGCTTCTGTAAAAATATCAGATTTTAGCTGCACTTTTCTCTTTCCAGTTGGTTGTTCTGGAAGCCAACTCTGACCATACTATACAATAGAAACATTTATAAATAAGAAACAATTTCATATGTCAGTTTAGGTTATCTCCCCTAATTGATTAATTTGTGGCTTGAAATTTTTGTGGTATTCTATTGAGATATCCCCATTTGAAATTATAAGTTTGTAAGTAAAATAGCCTGCTCTTCCTTTGCCATCTACAAATCTACTTGTACTAGCCTGTGAACTGTGTTTTTGTGTGATAAATTTTATTTTCACGCACATAAATTTCATGATTTTTTTCTAATTCACTAATTACGTAAAAATAATGCAGAAATTTAAGGTACCGTACATGTATGGAAGTAAAATTGCCTGATCTCCTTCCCCAGCTACAAAACATGTAAACTGTGATTTTTGTGTGAATAATTTTATTTTCAAGCACATTAATTTCATGATTTTTCTCTCACTAATTATGCAAAAATAGCATGAGCGAAAATTTCATGTTTTTAGAGTATTTACAGTAGACTTAGTAGTAGTACCTGTTGTTGAAATAGAGCCACTAACGGGGTAAGTATGTCCCTTCTAATCATCTCTTCACAAGCTTCAACACCGCCATCTACACTCAAATTTCTGAAACACCAAAATCAAATGGATTCAATTTAATCAAGATGTGATTAGCTAATTTGAAAATCTGGAAAATGTTATATATATATATATATATATATAACAAACTACAATATGAAATGTTTGCAATGAGACCTTCAGTTTACAAATATATTGTGAAAATATCTACAATTTAGATGGGTCATTGCCATTTTATACGACATAACTTAATTTCATCAGTGCAACAGTTTACTTGTGTATTCAAATATATTTGACACATCTCTTAGTCTTTACTATCAGAATTTTTAGGGGTCAAACTGACAAATTTTAGTAATTTTTATCCCAGGTGACAACACCTTTAAGGGCTTAAATGAAATTTTTTAAACTTGCCAACGTTCCAAGTAATCAGGGATTGTGTACTTTGCACCAAGTACGTATAAGCTGCACCTTAGCATTGGAAAAAAATTGTAATATTAATTTATGCGATTTATTTTCTATTTAAGCATTACATTTGACAATTTAAACAGAATTACAAAAAATCTACTTTGCGCTGGGCAGAGTATGAACAAAATTCTACTTGTCACTGGAATGTTTGAAATTGGTCAGGACGAGAGTCAAGTGTTTTATCTGAGGTAGTATAAAGTCACTATAGAGTCAGTGAGAGTAGGTAGAAATTCAGGACCACTTTTTAACACTGAACACTGATAGAGATGGTCAGATTTTTGATACAGTGATAGAGGTAGTCACTCTGTCCATACAGAAAGTTTATTCGATGGCATACCTGAGTGCACCCAGAGCTTTATGTCTAACTTGAGGACTGTTGTCAAGAATTAACGGCCCAAGTATCTTCACTACATTATTCTCCAGTAACACAGATATGTTTGCCGGTTGAGACACAAGATTGGCAATACTGGTACAACCCCATTCTCTATCCTCCTCACTTGGACTACCAAGCTGAAAGAAAAAATAAACACATTCAGTGATTTTGCTTGCCTAAAATTACTACTGAATAAAGGTAGTTTCCCCTTGGGAATAATGACTATAATTTCAAATTTAACCACTAAAAAAGGTCGCAAAAGGACCGGAATACACTAGCAAATTAAATCTAGTTGTCCTTACCCACAAAACTGTTATAATATATATGTGCAATATGAATCATAGCTATTGTCAGCATGTCATGATGAAGTATATATTTTGCTGTATTTTGGAACTTCAAATTTTCCAATTTTGAAGGCAGTTTTTAAAAGATGTAACATAATCATTGACATTGTCAAGCTATTTCTAAACATATCACTGCAGTGCTTATCTACAGCATAGCTGCAAATATGTTTTAAGCCATAGATACCACCATACATGTCCCAATAAAGTGCTATGTATTGATCCCGGCACTGCTTAGTATCAACAACATCAACCCCCCACCCCTCTCGAATTTCTCAATGATGCCTACCAATCACTGCATTAATATCAAGAGCAAAAAATGCATATTGTCTGCTGGAACAAAATTGTAAAAATTGATATGACTTGTCCTATTTGACAGCACTTAACATTAGTTTTATAATGGATCTGCAGTACAGCCCTGACAAAAGTTTGACACTAGGTTAACAAAATTAAATTGAATTTTAGTGGCCTAGCTATGGATAAGCAGTGGCAAACAAGTTGTCCAGAGATAGCTATCACCTGTCGAAAACTAAAGCTGTAGGGATATAGGTAAGTAGGAGCCGAGATAAGCCGTCAAAATCTAAACTACCTGTAGTCTGTTTGCTTAGTGTTAAACTTTCAACTTGTACTGTAATACAGTGTCTGTCTGTAAGTGACTTTGAGTGGAGTTTTTTGTTTGGTTTCATTATTGCATCAGACTGTAAAGTTGACGAAGTGGTTATTGCCCCATATGTGTCATATTTGGGTCAAATAATAGATTATTTTGATAAAAAAAGTACATATGGTATTAGATCTGCCATTTTGTTTTCGTCATACGGTCAAATTGTTTTTTGCAGTTCATCACTATCAAAAATCAATCATTTAAACAGCAACTTTTTGTAAAAATATCAATAAAATTTGTTTTAATTCAAAATTGGACTATTTAATCCTATTCAATCGATGTATGAAGGTACATGCGTATAAAAAAATATGTGGTGATAACATCCCCCAAAAGTTTATGATTATGCAACAAGCGACATGTTTATGGATGCTGCGGTACATATTGCTCCAGAAATTAATTGCTGCCGTTTTTGAGAAATTTGCCTTATTCTAGAAAATTAAATTGCTCCTATAATAAAATTTTAATAAAAAGGAGAAAAATGTATGGCCGGACTGGGGATCGAACCCGGGACCTCGAGCACAAAAGGAGAGTGCACTACTACTGAGCTCACACAAAGCAGTGTGTGCCAAACTTCGTCGGACCGTCGGACAAGCCCGATAAAATTACCGCTGGTCCGATAAAAAATCAGATTTTTCCGGACCGTATGTCCGGTAACCAGTTCGGAAAATAGAGAGCGCCAAAAATTCGGATTTATAGTTCCGATCCAATTCGAATTTTATTATTGCCATCCGACTTCCGTTATTACAAAAATGTTTAACCTGAAATATACGTTCCAGGAGCTATTCCACGGAAACCAATAAAACGGAAAGAAACAGGAGGCGCAAATTATGAAGAAAACGTGAAAGAAAATTTAAGCAACATTGGATGGAGGGGCGACCATGGTTGCAATTTGACGAGGAGAAATGTGTAATGAAATGCACACACTGCTTTGAATTTTACGGGTCGGGAGGCGCAGCACACAATAATAATTTAAAAATACATTTATTTGTACTTCCATAAATAAATGTATTCTGACCTTTTAAATTATTATTGTGTGCTACGCCTCCCTAACTCGACCCGACCCGACTCGTTTCTCCTTGTCAAATTGCAACCATGGTCGCCCCTCCATCCAATGTTTCTTAAATTTTCTTTCAAATTTTCTTCATAATTTGTGCCTCCCGTAGCTTTCCGTTTTAAAGGAGAAAATAAGTAAATATTTACAAAACCGAATTGTTTTCTTTTTATTGAAGAATTTTTGGTCCAGTAAAAGACTTTACGGTCTGGTAAAGTTTCTAGGTTTACCAGACCGAATGTCCATTAATCATTTTGAAAGTTTGGCACACACTGACAAAGTCCCTCGACTGAAGCTTATTTGCCCCCTGGATGTCAGTCCACCATTTCCTAAGGCCACACAGGACACCAGTGCAGGGTCGGATAAAAGGTTCGAACCCTGGACCTCCCACACAAAAGGCGAGTGCTCTACCATTGAGCTACAGACCCAAGTCTTACTCTAGTAAAACACACTAGCATATGTATACTGGGAATCTCATATCTGAAACCGTTTAATAATATAATAACCTTTTCTAAAATATTTAACGTCGATTCACCAACCGAACCATTACTACATGAAGCAGATGGTTCGACCAAGATCCCCTCTTCAAATTCTTTCTCACAATCTTTTACGCTAGGTAAACCTGTCGGTTTAGGTTTTGGTGCTCTGAATTTTTTTTGTTTTGTTTTCCCCATTACTTAAAAAAGTTGTACCCTTCTGGTTTATCATTGTATAATGGCAAACAACAATTTCTTATTTGTTGACAGTCGAAAACCACATGTCAATGGACGTCGCCATTACGATAAAAGGACACTTCCGGTAGAGCTGATTTATAACGTACCATATCAGACACTGCCCAATATTTAGGATGTACGCTCCAGTCAAGTGAGCATGTCGATAGCAGTTTAGTGATGGAAGAAATAATAATAATAATAATAATAATAATAATAATAATAATAATAATAATAATAATAACAATCAACAACTCCTTAGTGACCGTGTCTGATTGTAGGTGTATTTATAGGGTCTACTGTAACATGTGTTAAATTTATGGGGTTATTTGCGCGAGTATAATTTTTCGCAAAACTGCATTGTTGGCATTTAGCGAGGAGCCGTGTAATTGTCACGATTTTGCAAATTATTATGTATCATCAGAAACATGACTTCTCAAAATTTTCACGAGGGGGGAATTCTTTGCGATTTTTGATTTTATTTTTCAGTCGGTTTTCTAATTCAAAAATAGCGAAATGATTTCCCGCGACTACGCGAAAAACAGCCATGTAAAGTACTCATTGATAAGTGGAATCAACATTTTAATATTTTGATCGAGGGCCTAAGCAACTACTAATAAAAGCTGACGTTCTTTTTTGTTCCACGATAAATTCACGGTGACATCCGATTCCGATACACAAAACGTCGCATGCGTTATTGCGCGTCGGACTGTGATATCGATTTATCAGGCTTGCAAAATGCGTTCTCGACCAATCAGAAAACGGCAAAATCATAAGCCATATCATAAAGTTCCACGTGTACCCGGGCAAGTTTTAATTAACCAATTACTATGCAAGCGATCAAGTTCTTTGACAGGTAACAATACCATATACATGTGCATTTGCTATCACTGTAACTTATTTTTGAAATGTGAAAATAATTGACATATGTTTTATGTATTATTAAGCAAAATAAATCTACAAATGATATTGACAGGTGTTCAAATAGTAATAAGTCTTTATGATACCAGAGAAATAATTCGAAATTTTGGGAAAAATCATTGAGGAAAGTACGTCTTCTGAGTGGGTGGTGCGACTCAAACTTTAATACCATGCTTGATATGACTTAATTGTGTCATATACCTTTTTTTAAATTTTATCATTCAATGCTTTAAAATTGTATTCCTTCCGGAGCACCCTGTCTCACTTCCCTGGTGGAACTTTGCGTGTCTAACCTAACTTGTCAGTTCCAAAGTTTTATACTTTGCTTCTGGGTTGTGATTCGGACAAGGATTAGAATGTTTGTTTTTGATTATTGACAATATAACATTTTATTAATGTATTGGATGATATTTATTTATTTATTTTTTTAAAAATGGGTATATGTCACTTCGATAGTTTGAAATCGCACATGTTTTGACTTGACTTAATTCCATCTCTCTTGGTGGAGAATCGGACTAATTATCTTCCCTATCCAGTCATCTCTATTATTTATACTAGTGTGACTGTCTCCCCCTCACTTCATTCCTAGCTCATTCAGCCAGCGACATTTAATACAGTATGTATTAAATGTCGCTGCTGACTGTATTAAATGTCGCTGCCGCAGAGTCTTTCTTTCCCCTTTCTATTGTCTAACGCCAGGTCTCTTTTTACCTTTCAATATGATAAGAACATAATTATTCGAGTTTTGGGTAGTTTTACTGATTTTTTTTAGTATAAAACATTCATGTGTATCTAACAAAGTCGAGAATTGTTGTCTCATTGACGAAATATTAAAACATTTTACCATGCACCATCTGAATTCAATGCGCATCTGATAGAGACTGGTTTTATTTTGGTTTTTAAGACTTATATACTGCGTGTATATGTGAAATGTTACCAAAATAAATGCCACTACGGTAGATCAATTGACAGAGTATACTCACTTTGTCATTATAATGTGGGAAGTCGTGGGTTCGATTTCGATCCCCCGTCGGGGTCTGACCAAAACTTGAAAATAGGCAGTGAATGTTTTTCCCCAAACACTCGACATGAAATAACACACATACTATGGTGTTTAAATGCACGTAACACACACATACAACCCCTCTCTCTCTCTCTCTCTCTCTCTCTCTCTCTCTCTCTGCAACCTATATTATATGAAAAAAGGTTTTAATGCGAAATAGAATCAAATCCCATTACCGGTAATAAGTAAATGTAGTGTAGTATTCAAGATGGGGTATTGTAGACATTTTTGATATCTCAAATGTTGTTCAGCTGAAGTGCAGTTTCATGATCATGAATTATTGATGATAATAAACTTTACACGAATCAGTTCAGAGATTTACAACATCAATGTTTGATTAGTTGGTTTACGTCACAGCAATAATTTCTAAGCTATCATTGGCTTATTTGATTATTTTAATGTTCATGTGGTGCACGAATGCTGATATGTTTGAAACACATTATTATAGATTAAAACTAGTGACAGACTTGTATACTTCTACTTTGACAACTATGTATATATTAGAACCCAACGACAAATGTTTCGCCAAGTTGAACCCTAAACGCCTTAATGTACCGATAGGCAACAATTTCCCAGATACACAGGGCTGGCGTCGTTGAACCCCGAACCATAGGTGCCTTGTGATTAAAGGTCAATGCCTTAACCAATAGGCAACCGTTGCCCAGGGAAAAATGAACCCTGGCCACCTTGTGGTAAAAGGCCAATGCCTTAACCACTAGGCAATCGTAGCCCAGGGAAAATGAACCCTGGACCATAGGACACCTTGTAGTAATAGGCTAATGCCTTAACCACTAGGCAACAGTAGTCCAGGGGCAGATGATGGCTATTGCATGCAATAGAACACCAACTGTACAATACAAAAGACAGAAGTAAGAGTGCTAAAAGTCAGAAAGTGTAGAAGAATTGAGAGAGCGCCCCGGTAAGGGCGAGTGGTCTACAATCCATCAAGGATATAGTAAACCACATTCCCGTTAGATATCGGATATTACTCTGACATCTTGCGCTGTTCTGTTTAGTAACAAGAACAGCACGGGAAATAGAATAGCTTTACTTTGCGTAATGTTGTGTTATAACTATATCCGAAACCACTTCACTGTGGTGTCATTTAATACTTTATTTAAAATCAACTTTGTAGATTTATGTTATATGTTATGTTTAATTTTCATTTAAATAAAAAAATAAAATTATTTTTTAACATAAGTTACTTCACAGTCTGCTCTGTCGTATTGAAATTTAAGGTAAAATACACAAATACAAGTAAAAATTTCCTGTTTAAGGCATTCCACGTAACTCTTCACGACCGCAAAAATAAGTTAATGAATAGTGAATACAGTTCTGAGTGAAACAAAACATGCACGACTTACCTGTAGGATAAATAACAGGTATATATTTTTGCATTTAACGGGTCTAAATGTTAAAAGTGTCTCATGAGTCTTTTAAGGCTGGGTGTCATATATTTTATACTTATTGTACACATATTGTATGTTTATATGACTTGTGACACTATAATAAAATAATATATACATATATATATATATATATATATTATATATATATATATATATATATATAATATATATATATCATAGTAACCTAATTAACCTGATGGCAAATTAGAGTATACGCCGTGACACACACACACACACACACACACACACACACACACACACACTATGGTGTTCAAATAACATACACACACGTCCACATTGTGGCACTTAATACAAACACGCACATTGTGTTTAAATAATTTACACACGCACAGACATACACACCCACTCGCGTTTACATGCACATTGTGGCGCTTAGCACACACACACACACACACACACACACACACACACATTATGTGTGTCTATTAACACAGAAACAAGTCTTCATTGTGGCGCTCAGCACAAACATAGACATTACGGTGTTTAAATAACACACACACACACACACGCACACACCGTGTCATGCACATTGTTTTTCTTCACATCAAAAATTTGACAACTATCGGCACACGTATGTGTCACTTCTTGTTTGTTTTGCCCTAATAATTATTGTTTCTTTTCAGATTGAAATTGGAGATGAACACTGGAACCATGATGACCTGAATCCCACGACAAAGGAATATGGCGTAATGACTTGCACCATAAATAATTTGAAATTATTTTTAATCAATTTGAAATTTATGATTAATTAAAATAATTTGAACTCCATTTTGCCCCTTGAAGATTCTTTCACCGAAATATAAAGGGGATAGTTCATGCACTGTGGAGGAAACATGAGTTCCAGTAGATAAGCACCCACCTTAGGATCTGTCCCAACTGGAATTCGAACCTAGAAGGCGAGAGGCACAGTGGTTGGTAAGGCCTCGTTTTAGACCACTGTATCATCGGCACTAAGGCAATCCTTTTGACTTATGGTATAACCACAAGACAACCGCAACCAATACCAAAGTATGACTATTGTATGAAATAGGCATCCACTGTAAAAAGAAATGAGTAAGAAAGTAAAGATAATGAATCCTCACTGCACATGCCACTGTAAGCGCATTGCAAAGGTATAAATTTCTGTGCCTTTACCTAGAATTGCTGACATCTCGATATAAGTGAAATATTCTTGACTGGATCGTAAGGCCCTATACAACTCAACATTCAGGATTCAAACTGAAAGGGGCCGACTAGATGAACATCTCCAGTCAAACGTCAGATGATAACCATTTGATGTAATTTTCTTAAAGTGGTAGATCTGTTCAGAATTCCATTTTATAGATCCTTACTTTCTTTGTACTACATAAAGCTGTTCATGTGTTCCCTACTTTCTTTCTCTTTTTTCATAATTTTTGTGTTTTAATTTTGGCCCCAACACTTTTAAATTTGCTGCTACGGGCCTGTTTGTTCTGGGCCAAGTTCGATCTCTGGACCTCCGTTAACACGTGCCTGTCAATCATCGGCCACCGTTACGAGCATTTCAGCCTCTATATTCATCTGGTCCTCTTGATTCATTTCAGCTCGGCCTCCACTTTGGAGGCCAATCCCCGGAAGGTCGACTTTGTGCTGGGTTGGAGGCCCATCCCCGGAAGGTCTACTTTGTGCTGGGTTGGAGGCCCATACCCGGAAGGTCGACTTTGTGCTGGGCCGATTTCTGTTTCTGCTGGGGTTTCTATGACTTATCTTAAACCATAAAACCATAAGACTTTTTAAGCGTCTCTGTGATATGGACAATTTTAGACTGAATAAGCGCGTGTTTTTATGGTCCGATTCGCAAAAACATTTAGTGAAAAACTGGAACTATTTTATATATCAGAAACTTTTATCGTTCGGATTGCAGGAGTACAGTCATGTAAATAGTATTATCTCCACAAAACATCTAATCGCTTTGGTATCTGACGGAAATATGAACAATTTTATTAACATTTGGAACGAAGATTTATTCAGGGACACATCCATTAGGGGACAAGGTGGCAATAAGTTAAGGACTTATAGAACTTTTAAACATTTTTACAATACAGAATTTTATGTTTTATCTGTTTTACCCCGTGGCCAGCGTAGTGCTTTGGCTAAGTTTAGATGTGGAGTAGCACCGATAAGAATAGAAACTGGCAGATATGAAGGATTAGAGTTGGCAAATCGTACATGTTTTAACTGTATTGAATCAGAATGTCACGTTATTTTAAACTGTCCAATTTATAATGATTTTAGAGAGGTTTTATTTGAATGTGCCAGAAATGTGTGTTTTAAAGAGGGTTTTAATTTTTATTATTTAAATGATG
The DNA here is from genome assembly GCA_021292105.1 of Anadara kagoshimensis. Classification (NCBI taxonomy): domain Eukaryota; kingdom Metazoa; phylum Mollusca; class Bivalvia; order Arcoida; family Arcidae; genus Anadara; species Anadara kagoshimensis. The sequence goes on along the minus strand of CM037875.1, from coordinate 16,352,053 downwards.
ATGTTAAATTGTCTGTTATTTTAGCTCACAAAGATATGATTTTTAGTAGTGCCAAATTCTGCAGTAATATTTTATCTAGACGTCGATTACTTTTATCTAGGTAATGTACATATGTACATATTATGTTTATTTACTTTTATCGTCTCTTATAACTCTGTAAAGAGTGGCTTTTATACATATAATTAATGTTTTAATATAAGTTTTATTGATGTATTTAAGATGAGACGTTAATAAATATTGTTATTATTATTAAAAAAAAAATAATAAAAAAAAATAATAAAATTACATTAAACTTTTTTTTTTCTTTTAAGCTTTAACCTTATTTAATCAAAGCTGCTTAATTCACCTAAAATGAAATTAACAATCTTATAAAATATTTGATCTTTATTTTTGGAGTTCAGTTCACAAAGTGACCAGCATCTGGAAATGTTTCCAATACTCACTTTTGGTCATGTGACTGAATCCACTACGACACCATTTTAATTTAACCAATTAATTTTTAGTATAAATTAACTTTTTCGCGCCTTTGCTCACATGACCAGGCACTAGGTCACGCCCTCTACCACTTGACCAATGCAAAACAGGACACGTCAGTTGAACTTATATTAATTAAACATTCTTATTAGAAACTTTTTGCTCAAGTTATTCCTATAAAAACATCTGCTATATTTTTGCAATACAAATCCCTACTGGAATGCGTTAATTATATGCCGACATTGTTTCCAGTATTTGAGACTGTTATTTACAAAAAACTATTTTTATTTACAATAAACCTATGGATTAACTTCAATTAACAACTTTTACCTTTCACCAATTTATTTATTCATCTCCTTTTTTCTATCTTTCTGTCTTCATTTATTCTTATTTAACATATTTATGAATTAATTTGCATTTTATTTTGAATTGTTTATCTTTTAATTATTCGATTAAAAAATATCATTTTAGAGCATATCATTACTCCGACATCTTACACGATTATGTTCAATTAACAAGGTGTTTTCGTCGTAAAATGTGTTATAACGATACCTGAATTAACTATATTGTGGTGTTGTATAATAATTCATTTATAATTAACTCTATAAATGCATGTTTTATTTCATGTTTAATTCCGATATAAAGATAAAATATTATTTAATTTTGTGCATAATGATTTGTTCAAGTATGCATTGATTTATTGAAATATTAGATATGTAATGCACCGTAAATAACGTGTAGAACCAGTTTGACCCAGAAACAGACCACTACTTCAAGTAAATAATCGTATCAAAACAGCGAAAGACACCGTGAAAAAACACACACGCGCGCACGCTTTGTGACGCGCACCTGGAACACACACACACACACACACACACACACACACACACACACACACACACACACACACACTGGTGTTAAAATGACATACGTATGTGACGCTAAAAACAAACACTTTATGGTGTATAAATAGAATTAACAAACACGCACATACAGACACGTCGAAATTGTGGTACTTCACACACACACACACACTATGTGTTTCAATACCACACACATACACACACGTGTCTACACTGTGGCGCCTAACGCAAACACACACATAAGCGTTTACATTGTGGCACTTAACACAAACACACATACATTATGTTTTTCAAATAACACATACACGTCTACACTGGGGCACTTATCGCAAAAACACACGCGCGCACATTATGGCGTTTATATAACACTCACGCGCGCGCAACTAAATTGGCTTAACACAACCGCATATGGTGTTTCAAGGATGAAACAACACACACACTCGTTACATTTTATTCGCGTTATGTGCGCTTTTCGATTATAAAAACGCATTAGGACGTCTTTAAATGAGATTCGCCGTATACCACGCGATACCCTCTAACGCCTTTTGTGCGTTATATTTATTTCCAATGGATATGGAATGAATTTGTAATGCTAACGTTTTCCAAACCGTTAAGAGGTATTGTACACGTGATATATATGTACTGTAGCGAACTCCATTGCATTGCAACGTCTTTCTTTTGAGTCTTTACTCCTTTTATTTTGCGTTATATACGCCTGTATTAGCGTTGTTACCCTCTATTTTAATAAACATAATACGCTTCAAATGGTAAATTTTATTTTAACAATGGTTTATTGAATCAATCTGAAAACGTTTTACATTTTAACAATATAACTTCTATAAGATATACAACAAATACAATACACAGTAGATTTCTTAATTCTGCTGACATGTGATGTGCGGATGATGTCTTACACGGGGAAAATGTACAACTTCCGTCGTCTGATTTCAATCCTGGTCTATAATTCATAGATTCGGCATAAGTACAACCACGTGACATATATTCAGGAATATAATTGGTGCATTTAGATTTGTCATTCAAACACTTAATACTATCCTCTGCTGTTGATTTCCCAGAAAAATATGCACCGTGTAAATAACCTTCAAAATTCACAAGACATGCCTCGCCGGCAAAATAGAATCTCCCAACGGCAGCACACAACCCTTTATGTGTATCAATGGTATAACCTGGCGTCCAATTAACATATGAACCCTTAAACAGCGGATCGGACAGCCATCTTGGTATGACGTAACCAATTGGTTCAGGAATAACTATATTCTTTTTAATATACATTTTCTGTAGAGCGGCTAAAACTTCGTTTTTTATCGCTGTGTCCGTCAGTCTCGTGGTGCGGCGGGCTTCATCTCCGAGTAATGTAACCTGTAAAATGTTTGATCCAGGGTGAAGTTTATTAATGTTACGCCATAACGTATAATACCCTCGTTTTGAGCTGACGTAAAGCATAAACTCATTGTCATCCCAGAATTTTAATGGAAACTGGAAAAACATGTGATGATATGCTCCCATCTGGAATTGGTCAATACTTTCAAATTTCCATTTCGGCAGAGGTGGGTCAAAGTTAACCAATCTATTTTGCATAACGCCTACACTAAACGTACTGATGACGTAAGCACCGACATATTGGTTATTGTTAGCTGTATAAATGACCACGTGACTTGAATTCTGTTCTATATTGGTAACAGTCTGATTAAAGATCAGTCTTGTATCATTATGGATGTCCATAACCTCGGACAATAAACTCCTGTGAAGAAATGAATATCCACGTTCATCTTTTATGGTGACGTCTGCTCCAACAGAGCTATTAAAAGCTTCATAACTAGTTGATGAGCTGCCAAATTTGGCTGATATCGAATCGGGTGAATGAGAAACGTCGAAATCATATTCATAAAATTCAACAGCGTCGTCAATAGAAGTTTTAGGAAACCAATTAGCAGATACAAAAAGCTGTCTCAATGTTGTGTCTGGTTTTTGCATTTCTTGCATCGCTTTGCGTTCTTTTGCTAATTTTTCAGACGCCACCTCGAAAACTTCGTACGCAGCATCAAACTGGTCGGTAACATCATTACCAACCTCATCATAAACTATTACGTCATCATAATTTGTAGTGACGTATGACATATTGTAATCCTGTGCCATCTTGTAAAGTGGATTGTTTCCAAGACCGTGTATGTACATAGAGCCGGCTTCTAGCGTATAACCTCCCAGATGTACCTCCCTTGATCTACCTCCGATACGATCTGTAGCCTCAAGTATTATAAAATTGTCATGCCCCATTTCATGGAGAGTTTTCGCAGCAACAACACCCGCCATTCCAGCTCCAATTATAATTATTCTGTCAGAATCTGAAAAAAAACAATTTTATTTATATTTACACTTTGAAATTCGAATTGTTCTTCAATACATATATTATACACCACTAAACAGTAACTCCAGTGTCAGTCCAAAGTTAGGAGTTTTTCAATCTGTGGTCCCAATATGTATGTGTTTCTATCTTCTTGTTTTGTTTTGCTATTTCATTCATTAAGTTATATTGTATGTTGTCAATTGACGGATCGCCAGCCACGCCCACTATGTTCTGACAAAGGGTCGACATGCATGAATTACACGCAAAAAGAATGAAAACTCGACCTGAATTGTGCGGTTTAATGACGTCAGGTCACTGACACTAGAACGTGTTTAGTTGCCGTGACTCTGCTTTGGTACCGTGATCAGTGTCGGAACATTGTGGGAGTGGCCGGTGATACGTCAATTAGTTTTCAGTGGTACGATAAATTGAACTGTTAAGAAATAACGTCTGTTAATAAGTTTGCCCTGCAGTATGCCGGTTTCTCAATATAGGTTTCTATGTTTCATATTGTTTGGGATCAATCAGCAATTTCTACCGGAGAAGAATTTAAAAAACGTAATTGTATTTTTGGACTTTCAAGTATACATACCATCTCTGTCGGGTGTTTCCATGGTTACTCGCCGACTTAGTAATAAATGTACAAATTTTATATGAAACATACAGAATAAGTACAAAGCCCGAACGTCCATCTGTGATTATCTGAAATTTAAAAAGAAAAAACACTTGAACTAAATAATACATTGTTATGTTAGATTTTATAATGTATAAAAGAGTAGCATTTTTTATAACATTCATACTTTTTACATAATTTTTTCAAATTCTTGAACTTTCATTTTACAACAATTACAAAGTATGTTATTCTTAGTTTAAACAATGTTTAGTTTATAAAAATAATTTACAATATATACATGGGATCCCGGAACAAAAGTATAGCTCTTATATTAACCCGTCTTCTCAACTATCATTACATTTCAATTATAATTTTGCGTGCCAGAGAAAATATAAATAAATAAATAAATAAATAAATAAAAAATAAACTTTCAAACAAGAAGAAGCCTTTTGTACCTGTCACGAATAGACTGAGTTTAAGATGGATGATAAGGAAGACAATCTCTGAAGACAGGTGACATAATGGAATAATGTTTGTAATTAAATTAATTTAGAAATTAATTATATTAGTGACAGACTAGTCTACTAATTGAATTTTTAATGCAAAAACTGTTTTACAAAGATTAGTGACCATGTCAACTTTTAATAAGCATCGTAGAAGGAAATACTTAATATTACTACAAGTTAATATATTTTACATATACATGTATTTATACTATCAATCAAACACGCACGCGCGTACGCGCGTTTTTTAATTTCATGTATACTCATATTTCGCTCAATATATAAATAAATGTGACTCATAAGTCTTTTTAGGCTGAATATCATGATGTTTTACTGTTACGCCACATAGGGTGTTGTCGCATAAACGTGTTCCAACACGTCTATGCGGGGAATTTCAACGCATGAAGAAAACGCTTTTATGCAGCAAAAATGCTACCTTCAGCCGCATAAAGAAAACATTTAAAGCACGATACCATAATATCCTTCACTATCATCACCTACACCTCCATCATCATTACCAGCTTCACTAAAAACACCACCATCATCATTATCATCGTGACGATGATATGATGATGATGATCATTATAATTATATTATTATCTCTCCGCCCTCAGGGGTAAGGGGGTAAAGTAATAGGTGTGTGTGTGTGTGTGTGTGTGTGTGTGTGTGTGTGTGTGTGTGTGATTTGGTTTCCGTGCATTTGAAAGAAAACCGTGCATCCGATTGAGCTGAAACTTAGTCAGTTGATTAATTACGGTGGGGAGTGGTATGGGATTGCCACCACCACGTCATCATCAATATCACCACCACCGTTTTTGTTGAGATATAAAAACTTTTTAAGATTCATTTAAATTAGTCCTCTTTATGCGTCAAAAAGGCACCCTTCCGCCGCATATAAGCAACACATCTTTATGCGTTGAACACTACCGCATAAACGTAGTCGACCTCTTTATGCGTTGGAATTTCCCGCATAAACGTGTTGGGCGCGTTTATGCGGCAACACCGCTATGTGGCGTAACAATGCACTGCCCTTCCGATAAAGTACCATACAGTCCTATCATAACAGATCTAGACTCAAAATCTTCACAAAATTAAATTGTTGAAAACGTCATTATGGTAAAACTTTTTCAGCTAAAATAGTGTTTTTATCCTGAAAAATATAATTTTTCTAGATTTTTATATTGTTTCCCAAAATTTCAGAAAATTCCTAGAAAATTGATTTTCAAGAAAAACAACTTTATTACATACATTAAGATCATAAAGTTGAGACATCACTTTCAAATACAGGAAAAACTTTAATATTTCAATTGTATGGACACTATGTAATATGATGATTATAATGTAAACCTATAGCAAATTTGTAAACTTATTTATGGATGGCAGTAACGGCAACTGTCCGAATATAAAAGCCGTTACAAGAGCCTTGAATTTCAGGTCTAAAAAATAACTATACATAATATTTAACATATATAGGTTTATATTGTAATGGATTTGTTAAATTTCATTCATAGAATCGAAAAATTGAAGTTCTTGCAGTATTTGAAAGTATTTTTATGTTTTTTCTTAAACAATTTTTCTTGGATCATAGAATTGAGATATTGAAGTTCTTGCAGTATATGAGAGTATTTATATGGTTTTTTTTTCTTTCTTAAATAATTTTACTTGAAACATAGAATTGAAATATTGAAGTTCTTGCAGTATATGGGAGTATTTGTATGTTTTTTTCTTAAATATTTTTTCTTGGATCATAGAATTGAAATATTGAAGTTCTTGCAGTATATGGGAGTATTTGTATGTTTTTTTCTTAAATATTTTTTCTTGGATCATAGAATTGAAATATTGAAGTTTTTGCAGTATATGGGAGTATTTGTATGTTTTTTTCTTAAATATTTTTTCTTGGATCATAGAATTGAAATATTGAAGTTCTTGCAGTATATGGGAGTATTTGTATGTTTTTTTCTTAAATATTTTTTCTTGGATCATAGAATTGAAATATTGAAGTTCTTGCAGTATATGGGAGTATTTGTATGTTTTTTTCTTAAATATTTTTTCTTGGATCATAGAATTGAAATATTGAAGTTCTTGCAGTATATGGGAGTATTTGTATGTTTTTTTCTTAAATATTTTTTCTTGGATCATAGAATTGAAATATTGAAGTTCTTGCAGTATATGGGAGTATTTGTATGTTTTTTCTTAAATATTTTTTCTTGGATCATAGAATTGAAATATTGAAGTTCTTGCAGTATATGGGAGTATTTGTATGTTTTTTTCTTAAATATTTTTTCTTGGATCATAGAATTGAAATATTGAAGTTCTTGCAGTATATGGGAGTATTTGTATGTTTTTTCTTAAATATTTTTTTGGATCATAGAATTGAAATATTGAAGTTCTTGCAGTATATGGGAGTATTTGTATGTTTTTTTCTTAAATATTTTTTCTTGGATCATAGAATTGAAATATTGAAGTTTTTGCAGTATATGGGAGTATTTGTATGTTTTTTTCTTAAATTTTTTTCTTGGATCATAGAATTGAAATATTGAAGTTCTTGCAGTATATGGGAGTATTTGTATGTTTTTTTTCTTAAATATTTTTTCTTGGATCATAGAATTGAAATATTGAAGTTTTTGCAGTATATGGGAGTATTTGTATGTTTTTTTCTTAAATATTTTTTCTTGGATCATAGAATTGAAATATTGAAGTTCTTGCAGTATATGGGAGTATTTGTATGTTTTTTTCTTAAATATTTTTTCTTGGATCATAGAATTGAAATATTGAAGTTCTTGCAGTATATGGGAGTATTTGTATGTTTTTTCTTAAATATTTTTTCTTGGATCATAGAATTGAAATATTGAAGTTTTTGCAGTATATGGGAGTATTTGTATGTTTTTTTCTTAAATATTTTTTCTTGGATCATAGAATTGAAATATTGAAGTTCTTGCAGTATATGGGAGTATTTGTATGTTTTTTCTTAAATATTTTTTCTTGGATCATAGAATTGAAATATTGAAGTTCTTGCAGTATATGGGAGTATTTGTATGTTTTTTTCTTAAATATTTTTTCTTGGATCATAGAATTGAAATATTGAAGTTCTTGCAGTATATGGGAGTATTTGTATGTTTTTTTCTTAAATATTTTTTCTTGGATCATAGAATTGAAATATTGAAGTTCTTGCAGTATATGGGAGTATTTGTATGTTTTTTTCTTAAATATTTTTTCTTGGATCATAGAATTGAAATATTGAAGTTCTTGCAGTATATGGGAGTATTTGTATGTTTTTTTCTTAAATATTTTTTCTTGGATCATAGAATTGAAATATTGAAGTTTTTGCAGTATATGGGAGTATTTGTATGTTTTTTTCTTAAATATTTTTTCTTGGATCATAGAATTGAAATATTGAAGTTCTTGCAGTATATGGGAGTATTTGTATGTTTTTTTCTTAAATATTTTTTCTTGGATCATAGAATTGAAATATTGAAGTTTTTGCAGTATATGGGAGTATTTGTATGTTTTTTTCTTAAATATTTTTTCTTGGATCATAGAATTGAAATATTGAAGTTCTTGCAGTATATGGGAGTATTTGTATGTTTTTTTCTTAAATATTTTTTCTTGGATCATAGAATTGAAATATTGAAGTTCTTGCAGTATATGGGAGTATTTGTATGTTTTTTTCTTAAATATTTTTTCTTGGATCATAGAATTGAAATATTGAAGTTTTTGCAGTATATGGGAGTATTTGTATGTTTTTTTCTTAAATATTTTTTCTTGGATCATAGAATTGAAATATTGAAGTTCTTGCAGTATATGGGAGTATTTGTATGTTTTTTTCTTAAATATTTTTTCTTGGATCATAGAATTGAAATATTGAAGTTTTGCAGTATATGGGAGTATTTGTATGTTTTTTTCTTAAATATTTTTTCTTGGATCATAGAATTGAAATATTGAAGTTCTTGCAGTATATGGGAGTATTTGTATGTTTTTTTCTTAAATATTTTTTCTTGGATCATAGAATTGAAATATTGAAGTTCTTGCAGTATATGGGAGTATTTGTATGTTTTTTTCTTAAATATTTTTTCTTGGATCATAGAATTGAAATATTGAAGTTTTTGCAGTATATGGGAGTATTTGTATGTTTTTTTCTTAAATATTTTTTCTTGGATCATAGAATTGAAATATTGAAGTTTTTGCAGTATATGGGAGTATTTGTATGTTTTTTTCTTAAATATTTTTTCTTGGATCATAGAATTGAAATATTGAAGTTCTTGCAGTATATGGGAGTATTTGTATGTTTTTTTCTTAAATATTTTTTCTTGGATCATAGAATTGAAATATTGAAGTTTTTGCAGTATATGGGAGTATTTGTATGTTTTTTTCTTAAATATTTTTTCTTGGATCATAGAATTGAAATATTGAAGTTTTTGCAGTATATGGGAGTATTTGTATGTTTTTTTCTTAAATATTTTTTCTTGGATCATAGAATTGAAATATTGAAGTTTTTGCAGTATATGGGAGTATTTGTATGTTTTTTTCTTAAATATTTTTTCTTGGATCATAGAATTGAAATATTGAAGTTCTTGCAGTATATGGGAGTATTTGTATGTTTTTTTCTTAAATATTTTTTCTTGGATCATAGAATTGAAATATTGAAGTTCTTGCAGTATATGGGAGTATTTGTATGGTGTTTTCCCTTAAATATTTTTTCTTGTATCATAGAATTGAAATATTGAAGTTTTTGCAGTATATGGGAGTATTTGTATGTTTTTTTCTTAAATATTTTTTCTTGGATCATAGAATTGAAATATTGAAGTTTTTGCAGTATATGGGAGTATTTGTATGTTTTTTTCTTAAATATTTTTTCTTGGATCATAGAATTGAAATATTGAAGTTCTTGCAGTATATGGGAGTATTTGTATGTTTTTTTCTTAAATATTTTTTCTTGGATCATAGAATTGAAATATTGAAGTTTTTGCAGTATATGGGAGTATTTGTATGTTTTTTTCTTAAATATTTTTTCTTGGATCATAGAATTGAAATATTGAAGTTCTTGCAGTATATGGGAGTATTTGTATGTTTTTTTCTTAAATATTTTTCTTGGATCATAGAATTGAAATATTGAAGTTCTTGCAGTATATGGGAGTATTTGTATGTTTTTTTCTTAAATATTTTTTCTTGTATCATAGAATTGAAATATTGAAGTTCTTGCAGTATATGGGAGTATTTGTATGTTTTTTTCTTAAATATTTTTTCTTGGATCATAGAATTGAAATATTGAAGTTCTTGCAGTATATGGGAGTATTTGTATGTTTTTTTCTTAAATATTTTTTCTTGGATCATAGAATTGAAATATTGAAGTTTTTGCAGTATATGGGAGTATTTGTATGGTGTTTTCCCTTAAATATTTTTTCTTGGATCATAGAATTGAAATATTGAAGTTTTTGCAGTATATGGGAGTATTTGTATGGTGTTTTCCCTTAAATATTTTTTCTTGTATCATAGAATTGAAATATTGAAGTTCTTGTAGTATTTGAAAGCATTTTTATGGTTTGTTTTTTTTCTTAAACAATTTTTCTTGGATCATAGAATTGAATTATTGAAGTTCTTGCAGTCAGAGGCTTCGAAAGTATTTGTATGCTTTTTTCGTAAACAATTTTTCTGGGATCATAGAATTGAAATATTGAAGTTCTTGCAGTATTGTATGAGTATCATACCCGTTTTCTAAAACAATTTTTCTTGGACGTGTTTGTAATTTTGTGGATAAATACTTGTATTTTTTAAAATAAAACCACTATTTTCACTGAAAAATATCGCCTTTACCTGAATGATGTTTTCAATAATTTAATTTTGTGAAAATTTTCAGTGTAACAATGTAAAATAACAATAAAATGTCAATATAATGTGTAACAATATGACAAATTTATGGATGTGTCATATACTACTTTTTTAATTTAATCATAAAATACAACTTTTTAGATGCATTTTGTAGAAATTAAATTAAAAAAGTGATATATGACAGATGATAGTGTTCATACTTACCGTATACATAAACGAAGCTTCAAAATTCGTCAGACTTACGGTCCTCTGACCAGCTAATATTCCATAGGAAACTATGAGCACAAGAATGAATTAAATTGCGACATAATTGCGGAAAGAGGTTATACAATTAACAACAAGGCAAAACCAGTTAAGCAGGGTCAATGATAAAGAAGTGTCCTGAAGAAAAACATAATTAAAGGGACTGAAAATTAAAACAAGTTTTGTACAGAGCACAGACCTGTCGAAAATTTAACACTTGGAAAAACGAAAAGGTGTCGAAGTCAAATTGATATCTAGCATTAAAAAACGTGGTCGAGAGCTAGATACCATGTGCTGAAAAGTTGTCGAGATGCAACTAGCTAGAGAGCTCACCGGAGGGAAGGAGATGATTATGAGCTGTCGATTCGGCATTTTTTTCGTTAGTTTGGTGTTAAATTTTTGACAGGTGTTTTATTACTGTACGGTTGTCAATAAACCGGGTGTCAACAAAGGTAAGGTATGTGAAGGTAGTTTAGATAATAGACATCATTACGTCATTTGAGACTCCGGAAGGGTTATTAACCAGTCAAACAACTTTTAAACGTGTTAGTCAATTTGACCATGGCCTTGTTTAAAGGACAAAGGTGAATTGTATGGATTAAATGCAATCGAGATGTTTTCATAGTGTCACGTGCTACTTTTGAATTTTTATGAAATAATATAATTCAAAAGTAGCACATGGCAAATTGTCATGTGCTACTTTTGAATTATATTATTTCATAAAAATTCAAAAGTAGCACATGACAATAGCATCCAACTGATCTTCGATCTTCTTACGGGTTTGAAGAAAATATTTTAATACTTTTATCACCACTTCGAAAATTTCGTACGAATTCTTCACACATGTGTGATAAATATGTACGAATATGTCGCACATTTTTTAAAGTTTCGTTCTGGTCCCGGTTTCACAATCATCCCTTAGGTAAGATTTCCCTTAACTTCATGAAATATTGCAAAATTTCCAATCGATTTAATATTGTTAATTTTCAAGATATTAAGGAATTTAAAGTGTCATTGTTAAGATCACTTCTAGATTAAAACATTTGCATTTAGTTTTGGCTAAATGATATTCACCAGTAGTTCCAAAAAGAGATTACAAAAATTTGCTAAATTTAAGTTAAGGAAAATCTTAGCTAAGGAAGGATTGTGAAACCGGGTCCTGTCCCTTTACCACTCGTATACGTCACATGTTAAACTAGAAAAACTGTGAACCACAATTAAGCTCACAAAAAATACCCCTCGCTCCCGAAAATTCATCGGATCATTTTAAATAGGAGTTGCACATCTACATTATATCACAAAGATTGCGTGAAAGTTTCATTAAAATCCATTGAAGGGTTTAGGAGGAGTTGCGGATAAGAGATAGGTACCCTTAGGTGTAACGGAAGGACGGACACACGGACAGAGACCCCTATCACTATATACCCCCACTTTTTAAGCGGGGATATAAAAAGGTAGAAAAACACGTGTAACCATAATGATCATGCGAAACTTTCACACATTCCAAAAACTAGTACTGCTTTTGCTACCCAAAATTATCATTGGACATATTGCTTTTGCTCAGCTTGATTTTAATATGGGTAAAGAAATTAAATAACCCGTTTAATTTTGGACCAATGAGTCAAAATTCAAGATCTCATGGTGTTACGGTGCCACAATATTCAACACTCAATATTTTGGTTATCTTTAGACACCGATAGTTTTCACACCTTTGTTGTTCACAATGTATTTCAGAAGTTAAATGTGGTGTACGGGGCCATTAGGTCTAATGTTAAGGTCACAAACATCAAAATGCTTTAACTTTCATTATCTTGATACCTGTTTGACACAAAGACAAAATAATTTGATTTTATTCCCCGTCCGCATATGCACCGTTCTGTTCGTCTGTCGCATATCATAGTGTCCGGTCATTAACTCCATGGCGCAAGAAGCTAGCTAAACAGGACGTGCTTACACTTCCGGGGCACCCGGCCTCGTTTCCCTAGTGAAAGTCCACGTGGCTAATCTAACTTGTCAGTTCCAAAGTTTTTACTTTGCTTCTGGATTGTGATTCGGGCATGGATATTATGTTTCTTTTTTATTGTAAAAAATGCAATAGTGTTTACAACATCATGACCATGTAAGGCGAGCAAGACAACTTTGAGCTTTGTTGATTATCCGTGACAAAGTAAGTAAAGTGATGGTGTTGCTGGTGTATAGAGCATAACTCCGAATAGCGAAAACTGGTCGTGAGCAAGACACTGGGCCTAATCTCGGGTTTACAAGGGTAAAGTTGGTAGAGTGTTCGCTCCGTATGTTACGGTCGTGGGTTTGAACCTCTAACGGTGTCTGACCAAGACTTGAATATAGGTAGTGGAAGTTCTTTCACCAAGTACTCGGAATTTAGAAATGAAAGTCGCCGGGTTAAAGGAGACCTTAAAAAAGAGATGTCCCGTGTCACGACAAGCGTGGTACGTCATAATACACCTTCCATGTACATATTGCCCTGAACGCATTTCTACCATATCACTAATAACTAGTGACATCGCAATATAAGTGAAATATTCACTTAATCTTCCTTAATTTTGTATTTATATCCTCCTCTATGTATGCAGTGTGGAGTAGGTGTAAAGGTATGCAGAAGTTCTCTTTGAAAGGTGGTACCCTTTCAAAATAATTTTTACTTATTAGTGGTACCTATATGTGTTACCATGCATTGCGCTTCTTTTTTTCTTATTTTTGTTTGTGAATCTGTTTTTTCAAGTACGTTTATTTCAGCTGCCACTTTCCTTTTTTTAAGTACGTTTATTTTAGCTGCCACTTTCCTTTTTTTCAAGTACGTTTATTCCAGCTGCCACTTTCCGTTTTGAAGTGAATTGAATTGAATTGTTCATTTGTATCATGTTAATATAGCCAAGGGCGAAAATTCGTATTTAATTGAGTTATATATATAATATAGCCTTCATTTTTAACACTAAAGAGGTTGTACCCGACACTTGTCCCTTTACTAAAAGCGCCCGTAGCCGCATATTCTTCTTGAATGCTTTCTTTCGCTTTACATTTAGTAGTTTTATTTCTTAGTGAAACTAATCATAACTTTTCCTTTAAAATATAATAAGAATTTTAAGACTATTGTCATGTGCTATTTTTGAATGCATTATTTTAATAGAAATTCAAAAACAGCACATGACACTATCATTAGTCTTTGTTAATTTTTACCTTATAATTCTGCATATGTTGCAATGTTAGAGAGCCTCTTGGCATTCGTGGTAAATTGCACACAAGTGCTTCATTGATGACTTCACAACGACCGACTAGATAAAAATCTCAAATAAACCCGAAAATGCATAGTTTTTAGCTTAACTTAGTAAATTTTCAGCTCGTTTTTCAAGTCTTTTGTACTTCAAACTGTTGAATTGTGACAACGGACTTTTTAGTAATTTTGAACTTTTGAATATTCATCAACTTTTCGTTACTTTCAGACATTTTAATTCAAACCGGATTTTACATTCCTTTACACTAGTCAGTTTCTATGTAATATTTACTTTAGAATTAACTTGTTCTTAATCCGACATTACTCTCTTTTGAGATATTATTCTTGTTGTGACATTCAATTAGCACCTTAAGATGATGTAATCCTTATTTCGTTAATTCTTATTTACCATGTTTGTTGGTTCACAGGTTACACGACTTACAAGTCTTTGATATTATCCAATAAGGGTCTGCCCGGTTTTCCAATAATTAGCTAATCAAATTACTGTAAATTAATCTTTTCTGGGTAGACGGATCCAGCTTTCAATTAAATTAAATAAAGTTAGGGACGGATAGCCGGAGTACCGTGTGGTTATATCTATATATCTTCTAGCGAAAACCGCATCCTAATATTTTTATACATGTATACTGTATAACGAGAAATATTCGCGGTTTTCACGGCCAATTCTCAACAAATAAGTACACCGTTAAGTTTTCTACATGTAAAAAAATAAAAATGGGTTCCACAAACGCCAAAAATGTCAATCGGTGGTAATGCCATATACCATTTTTTGAATTTAATCATAAAATACATTCAAAAAATGGTATTGTCATATACCATTTTTTGAATGTATTTTATGATTAAATCATCAAAAAATGGTATATGACAGTAATTTTAACACATCCCCTGTCGTCTTTTATTGCATTCAATTCACTGTTAGAGTGAATATTGTTATATTTACATTAAAATCAGTGATTTGGACTTGTTTAGCGGATTGCCGCCATACTGTTAGTATTATTGTAATACAGAATACAGCAAAAGTTAAAACGTTTATCAGACTCGTTATAGTTATAATTCAAGTGATAAGCGACAACGAGTTCCCGAATCTACCCAGAACTACAGAGACGAAATTCCCATCCGGGACCCGTTGTTGCAGAAATAAGATGATCAGATCGTTTATGTCGCTGTTTTACATGTGACGTTTCCATTTTAAAATGTTAAAACAAGTGAAGGAAAATCTTAGCTTAGAGTCAAAACACCTCAATTTCAGGTGACCAATGCCCCGAACAAGCCGCGACTATTTAAGAATTGACTGTCATTTTTTCCTGGTTCATCAAGTAATGAACCAGATTTTAAAACTAGCAAATCTGATGAACTGCGAACTGGTAACTGGTCAAGTTACAGTTATTGAAGGTAGAGCTTGTTAAAAAACCAGACTTATATTAATAGACGATAGAGTGCTCGACATCTGGACTTGCGGATTGGTATTCGACTCGGGAGTATTGGTATTCATGCGTGAAGTGAAAAACCGATGTTTATGCGAATCTTGAAAAAAGAAATCAAACTGGGTTCAACGTAGAAGTTATTTTTCTATTGTAAATATTTATCAATAAAATACAAAGACAATAAATCCACAGGCCCCGGTTTTACAATCATTCCTTAGCTAAGATTTTCCTTCACTTAAATCTTACAAAATTTCAAATCTTTATAATTTTGTTAATTTTGAAGATATGCAGGAACTTAAGGTGTCAATTTTAAGATAATTGCTAGAATTAAACATTTGCATTTAGTTTTGACAAAATATTGATCAGCGTTTCCAAAAAGAGTTTACCAAAATTTGCTAAATTTAAGTTAAGAAAAATCTTAGCCAAGGAATGATTGTGCAACCGGGGCCAGGGCAAATAATTATTATTAGATCTAATGTAAAGTTTTATAACTTTGTCAGTTTTTATGTAAAGCTGTAGATAATTATTTTTTATTGACTAGCATAATGGAATATAATATATAATAATTAGGCCAGTCAGTTTTGCTTCTTAGACACGGCCTTTCTTACAGGCACCATCTACCCGCAAAGTTCAACTTACGTTTTAGCTAATAAGTTATGTTCGGGACAAATTAAATTAAGGAAGGCGCCTTATGTATTTGTACATGTATACCGAAAAGTTGTGCCAATTGATTTATAGCCAAGTAAACAATGTGTACACACTGAGTATTTACAAGATGTGGTGACCTTGAGTCAATTTCAGTGGGGAGGGGGTTTTGTACGTTGACTTGATGTGCTGACTACCAGTGTCTTATGCATATCAAAGATACAGTCTGTAGATTACAAATGACGGATGCACAACCGTTCAAACGGACGGACTTTCGGACTGTCCACCTTCAAAATTAAGATAGGGGCGTTTACCTGTCATAATAGACCCGAAAATACAAATCCAGCAGCAGGGCTACACTTGCCAACTGATAACCCTTTAGAGTAACGGAAACTGGTAAGGATCCGTGGATTTCATCGTTTGGCTTTAAAGAATTCATCCCTGTTTTAGTGAGATTTGCCTACTATTTCTAAACTTTAAACTTTTACCGAGGCAACTGCCTCGGTTGCCTCATAGGTAGTTACGGTACTGACTAGTACTATAAATGCATAGTAAGCACCAAGACAATTAAGAGAACTACATTTTTTACTATTTCAGATTAGATGAGTTACGATCAGATCATAACGAGTAAAATTCAAATGACACTGATGCACAACGTTTAAAAATATGCAACACTTGCAAGTACGCCCGGCTGTTTACCAATGGGACTAATTGGTCCGCTCAAAGACGGCGAAGTCATTTTTAATCCACTTGGTGTTAATGGCTAAAAAAAAGATGAGTTTTAATAGATATAACAAATTACAAAAAAATTCAAATCATTGACTTTATCGTAGAAAAGTTGTTTGTTGGAACAAAATTTAATGGACGATATTCCCATTTTCGGTCCTAAAACCTCATTTTTGAGACCGGCAATCACGTCAAAAAGGAATTGGATGGATGTCATGGCAACGATGTTGACTGCGAAAACTGATACTGTTTAACTCGAGACTTTCCGTATTGCCTCGGGTGCAATAATGGATAAGTTCCACAACCATTCCCTAACTAAGATTTTGCTTAACTTAAATTTGGCAAATTTTTAATTTTGTTCATTTCCCAGATATCCAGGTATTTTATGTGGATATTTGTCGATAACTTTAAGCTTATGGCATTTGTTTTTGTTTTTTGTCTAAAATGCTAATTTGTAGTTCAGAAATATATTGCAAAATTTTAGTTAAGAATTGATTGTAAAACCGGGGCCAGACATTACTTACAATTGTGATAAAAAAAATCGGGTAAGGCTATTTCTTCTCACTTTGGTGTTACAAAGGGTTAGGTCATAATTCACATTTACAGCGTTAATACACATCTTGTATATATATCTGTTTTTAACATGATTATGGAATTGGATGGAATGTGTAAATCATGTACATACAGAAAGTGTGAAATAAGAAACAAGTGTATTTGTTTATAATGCGGAGGGGGGGGGGGGGGGGGGGGGGGGGGGGGGGGGCTCGGCAACCCAATGGTCTTATAAAGCATCGGCTTGTTGAACACATGGCATCTCACCACCTAGCTAAGTTCAACCTCAATCGGTTCAGAAGATTCAAGTGAAAGAAATCTTGACTGTGGCGTAAAAATCCAATACACTCTTTTCATAATATTATTGTACCTATCCAGTTTTTACATCCGAGAAGAACGTTCTAAAAAGAGGTTGGCAAAACTATAGGTCCAAATCTTCTTCAACTCCTTTTGAACTTCGAGATTACATGTATTAGATAAAAAAGCGAAATAAATATTGCGAAGAAACAAAGTAACTAATGCGATAATATTTCACGTTGTCTCGTATATATATATATATATATATATATATATATATATATATATATATATATATATATATATATATTGATAAAGGTTATCCCTTGTGTGAGGTAATTATATGTAAAACAAACTTTAAAATAAGTTTTAATATTTTCTAAAACATAACTGGATTTATTCTTTGTAAAACATGTACCGCCGTCGTGTACGGTTCTTATTATTACATACATGTATAATTAAATGGTAAAAAGAAGGACCGTACACGACGGTGAAACATGTTTTACAAAGAATTAAATCCAGTTATGTTTTAGAAAACATTTTAACTAATTTCAACTTATTTTAGTATATATATCAAAAGTCTGATTCAATTCAATTCATTTATTGGGCAAGTTAATATAAATAATTAGCGCAATATAAATACATGTATAACAATTAGTATTGTAAAATATGGTTAGTTTGCTTTGCACAGTAATGGAAGTTATAGCACTATAAACGCCATTTCTAGACAGTTCAATGCATGGTTATATTTACATTTCGCATTTTTTGAAAATCTTATTTTTTTTATCCTGATATAAATTTGAAACACTTTCGTGAATGGCATGCAATTTCAACTGCTGGAACAGCCAATCAATCACGTGACGTGTATACGTAAACAAGAGATGAGCGGCGTTACATTAGCATCTATTACTTCATTTTGGTCTCAGAGTATACAACAATAACATAGACTAACACTGTAGGTTGTTAGTCACTCACATGACTCTGCAAGTCCACAGGGTGTACATAACGCGCACTTTCCCAACCCTGTCTATTATATCATGTTGCTGACGTCTGATGCTGATCGGAACCGGAACTTGACAGAATTTGATTATGCAGAGATGGTCAATGACAAACTTTCAACTTGGAACTTGTCTAGGTCTTCGATTTTGTCGATCAAAACTTAACATTAGACCGATTATTGACAAGTACCTTGCCGTCCCAGATCCACACTGTTTAACTTCGTTTCCGTACACTTTTAAGAAGGACATGTCTGTGTTTGGTAAGATCCTCACTCATGATCATATATACATTTCGCAGTGAAGGTTGGTTGAATGTTGCTTAACGTCGCATCAGCAATTTTTCGGCTATTCGCGGGGTTTGATTTCATAGTATAACGTGACTTCAAGATCTGTCTTTGAACGTGACAATTTGTGAACTTGACTAAGATTTGTCGGTTTGTGCCTTGTTGGGGTTTACCTGTACGATGTGACCGATCTACGTCACTTTACTTATATTTACTCCCATATCTTTGGCCACTTCACCACTTTTATCAGTTTCCTCAGGCGAAGATTCTCGTATTCCAGAAATACGAACGGCATTCCGTCGTGAGTACTGCTCTAAATCGTTGACCTTGATTGACAGGTTTATATTTTCGGTCTCCAGGGCATCATTTTCAATGACTGAACTTCTTTCTTTAATCAGTTATTAAATTTTGATACATGTTCTCCATCGTTTTCTTCAATTCACCAATCATATCATTATGCATAGAAGTTCGCAAGCTATAGCAACTCTAGAAATGTCATAATCGGACATGTGCTTCAGAACAGGCTGTCGAAAGTTTAACACTGTGCTAACGAAAAAGGTTCGAACCTCGGATGTCTGAGATTTGGATAGCATGTGGTCGAAAGGTTGCCGAATGATATAGATAGCTACTGTTGCAATATATAGGTAACTAGGGGCTAAAATAAGTTGTTGATTCGATACTAATTCGTCAGCTTAGTGTTTAACTTTCGACAGGCCTGTAATGTATATGTCATCATTCCTAGAGGGACTTGCATTGCAGCTGGTGAAGAATGTTCAAAGTTGTGGTATATGCGTAGATTGATCGAAATGCATGTTTCAATGCGATTTGTTAAAACACAATACCTTGGGTGAGATATAGGATATTCTAGATTTATACTATGTTTTTGCGAGTTATGTTTGTATATTAACATTGCTTGTTTTTTCATGCAAAAATGTTTGTGCATTTTTCTCTCCTTCGACTGGTACAAATTTTGACCGCCTGAAGAAAATAATTGGAAATGAAATGCATTTAATTTTCAATGCAATGCGTGTAAATTATTATAATGTCTCGGGTTAGTAAAATAATTATGTACACGTAACTCTATAGGTATCCCATAATTACCCCCTTGTTTGGAATTCTTATGATTTGGAGACGCAAAGTTAGTAACGGTGGGTACAAAATGACTGGTGTCAGTAGTTAAAAAAGTGGGGATACTTTCTTAACTACTGGTGTCGGAAAGAAACCGAGCCTTTCACCTGATATAATTGATTAGACCCGATTTATGCACTGTTTAATAATAAAGTTCTGCTTTAGTTTATGAAAATTCATGAATGTCATTTTTTCTCTGTGCAGGATCGACATGAAAACATATGGCAAAACTGAAACATGCGTAAATAGTTACTTCAAAATGGTACATGTATTTCGTATTTCGCAACAGGTCTTTTCGTATTTTCGAGATAGTATTTCATACTTTTGACACAGTATTTTTCATACTTTCGAATAAGTATTTCGAATATTTGAAATAATAGTTTGTATATTTTCAATAACTATTTCGTACTTGTGTTTGTCCATTATAGTGTTTCCATGGTTTCGTAGTGTCAGAATACTATTTAGAATATTCGAAATACTGAAATACTAACTCGAACAATAACTTACAGGACCGTTATTCTACAATTACGACTTTGAAAACAAATCTACCTAATTATCATTAGTAATATGAGTATTAAGAACGCATAGCTGTGAGACAAATATGGCGACCCAGACGTTTGACACCTGGGGAGCTTGCAACTTCCGTCGTCCGTTTTCAATCCCGCCTTGTAGTTTTGCGATACTGGGTATGTGCAGCCTCTTGAAAGATACTCTGGCAAAAAGGATTCACATTTAGACTTATCTTTCATACATTTCGTTAGACGTTCTACCGTTTCTTTTCCAGAAAAGTAAGCCGAGTGTAGATAGCCTTCCATAGTGTACGTGCACGCCTCCCCAGCGAAGTAAAACCTTCCAACCGGTGCACATAACCCTTTATACATATCTTTTCTATACCCAGGGGTCCAGTTGCTGTATGTGCCCTTAACAGGGATCTGATAACCAACGTGGTATAACATAACCGGTTGGCTCAGGGACAACTATATTCTTTTTAATGTAGATCTTTGATAAAACAGAAACGACTTCGTTCTTTATTTCAGTCGTCATGCGGTCAATTCTCTTTGCTTCCTCTGCACAAAGGGTTGCAAGTAAAATTTTCGAACCAGGGTAGATTTTTTCCATATTTGCCACACTGTGTAGTAACCCCTACGTGAACTAGCGAATAAGATATATTCCTTGTCGTCCCAAAATTTAGATGGAAATTGAAAATACATATGATAGTATGCCGTTATTTGGTACTGATCAATGCTCTCCATTTTCCATTTTGGTAAAGTTGGATCGAAATTGACTAATCTATTTTGCATCACACCTAAACTAAATGTACTAATGACGTAATTTCCGATATATGTTGAATTATCGTCTGTTCGGATGGTCACGTGACTATCATTCTGTGATATGTCGGTTACTCTTTGGTTGAAAATTATTTGGCTGGTGTTTGTAACGTCTAAAACTTCTGCCAGAAGACTTCTGATGATGTGTGAATACCCCCGTGGATCATTGATCGTTAAATCTGTGTACGAGGTATTCAGTATTTGATAGTTCATATCCGTGCTGCCGTACGTTGCAGATGTCGCATCGGGAGTGTAAGCGAGTTCGAAATCATAATCGTAATATTCAACTAATCCGTCAATCGGAGAATTAGCTATCCATCCCGCAGAGATGAAAAGTTGACGAAGAGTCGTGTCCTGTTTTCCATATTTATCCATATTCACCCTTTCAGCTGATAAAATCTCCGAGCTTTTTCGAAATCTTCATATCTGCTTTCATAAGCATCGGTAACAGAATTCCCATCGTCGTCATAAGCCACTAAGTCATCATAGTTAGTGGTTATATACGATAGATTATATTCTTTAGCCATCCTGTAAAGAGGGTTTGTACCTAGTCCGTGAACCCAAAGAGCTCCCGTCTCCACAGTGTAGCCACCAAGAGTAGCCTCCTTTACCGACCCCCACACGATCAGATCCTTCAAGTATAATGAAATTGTCATGTCCCATTTCCTTGAGTGTTTTTGCTGCATTCACCCCAGCCATGCCAGCCCCTATGATAATGATTTTGTCATCTTCTGAAATATACAAAAAAGATATATTGTCACTGAAACACAAATCTAAATTTATTGCAAAGTATACAACGCGTTTTCGTTAATATATTTGTCGTGACAGAACAAAGCGTAGGATGGCTTAATTACAGAAGTACAAGCACCGTCAGCACTTTTCTTACCGGTCGAGGCAGTATGGACTCATCCGTATTTTTTAACACTTGGTAAATAGATCATTAACGGCCTATAGATGTAGATGTAATATAAATAAAAAACAAACATACCAATCCATGTCTAATTCACAATCCCAAAGAAAAGTAAAAATAAGAACTTTGAAGCTCGCAAATTGGGTTAAAACTGGTATTTTAATCAGGGAAGTGAGGCCGGGTGCCCCGGAGAGGTCAGCTTTGCTAACTATATTCTCCACGTGTGTAGTCACAAACTGAGAAATTTTCGCGACATTTGCAGCAAGTAACATGACGCGAAAATAACACTCGCGAATATTTTATTTTTATAAAAATCCGACGACGCTAACATAAAAATAAATATCCTAAAATTGGCGATTTTCGCAAACATTATTTGACTCAAAAATTGCCCAGTTTACAGTACTCTTTACCGTAAACTTAGCTTTTGACAATAATCTTTAATTGTGATTAAAGGGAGATGATCCTTAATCTGATTAATGTTTCTTTCTTCGTTTTCCAGTAACGGTGGTCATCTGGCAATTGGATGGTTGATCCAAGCGCTATGAACAAAAACTTTAATCTTCAGTTTTCAGAGGACGCCCTTTGATTTTGTTTTGTCAGTCGGTTTCAGAGAATACGATTTTCAAATGAACTATTACATTTAGCATCTAATTTGCATATTTCGTTAATCATGAACAAATGAAATGAAGAAAAATGCTGTATTATATAGATTAAATGGCCACACGTATACTCTCTAATTATCAAAATTTTACTACATCCACCCATAAAACATATTTGTTTTACTCTAAATGTATACTGTTATTTGACTCAGTAGTTTATGAAAATACTAACTTAACGCACTCTCACACGGACGCTCACTTAGTTAATTGACTTAAATATGGAATGTAGCAGACTAATGCTGTGTTGCACCGTACGCAGTCAAGGGTTTTTCATTTATATCGAGACGATGAGTTCTAGGATGTAGGAGGAAGCCGGAGTACATATACCTTTAGAAAATCACCGACAAGCGAAATGACTGTCTCACTTTCAGAAATATGTTTTGAGCCCATGCTATAAGAAGCGCAGTTGTTCGTACCCGCAACCAGGCCATTCATACTACATGGCAAGCTAGGAGCATTTAACCCGTCTAATTAAATAGAGTACAGTTTAGTTTCACTTAGCATCACGCTAGTTTCCTCTGTGATTCGTAGTGTTGTCATATACCGGTTGTTTTTTTTAAAATCATAAAATACATTCAAAATGGTATGTGACAGTATATATGTAAAGTGCGTCAGCGATAAACCGTTAAAATCGTCAAGTATGAGACTACTGTAGTTGCTCAGTTGGTAGAGTGTTCGCTTCGTAAGTGGGAGGTCGTACGCGTGGGTTCGAGTCCCGACTAGATCTGACCCAAGACTTGAAAGTGGGTAGTGACTGCTCTTTCGCCAAACAATCGGCATTACGAAATGAAAGTCGCGGTTCTTTTCGGATGGGAACTATAAACGAGGTCCCGTTCACGGTGCGCTTGGCACGATAAAGAACCTTGCTGTATAATATCTTAAGGCAAAATTCTTGCACCTTCGCCTATAGCTAGCGACGTCTCGATATAAGTGATATATTCTTGACTGGGACGTTAACCACCATTGCTCAACTCAACTGACCTCGTCAAGTATGAGATCATGTTACCTCACTTTGAGTTTAGTCTTCGGTGGTCGAGTGGTCTAATGCACACGCATACCGGTTACAATACCTCTAACCGCCTAGGACCGAATCCCACTAGGGACAGGTCCTTGTCTTCGGTGGTCGAGTGGTCTAAAGCACACGCATACCGGTTACAATACCTCTAACCGCCTAGGTCCGAACCCCACTAGGGGCAGGTCCTAGTGTGAGAAAGTTTATCAGTTCACCTGCCTAAGATAGGTGGTTTTACTCTTAGCACTTGACTGGGGTGAGCGCAAAAACTCATTACTCCATTACCTAACTCTATTCATCATTATTTTACGATTTGTCAATTGTTACCTTTCGGGTGTGATCCAGTATCAACTGTGACGAACAAAGTTGCTAGTAGACTGATATGGTACATCTTCATGTTTGTCATCTAAAAATAGAAAAGAGCATCACGGTTGCGATTTACATAAAATAAACCAATACACCAATATCCATACGATAGTTCAACATGAGTTGAGTTGAGTAATTGTGTTTAAAGTCCCAGTCGAAAATATTTTACTTATATCAATACGTCGCCAGCTATAGGCGAAGGTACAGAAATTTTATCAGTGGGTTGCGCTGATGGCATCACACAGCAGGGTTCTTTATCGTGCCACACTAGGCCTAACGTGACAGGGGCCTCGTTTATTTTAAGTTCCCATCCGAAAGAACCGTGACTTTCATTTTGTAAATCCGAGTGCTTGGCGAAAGAATAGTCAATACACACTTTCAAATCTTGGGTCAGACCCGGTTGGGTTTCGAACCCGCGACCTCCCACGTACGGAACGAGCACTCTATCAACTGAGCTACCGCAGTGGTCATAATTCAACATGAAGTAGTCGTAATAATTAGCACACAATAGTTCATAACATCTAGATGTCACGAAAGACAACATACAATAGCCAGAACCAACAACATAAACCAAACTATAACCGTCATGGAGACATTCAAATGAAAATTTTTAATACGACACGCTTCAATGTGCACGAGAAAATGCTGCTTAAAGTAAATGTACGGTTGCACTAATGCCCAAGTCACACATTCACTGATCACTTTGCTGGATTAGCTACGGATACGATCCGGCATCATTTGTGGTAATCTGTAGTGGTCTGTAGCTTTACGTATATTAGCCGCAGTCATATGTAGTTATTAGTCCCCTACCGGCGAAAGCCGAAGGGGACTTTAGGTTTGCGCTCTGTCTGTCTGTCCGTCCGTCTGTCACGCCTCAGTTTTCCACACTTATTTTCTAAAATCTTTTAGATAATGAACTGATTTTTGGTATGTGAGTCTACCATGATGAGTTACAGATCAAGTTAGCGTTTCATTCTGGTTCGCAAATTTTTACATGAGTTATGGTCCTTAGAACTTTGAAAATTCACTGAAATTTCAGTTTTCCGCTCTTTCTTTCTAAATGGTTTTAGATAATGAACTGATGTTTGGTATATGAGTCTATCATGATGAGTTACAGATCAAGTTTACGTTTCGTTTACATATGCCAATTTTTACCGGAGTTATGGCCCTTTGATCTTTGAAAATTCACAGAAATTTTAGTTTTCCCCGCCCTTTCCCGCACTTTTTTCTACATGCTTGCAGAAATGGAACTAATGTTTGGTATGTGACTCTACCATGATGAGTTACAGATCAAGTTTATGTTTCGTTTCAATCTGCTAATTTTTATGGGAGTTATGGCCCTTTGAACTTTGAAAATTCACTGAAATTTCAGTTTTCCGCTCTTTTTTTCTACACGCTTGCAGTTAATGAATTGTTTTTTGGTATGCAGGTCAACCATGATGAGTTACAGATCAAGTTACGTTTCGTTTCATTCCACTTGGTTTTTATGGGAGTTATGGCCCTTTGAACTTTGAAAATTCAATGAAATTTCAGTTTTTTGCACTTTTTTCTACAATGCTTGCAGATAATGAATTTTTGAGAACTCCATTGCTGGTTTTTGATTTTACTATGATCAAGTTTTACATCTTGAACAACACATATAATTTATAACTATAAATCTTTGTACCATATATTAAGGTACATTTTACCTAAAACTTTGGGATTAGTGAAATATGCGACCGGTAGGGGACTATGTATTGTTTTGCAATATACTAGTGCGTCCGTATCGGATCCGTGCCGGACTACGTACGGAAATTGGCTTTCCGGGTTCATCCGTGAAATTTAATCCGTAGTGGTACCGGCGAGGTGGTCCGTGAATGTGTGATTGGGGCATAAGAAAAATTGCATTTTCGTATTTTCTCGACAACAAATGCTTAGTTCTTTCTAAATACTGCTATTTTAATCTTTATTTTTAAGCATAATAGCTGAAACATCATTCCACTCGCCGGTGTCAGAGGTTGTTTTTAGTTTCATTTCAATGAACAAAATAATTTAACAAAATTTAAACATAAAACTTAACAAAATAGCGGAGAAAGGAAAAGTTGATTATCTGCATATTTTTATTGGTAACATTTTAAATATAAGTCAATTTAACTTGCCATTTCACATGTTTATTTTTCATTATCAGTCCTTGAATATCCACAATTTTCAAATGTTTAAAACTTTAATACAGTATGTTGTGCACACAGTGCAGATAGCGCTCATAAAAGATTTTTAAAATTTGATATTTTCAACCTATCCGGTTTCTGACCTAAATGGGTTTCTTTAATTAAATTATTTAAAGTCGCTTGAATAACATATATATCAGAACCTGATCGGTTTTAAAACTGCTATTGTTGAAATAGGTTTGTACAAAGTCATTTAGATTCAGACCTTGAAACGTGTCACTGACTCAAGGAGAATTTAAGGGAAGAATTGCGTAACATTTTCATAGAAACTTAAATTTCACTAGATATGCAACTTCATGATAAAAACAATTTTGAAATATTTTCTTTCTTAAAAAGTACAGTACAGACCTGTCTATAGTTTAACACTGTGATAACGAAAAGAAATAGAGCTTCGGCTGCCAAAAGGCCAAGATATGGATAATAGTGACTGCAAAAACTGTCCCGGCAGTGTTAGATATATATAGCTAACCAGGGGTCAAGATGATCTGAGCTGCCAAATCGACACCAATTCGTAAGCTCAGTGTTAAACTTTCGACAGGTCCGTACTGTAGGACCCCCGACACCCATTGATCGTATGATTAAAAATTTTGTAAAGAAGCAGATGCACAACGCAACTAACCCGTCGATCTATATTTTTAAAATTTAAAAATCGCAGACTGTGACTATCGGTAAACAGAATGAAATCATAACGGACGGATATGTATATTTATTACGTACGTCGCAAACGAAGTTTAGGGAGGTATACGCTACAGACCTGTCGAAAGTTTAATTCTGAGCTAACGAAAAAGAGTCAAAGATTGACCGCTGAGTGACCGAGATATGGCATGAATAGCTAGTGGTTGAGAGGCTAGTGACCTCAATATTGCCAAGAGATAGATAACAGATGCCAAGGTATAGCTAACGAAAAGCTGAGTTGAGAAACCGACTACTGTGCATAAAGGCCAGGGGTGTAGCTGAGCATGTTGGTAAATTACGCACTGTAAACGTGAAAACTGCTCCGTTTTTCTAGGAGGTATGGGGGCATGCTCCCCCAGGAAAATTTTGAAAAAATACAACAAAAATGGTGCGTTTTCCACGAATTTCGACCCTTATCTGCAAATTTTTCGACTAAACTTCAAAACGAAATGCAAACGACTACTGAATTGTACCTTGATTCATATGCATAAATCGTCTTGTTCATTATGATAGTTTCAGTTTCGAGGGTTAAATTTTGTATTGCTTACAAGTTTTAAAATTTAGCTGTCATATAATTATTTTTAACATTTTCAAATATGATATTTGACAAAATTAACTTACGCACGGTCGTATGTGCGTATGCTCAGCTACGCCCTTGAAGGCTATTTTGAACATGCATATATGGCGATTATTTTTTTAATTATAATTTTTGATAAATATTAATTTTATTTCAGCACAGAAAAGGGAGACCTAAGTGGTAAACATAACGTTTTTTTTTTAAATCAGTCTATGTGAGTGGGTACATACCATAAATTTTGCCATTTTTTCAGTAAAATCAAAATGGTAAAGTATAAATACTCCTACGATGTACCTCATTATCATTTAGTTATGTAGGTCTGTTACGCCACATAGCGGTGTTGTCGCATAAACGTGTTCTGTCTATGCGGGGAATTTCAACGCATAAGAGGAAGCTTTTATGCGACAAAGAGGCTACTTTCCGCCGCATAAAGAAAACATTTACTATCATCACCAACACTTCCATCATCATTGCCACCTTCACTAAAACACCAACACCATCACTATCATCGTGATGATTATCATTATATTATTATGAAATTCTGTCAAAATCAAAATTTAACGACAATCAACATTATAGTCACAATCGACACCGCCGTCGGCACAACGACGGTAACATCGCGTCGCCCTCTCATCGTCGCGTCCCCATCTTCCACCTCCTCCTTACAATTATTATTACCATTATCAACAAAAACTTTAGTTCTTAATTGTCACCGTCGTCGTCATAATTAATGTCACCACCATCGTTTTTGTCGAGATATAAGCTCTTTTTAAAATTCATATTAAGTGGTTAAAGTTAGTTCTCTTTATGCGTCAAAAAGACAGCCTTGCGCCGCATATAAGCAACGCATCTTTATGCGTTGAATGCCGCCGCATAAACGTGACCGACCTCTTCATGCGTTGAAATTCCCCGCATAGACGTGTCGGGCGTGTGTATGCGGCAACACAGCTTATAGGTCGTCCAGGTGTGAATTGTCAATCACGCAGGTGAAAGGTAAATTTTTACCAATCATTCATTTGTAATTTGGAGTCCAAATGGTTCGCTAGAAAACATATTTTCTGTCAAATAAAAAATGTGGGTTTTTTTTATATACAGACGTTAACCAGACATGCAGCATTAATATTGACAAAAATATACTTTTTAGGTTAGTCTTTGAATAATGAATAAATGTGCACTGTTAATTTTTCCAGGCAATACTTTATTTAAACGTAATTTACAACATTTCATGTTTAAAATAGCCTTTATGCACAGTGACTTATCCGTTAGCTTTAAGTTAAACTTTCGACAGTACTGTACCGTATAGGATTCGCCTACTCCGTCTGTCCGTCCGTCCGTCCGTCCGTCCGTCCGTTGAATCTTTTATTGTGTTGATGAAGATTTTCAGGTTTTGTTCCTGTTTCATTAAGACTTAGTAAGGAACCAGATTTTAAAACTAGAAAATCGGAAAATGAACAGAGAATCAGTTATTATTATTATTATTATTATTATTATTATTATTATTATCATATGCCTTTTTAATTTAATCATAAAAAATATTCAAAAATAGTATGACATTACTGAACGTTTTTATCTATTAAACAGGAGTTGGATAGCATAAGAGTTAACCAACTTGTTTTAGATATTTATTTTTATTTATTTATTTATTTTTTTTATGATAATAATGAGTGAGAAATGGCGTTTAACGTCCCAGTCAAGAATATCTCACTTATATCGAGACGTCGCCAACTATAGACAATAAATAAGATCTTGCTTATACTAATGAGTTCATTAAAATGAACATACTGTTCCTATTCTCTGCCATGTACATTTTTTAAATATCCTATCATACAACACATTCAAAACGGGTACATATGACCTCTCTATAAATAACGAGGTTGTGGAAGATTTGGGTCATTGCTTAATGTACAACATGTCTTTGAGCTTAGCATGTACATAAGACTGTTTATGTTCATTGACTGGACTGTGAAATTTATGACTTTCAAAATTCAGTCCTCGGTATTCAAATATATTTGAAATATCCTTATATTTGTACAAGTTATTTATGTATTGTTTCGTTAAATTATAGAATTATACGTGATTCTCGTTATTGTAAAAATATAGATAAATCCTTGAAAACTATTTTTTAAAATATCTGTGTCCCATTCGGGATATGGGGCCTTACTTTTAGACACTTTACTTTCAACCGAGATGCATGGAGTGAGTGAGTGAATGCACGTGTGCGTGCGTGTGTGAGTGAGTGACTTCATCAAAATTATTACATCTATTCGCGGCTGGATGGAAACCAGATGGGCTTATAGTCGAATAACATTGTAGGACACTTTTTTAAATAAATACCCCGTCCTATTGGTTAGTAGGGTCATGAAAAGTTCAAAATATCGAACAAATGCATGTTTTCTAAATAATCTAAGTTGCCATCATTAATATTTAGGCTAGATGGGCGTGGCAACTTCAAGCAATTTTCCAAAATACCCTGATAAATAGTAAGAACTTTTCTCCGCGAAATATCTTAATATCGAACGAATATTTTGTTTCTAAAATAATTAAAGTTGCCATCATTTATTTTAGACTCGATGGGCAATATTTTCTAAAATACCTTGATAAATAGTGGTAACTTTTCTCCGCGAAATATCAATGTATCCATGGAAACATAAAACATGCTTTTTTTAACTATCAAAAAAAAAAAAAAAAAAAAAGAATGTAGCACAGAAAGTTTACATGTAGCTTAATAAATAACCTTACATTGAAATCCTAAATGTAAAAACATTTTCTATCGAACTTGTAATGGATGTCATGAAGTTTTCGAAAGCCAACATGATATACTGACCGAGTTTAAGACAAACAAACAAATTAAATTATCAAAATAAAATTTAATATTTAAATACTAAAAATTTAAAGAATATACTTTAATATTTAAACTCACCTTAGATTGACGCTATCATTCATATATGTCCATTTACAGCCAAACAATAACATGTACATCTGGATAGTACCGTATAAATTCCCTAGGTAAGTCAACTGGAACTTACAATTGAATAGTTCGTTTTAAAAATACTGACAATAAATCATCGCACGGGTGCACACAAGTAACTTGACAAGTATTATGATTTTTATCATGAGGAGTATGTGCAAAGTTATATCTTCTCACGTCCCCTGGATGATCGAAATCGTTCGTACAAAAACATTAATCACCAACTAGCATATTTCAAAGTTTAACGAGATGTATTTAATTTTTAACTAAAATGGTTTACACTATTATTTAAAGTGATCAAAGATAACAACTGTTCATTCACCCGTATATATGTTATTCGTTTTAGTGCGCATTTACTTTCAAGCTATATCTTATATATGCCATTGGTAATTACCTATAATGCAGTTTTAATAAAGAAAATTATTGTTATTCTTCATTCAATGTGATATACAATGTCATATCCATCCGTCATACTAGGCCGGGCCCCAGACAGACATATAGTAAACTCAGTGAATTAGGACCCCCACCAGCAGGTTCTTTTTTTTTTTTTTTTTTTTTTTAGATTTGCACTTATGTTCAAAGGATAATAACATGAATAAGGTCCCAGGAAAATGAGCAAACCAACTCGACTCAAGTTAATCATATGCACATCTCCTATCAATGTTAATGCCTTGCACCAAGTTTTATGAAACAGTGCTTAATAGTTTTGGAAAATATGCGCAGACAAGAATTTCGGATGGACGGGAGGAATCTCGCATTTAATACCCCCTCTCTCTCTCTTTTCGAAAGGCGGGGTATAACAGTATGTCTTATTTCTTACATGTATGTATCATACTTATGCAGTTAATGTTATGTTGGTTGTCGAAGACTGGTGGTTTTCTCCGGGCACTCGGTTGCAAGTCTATATCATTTGAGCTTGTGTTAATCTCTCTCTCTCTCTCTCTTCTCTCTCTCTCTCTCTCTCTCTCTCTCTCAGGCTGTGTGCGTGTGTGTGTGTGTGTACGTATGCTACAACCACATAGTTTATATGATATATAAACTAATTATATAGCGAATGCATTTATTCACCTGTCCTGACCAACTTTACGTTTTCAAGAAGACAAAGTTTCTGTCATTTTGTCTTCCCTTCAAAGTCTTTTAGACCTTAAGGCCAAGTGATACAAGTACAAATCTATGCACTCTGATAATATCATTCTAAGTCCTAACTTTAACTTAATTAATAATTTTGATAAATAACTGACAGGGAATAAAATGCACAATTTCATCAATTAAAAAAATAAATGAAAGTATACAAGAAAACCATCATAAACACGATGAACACGACACACCGATAAATTTAACAGGTAACAACATTTCAAAAAATCAAAAACAAACATACTTATCCATGTCCGAATCGCAATCCAGAAGTCAAAAACAAACATACTAATCCATGTCCGATTCGCAATCCAGAAGTCAAAAACAAACATACTAATCCATGTCTGAATCGTAATCTAGAAGTGAAAAACAAACATACTAATCCATGTCTGAAACAAACATACTAATCCATGTCCGAATCGCAATCCAGAGGTAAAAAACAAACATACTAATCCATGTCCGAATCGCAATCCAGAAGTCAAAAACAAACATACTAATCCATGTCCGAATCGCAATCCAGAACTCAAAAACAAACATACTAATCCATGTCCGAATCGCAATCCAGAAGTCAAAAACAAACATACTAATCCATGTCCGAATCGCAATCCAGAACTCAAAAACAAACATACTTATCCATGTCCGAATCGCAATCCAGAAGTCAAAAACAAACATACTAATCCATGTCCGATTCGCAATCCAGAAGTCAAAAACAAACATACTAGTCCATGTCTGAATCGTAATCTAGAAGTGAAAAACAAACATACTAATCCATGTCTGAAACAAACATACTAATCCATGTCCGAATCGCAATCCAGAGGTCAAAAACAAACATACTAATCCATGTCCAAATCGCAATCCAGAAGTCAAAAACAAACATACTAATCCATGTCCGAATCGCAATCCAGAACTCAAAAACAAACATACTAATCCATGTCCGAATCGCAATCCAGAACTCAAAAACAAACATACTAATCCATGTCCGAATCGCAATCCAGAGGTCAAAAACAAACATACTAATCCATGTCTGAAACAAACATACTAATCCATGTCCGAATCGCAATCCAGAAGTCAAAAACAAACATACTAATCCATGTCCGAATCGCAATCCAGAAGTCAAAAACAAACATACTAATCTATGTCCGAATCGCAATCCAGAAGTCAAAAACAAACATACTAATCCATGTCCGAATCATAATCCAGAAGTAAAAACTTTGGAACTGACCAGTTAGGTTAGACACGCGAGCTTCCACCAGGGAAGTGACACCGGGTGCTCCGGAAGGGTAAGCACCTCCTGTTTAGCTAGCTACACCGCCACGTTGTAAATTGAACACGGAACTATTGGACGTCAAATATATCCAGGGCAATCCTGGACACAGAGACATCAAACTTATCAACAATACTATAATGCCTTTTGATATCTTCATTTGATATGGATGTTTTCCCACAAAATTTAATTGAAGGTATTTTTAAGTATTGTTTCTATTTTCATATTTTTCAAACACTTTTACTTTTAAAATGTATTTGCAATGACTTCATGAAAACTTAAACTAAATTAATTAATCTTTTTAATTAAGAAATGACATTCTGATCATGGTATTTCAAGGTGTAATGAAAGATAGTGTGGTTCGTGCCAAATTCAAAATGAAGGAGCCCTTCATTTTGAATTTGGCACGCGCTACACTATCTTTCATTACCCCTTGAAATACCATGAGCAGAAATGTCATTTCTTATATTTACAATAAATATCTTTTACCTTGGCGCTAGTTTTTTCCATATCTGCGCGTGTGATATAGAGTTTATCGGCGTATCTCACATGACCACGCGACCCCCTATGTAGGACATGACGTAATATTGCGTGAAAATTGATACACATAAAGGGTCATGACCCCCATTGTCTTTCATTGGGAATTGAAATACAATTGCCTCTGTATGTTTCATCGAAGACAGATACAGTCATATTGTAAATATTGACGTTTAACTAAAATTTAGACAGTTTGAGAATCTCTTTTTAAACTACGAATAAACATTTCAAACAAAAGCTAAACATCTTTTTTCTGAATATCTTATCAATTAACAAAATTCACAAGATTTCAAATTTGTCAGATTTTGGTTAAGGAAAAGTTTAGTTAAGTATCATATTTTCCTCTGTTCAATGGTAGATTTTAAGATTAAGGAAATCAAATCCAAGTATTTCAGCAAAAACGTTTCTTTATATCTGTGCCAAAAGCTCCGTACAAGCCAACTTAAATATAGATTTTCGATATAGTTCAAATCAAAAGTCCGTGAATACACTTGTTAACTTCTGTTCAAGCATATTTCCTTGTTGATGTGTTAAAAGTGTTGAGTTGAGTAATTGTGTTTAACGTCCGAGTCAAGAAATTTTCACTTATATCGAGACGTCGCCAGCGATAGCCGAAGGTGCAGAGTTTTGACTGTCTGTTGCAGAAATGGCACTATTCAGCTTTATCGTGCTAAGCCTACCACCTAAAATCTGACAATAGTACAATCGCCCTTGTCATTAACCAAGCTGAAACCTGAACCATAGAGACCTCGTAATTAAAAGCGTATGCTCGTAACCACTAGGCAACCGCAGCCCATGGAAAATGAACCCTGGACCATAGACACTTTGTGGTAAAAAGGTAATGCCTTAACCACTAGGCAACCCTAGTCCAGGGGCAGATGATGGCTATTGCATGCAATAGAACACCAACTGTACAATACAACAGAAAGAAATCAGAATGCTAAAAGTCAGAAATATAAGAATTGAGAGAGCGCCCCGGTAAGGGCGAGTGGTCGAATATCCATCACGGAAATACTCAACCACCTTCCCGTTTGACATCAGAGAATGCTCCGACATCTACACTATCCTGTTAAGAAGAGCGGGGAAGTATTGCTTGTCATCTTCGCGCAATGTCAAGTTATATAAAGATACCTGATTTCACTTCATTGTGGTGTCGTAAATTAATTTATTTGACATTTTTCTTGTAAAAGCGTGTTTTATTTTATACTTAATGTAAATATAAAAATAAAAAATCATATCATTTTTGTGTTTATTAATTTCATCACATTGCTGTCGGCTTCATAAAATATTAGATAAAATAAAATTAAAATTATTCTTAGTTTTACCACATACCACATAACGCTTTCCTACCACAGTATATGTTAAAGAACAGTGAACACAGTTCCAGGTAGAAAACATGCACGACTTACTTATACGTTTGATTACATGAAAAATTTGACACAGAAAATTACGGACAATTAAACAACGCCAAAAGACACAAATACACACCGTGACATACATCCGTTAATATCCGTCCTATCCGATGGACCACACTTCGCATTCAGACACAAAAGAGTTAAAAGATGAGTAATGCTGTATAGTACAGTTTATGAATTTTATTTTTGGTGGCCTTATTTGTAGACGGCCAAAGTATGGATAGAGTGAGTGGGTGGGTGCCACTTTTGAGGGTGACGTCTATAAACATATAGACGACACATAAGATAAGAGTTGACAACACAATGTTTATTTATTTTTTATTTTTTTCTTCTTTTTGTTTTGCAGATTTATTCCGTGCACAACACACATATATAGAGTTTGTCTTTAACTCCCAAGTCTATACCTCTTAGAGTGCACGATATAAGTGAATTTGTTATTAGGGCTCATATATGCACTTTTTACTCGCCCGTGCGCACACCATAAAGCGGACAGATGCACTCACATTTACTTATTCATGTATTCACAATTTTCTCGTATGTATGTTTTTGTAGTGTCTGGATGCGTATGAGCGTGAATGCATTGGTGGTTAATATAATGTAAGTATAATAGAATATGTTTGTAGCTTTGGCAAGTGATGGGATTTGTAGGGATTTGGGGGTTGGTCGGGCTGTTCGCAGTCATAGACCTGGCACGGCTACGCCCGCAGCAGGTATTTATTACTGCACAAATCGTGCAAGTGAATGATTAAGAGTGTCTCTTTGATCGACCAATCCGTGACGTCCTTTTCTGAGTTCTTTGGTTAGGTAACCCTTTTCAAAGACGTCCGTAACAAGTTTTTGGTCTTGTAATCTCCACTGGGACTCGATGTATGGCTTGTGTAAGATTGGCCAATCATAGAGCGTGTAATAACGAGGGATGTTTTCGATAACATCCGTGCTATTTTCTAGATCTGATTTCAATCCCATTTTTGGTTCAAGCTCGAACATAATTTTTGACCCATAATTTGTCCATAGAAAATTGAGTTAACAAAAATTGGGATGTTTTCGATAACGTTCGTACGCGTTAATGTAGTAAATTTCAATCCTATTTTTAGCTGAAGCTCGGGTTGAAAGTTAAATAGTAATGATTTAGACCTCCTATGGCCAGGCTGTGCCCACGATAGTCTTGGCACGGTCCCGACCGTAGCATGAACTTTAGTGTGCGTTGAAAGATGTTTGAAGTTATTTGGCCATGTTGGATTCGGTTATAAAAAGTGTTAAGTTAGAGTAAGAGGCCAGAATAAAATTGAGAAAAAAGTGAATATTTTGTAATTTCATTTCGCAAACCTGCACACTTTATAATGTATATCACTGCGGAATCGTGTGGTTTTATCAGATGACATGAGTTGAGTTGAGTGATGGTGTTTAACTTCCCAGTCAAGAATATTTCACTTATATCGAGACGTCGCCAACTATATAGGCGATGTGCAGAAATTTTGCCTAATGGCATTATACAGCACACACACACACACACACACACACACACACAGTCATCTTATCAGTCTATATTGAGGCACTACAAACTGTCCATTTTGATTGGTACAAAGATGACACGTTTTTAAGACTTTTGATAAACATACTTGTGGACCCCAATGTCGTTCCGCGTCATGTGTAACATGCGAGCGTATTGACCTGATAATTGGAAGAATATTCCACTTATATCAAGACATATTTTTAATTTTACTAATTTTAGTTGTTACATTTGTGGTAAATGTTGCTACATTTATGACCCAACATTTACTACATTTGCGATCAAACTTACTACATTTGTGGTTCGTAACTACATATGCGACACAATTTTGTTACATTTCTGGTAAATGTTGCTACATTTATGACCCAACATTTACTACATTTGCGATCAAACTTACTACATTTGTGGTTCGTTACTACATATGCGACACAATTTTATTACATTTCTGGTAAATGTTGCTACATTTATGACCCAACATTTACTACATTTGCGATCAAACTTACTACATTTGTGGATGTGACACAATTTTATTACATTTGTGGTAGTTCTATAGGGACAACACTCTGAATTCTTGTATATCATAAAAATAAGCAACATTATCAAGATTTTAAATATGCTCGCTTTAAGTTTACGTAAATCTTAGGGTATGATGGTAGAAACTGTGACCTGTTCCTTTAAATTACGGATTCGATTGATGTGGTCCTTCGCTTGTCTTTTTATGTTACAAAAACAATGCATTTTTCAAGCGTATCAAACCTTTGTACCTACCTACTACCTATCCTCTTTGCTCCTAGTAACCACTGAGGTAGCCCAGTTGGTAGCTATATATATATAGAGTGCTCGCTCCGTAAATGGAAGATCCTTGGTTCGAAATCCGGCCGGGTCTAACCCAAGACTTAAGAGGGGCAGAGACCGTTCTATCGCCAACCACTCGGCATTACGAAATGAAAGTCGCGGTTCTTTCAGATGGGAACTGAAATAAACGAGTGGAGCATAAAGCGAGGCACAGATCCCTCCACTTCGTCCTGTTCATAGCATCGATCTTGGCCATCCCATATCATTTCAGTTGTTCTTCTATAGTTCTCTTTCGGTTTTCCTCTCTTTCTTTTTCCTTCTGGAGCCCAGGTCTATGCAATGTTTTCATTTTCGTGTTTCTCTCTCTATGTATTGTCTTCTCTATATATGTCGTTTGTGCTATCTCTCTTAGGTCATCGTTTGTAATTTTGTTCGGCCAAACTTTTGTACATTTTTATAAAAGACAGGAATGTGTGCATTTTAAATGTTTCAAAATGTATGGAGGACCACGGGTGTACATATTGCGTTTGATTTTAGCGTAGTTACATTCTCCAAAAATTCCTGAGTCCGCGGTTGTGACTGTTGTGTTTAGGGTAAAAGATCGTTACATATACTACAGTTAAATAAATAAATAAATAAATAAATAAATAAATAAATAAATAAATAAATAAATAAATAAATACATTAATTTCCAGGAGATGCACTTAACACCTTAAATTACCCTAAATTTTAGTTGTTAGGTATCGCGGTAGAGTTCGTTTTTTCTATTCAATGACGACTGGTAGTTTCATATAATGAATAAATAAATAAATAAATAAATAAATAAATAAATAAAAATGGTTTAATCAAAAATATTTCCCGAATAAATAAATAGAAATATTTCAGTCCGTATCTTCTTACTGTTTACATGAGCGGTTTCAGTGTCAAAAACGCGAACAATCACGCGCGCAACCCGATTGGTTGTAACTAAGACACGTGACGTCATAGATGCTATCCACAAATGCACCGCAGTTGAGCACAGCAACGTGATTCAGAAGCTGCACTTTGTTACAAATCTACAAATCTGCGAAAAAAATCTGGATATAGAATCTAAACCAAAGATGCCTACAGCGAGTCAGTGTTTAATACTGATGACAGACGATGAAATAGGTCCGAAGATGGCTATGAGACGTTATACTGGTGTTAGTGCCAATGTTTCAGTGTCAAACACTGGAGTTCTCAAACAGCCAGCAACAGGACCATTGAAATACAGCTACCATGCTTTCAACAGCAATGATGTTAGACCAAGTCTTCCAGCTAAACAGGATGGACAAAGATTTCCATGTGTTCATGATATGGAAGTAAATGGATTTGGAAGTGGAAAGGCTGCATACAACCAAAGTGGAGATTTGTCAAAATACCAAAAGAAGCCAGGACCGAACTTTGAGATAAGAACCACCACAGCAACTATGAGAGCCACACCACATATGCCTAGATATGCCAATGATATGGATGCATACAATCATATTTATGAAGGCCGTATTTCTCCTCCAACACCATGGTCCACGAGTAGTGATGAGACCAGTGATTCTGAGGGAGCAGCAAAACAACAATATGGCATAAATAAGAAATCTTATGGTCGTTTGGAAGAACTTGGGTTTAGAAAGAGACAGCCAAAGAGACGAACCATTGTTGTTAAGGAGATAGACGCCAGTGACAACCAACTACTGACAGGTAATTTAACATATACTAGTACTTAATTATGTGGATAATGTAAAATAGCATTAACTTGAATTTGTTAATGAACACTTCCAATAAAACAGGAGAATTCTTTGTTCAGTAAACATGTATGACTGTTGA
Source organism: Anadara kagoshimensis (assembly GCA_021292105.1). Lineage (NCBI taxonomy): Eukaryota > Metazoa > Mollusca > Bivalvia > Arcoida > Arcidae > Anadara > Anadara kagoshimensis. Next base: position 16,312,663 of record CM037875.1, on the reverse strand, counting down.
TTGTTAGATAAATATTCAAATTATTGCCGATTTCACCTCGACTAAATAGCGCGATCAAATCTAATTGAAGATGATGACCACTACATATGTTTAAAGTGGTGGTTCTTTTCAACCAGTTTTTGCAGTCCTATTTTTTACTACCTATAATTATAATTACAGCCGACTGTTATTTATTTATTGAGTTAGTTAATTAATTAATTAATTTATTTATTAAACAAAGGTAACATATTTAGCTAATATACTTTGACTAATAATAGATATGTGCTTAGTATCTATATTTAATTATTTATTTATTTATTTATTTATTTATTTACTTCAGGAATTATAAAAGAGGCTAATTATATTCCCACACCACCTGGACACAGATCTATTCCAGTGGACAATCTTTCATCTGGACACAAAGTTCAGTCTATCCCAGTGGACAAGTTACTTAAAATTCAACAAAAAGAAGGAGGCGGTGACCAATACCTCAAACAACTCAATATCACAAAGTAAGTCACTGTATAAGTATTGAAATTATGAGGATTGAATTGATTCGATCAGATTTGATTAACAGCGTTAATATTATTTCATTTAACAGTGGGTGCTTAGGTTAGTAGAACTTTTTTGGAGCACCCGGTCTCACCGCCATGGTGAAGTTCATGCCTTTATTAATTTACCAGTTTTTATATTGATGTTTGAATTGTGATTTGGACATTGGCAGCCATATTTTGATTATTTCAAGGCTGTCAATTTGTGTGGAGGAAACTGGGGTTCACAAAGAAAACCAACTACATGTACCGTCAACAAGCGGGAGGGGGTTGTTTTCAAGACATAAGACACGGAATTCATAAAACGCTATATTGACCCAAACCATATATGAGAGAATTGAGTTTAACGCCACAGTCAAGATTTTTTTCGCTTAAATATCTAGGCAGGCAGTTCAGGGATGGCGAAGGAAACCAGAGTGCCTAGAGAAAACCACCGACTTTGGATGATGGTGTTAATAATTTTGTATCATTTTTAAGATGCGCAAGGTTCATGTTATTCAGTTTCGATTTTTTTTTCATTTAATTTCAGAAAATTTGAAGAAACTCCTAAACCAAAACAGATGTCTCTTCTGGATGAACTAAAACAGCAAGTTGGCTATGACAACCGGATACCACCTGCCATACACATGCGCAAAACACTACCAGAGAGTGACCCCACAGCTGTCTGCTTCAGTATTGACGATCCAGAAATAGCACACAAAGAGATCAAAGATATAGTCCAATCACAGACAGGGTTAACGGTCAAGTCTATCCAATATGACCCGGTAGCAATCAGAGCAGGGTCAAACATCAGTAACCGATGGATAGTGAGATTTGAATCACTCCTCATGTGTAAACGCGTGGTCAGGGATGGATTGGAATACAATGGTAGAAAGATCTTGGTGAAGACATTGGACGAGATTTATCTGTTCGAACACACTGCCTATCTGGCCAAGTGTGAGGAGGAAAGAGAGAAAGCACAAAGGTCAAAATCCCGCAAGAATTATGATGGGAAGAAAAAGAGCAAACGTGGACGTTAGGAACTTTGATCTTAAGGAAATGAACATGAAATGTTAAAAGAATGAGTTCAAACAAAATATTCATGATACAAATTGTGTCATTTTGACGTTTTGTTGATATGACACTGGCTGCTTTATATGCTTAAAATTTGAATATGTAAATATATACATGTATTTAAATCATGCTGAAAATGTAAATATGTTTAAAATTTAAAAAAAGAAACAAATGTAAATATTTTTTGAAATCGTGCTTAAAATTTTCATGACAAGAATATAAAAAAATACAATACGATATGATGAAGATATGACATTGTAGTTTTGTTGTCAATAATTCCTTTTTCAGATGTCCAAATGTTTCATTATTGAATACAACCATGTCCACCTGGCCTCAGTTTCACAATCATTTATAAACCTAGATTAATCTAAATAATTTTGTTGATTTTCAAGCTATCCGCAAAATGAAAGTGGCATATACGAGGACAAGCAATATTTTAATTTGTTTAACTTTATATTATTTCCACCACCATAAAATATCTTTGTCGAAAGTTGTCAGAATTAGGTTAAGGAAAATCTTTGCAAATAGGGAATGATTTTGAACCTTGGACCAGTGCCTGTCTAATGCACGGAATAGGATTAGGACGAGTCCAGTAGCCCATGACTCCTGGTGAGTTGAGTTGAGTTGAGTAATGGTGTTTAACGTCCCAGTCAAGAATATTTCACTTATATCGAGACGTCGCCAGCTATAGGCGAAGGTACAGAAATTTTGCCTGTGCGTTGCGCCGATGGCATTATACAGCAGGGTTCTTTATCGTGCCAAGCCTACCGTGACACGGGACCTCGATTATTTTAAGATCCCACCCGAAAGAACAGTGACTTACATTTCGTAATGCCGAGTGCTTGGCGAAAGAACAGTCACTACCCACTTTTAAGTCTTGGGTCAAACCCGGCCGGGGTTCGAACCCACGACCTCCCACTTGACTCCTGCATGATGAGTCTAGGGCCTTAAGTTTTAAACATTTTAGCTATTAGTATTTATTACTATTACAACTTTACTGATATGAGATGAGGTCCAAACTCAGAATAGTTAAGCTTCGTTACTGCACATATCGAGTTTTATAATCCGTGGTCTACCTTTGTCGGTTTTGTTAGCGTGTTGTTGTTTTTTGGTATTTTCACTAATTATCTATTTTCTAAGCGGCGTCACCGAAAAAAATGATATTTTTGGTAAACGGCAAAACCGGACAAAAAAATACTTCTTCTTCCAGATCAACTGGTTGTCGTTTAGTTTTCAAGGAACATTGGAACTCTTTGCTGATGGAGGTAATCCTTGCAAACAACAAACCGAATACACAATCCTTAACAAGACTTCATCAGCTATATGGGTACAAACTGACTGTGCACTATTGATTACTGATTTGTTTCTTTATTCTTATGAAGCAGAATTTATGCAGAACCTAGTTAAATCTGGAGAGAAGACTGTCGCCAAATCATTCATACATTATATACTGTAAATAGATGGCGTTCTGCTTCTTAACAATCCATGTAAATGTCATCTAACCTAGTGAGCTTGAAATAAAAAGACTGATTCCTGCTTCAGATTTAGACTTAAACCTGAATTATTACCCCCCCCCCCCCCTTCACACACACACACACACACACACGCGCGCGCGCGCACACAGCTACATTTGAAACTTTATGACAAACGCGATGACTTTATTTTTTTCTATTATCAATCTTTTCTATGCAGCAATTTACCTGCTTCTCCTGCTTATGGTGTTTCACAATTAATACATGTACTCTATGGTAGAGATTGTTCTCACTACGGGGACTTTGTACAACGAAACAGGCTGCTTGCAAATAAATTGTTGACTCGGGGATATTGCAAGTCTAGGCTTATCAATGCCCTCAAAAAATTTTATGGCCGTCATCACAGTATTGTTGATTGGTTTTATATTTTCACCTGCAATTTTTTTTCAACATTTTTATACGTTCTATACTGTTTGCTACAGTTTAATCATTTTGACATTTTGAAGTCAGTCAATTGTTTTGGTTTTACGTCTGCATGTAGGCCTACGCCCAATGTGCTGACTTTGCTTTTGATTAAGTCAGGCGTGGTAGCTGGTGGCTGGTTAAGGATCGGGTGGTGGCAAGCTTCCAAAGAAATATACCTGCGGCAACATCCAGTGCATCACATCCCCGTGCCATTGGTACTCAGCGCTGCTGGTATGTAAACGATCCTGGCAGAGAGTAGTTGAAGCCGTGTTCACCTGGCGATAGTGGCCTGTTGCGCTGCTGAAACTAGAGTTCTACCGCGACCATGGATACGAGCTGTGTCAAAGGGGCAGCTATGGGTAACGTGACCCGTGGTTGCGGAGGTGTTGGCTGCGGAGGTGTAGGCAGCATGCCGGTGGTCTGGCGGGCGACTGTTTTCTGCTTTTTAGGAGCTGGATGCTACACTGGTACTGAAGCAGTAGCTGGCTAGGGTCTCCTAGCTGGAGCTGGCTGGTTGGTCTTGGCTGGCTCTGGTGCTGGCTTGGTCTTCTGGGCTGGCTGGCTCCAGTATCAACTTCCGGCATTTTGAAAAACTTAGACGTCTTTTATACAGGGCACTTTAATTGTAGGAAGATAGTGCGCGTGTACTGATCATATCAATTACACAGCCAAGTATCAAGGACGCTTGCAGATTAGATTATGATGGACATGTTGCGGGGGTGGTTGATTGAAGTTGTATCGTGTGTTCAATCGTCTAGTCAACTTTGTCGGCAAGCTTTGAAAGGAAAGCTAATACATGTCACTTTGTCGGCATACCGCAGTATCGGTGTGCACGTGCTTGGATGTTGCGGGGGTGGTTAATTGAAAGTCGTTATGTGCGTTCAACCGTCTAATCATCCTTGTCGGCAATTTATATGAGAGCCTGAGAGGGCTTATACATGTCACTTTGTCGGCATACCGCAGTTTTGGCGTGTGCGTGTACTTATTATTCTCGATGACACCTTATTATGCATCTGCGTTTGTTACAGTTGTAGGACGGATTAGGATCTATAAATTCATGTTACAGTGGAAGGACAGATTAATAATCAATGCTAACATTAAAAATGCATTTTTTACTAAATAATAACCTTTATTTGCATAAAGTATACAAATAATACTTATAGCACATAAACAAATACATGTACATGTTACATGGAAAGACATTATAATATTTGCAAAAATATAAATAATAATCTGGTCGGAAGTATTTTAATTGCACAAATGGTCAACTGAATGATTAAGAGTGTCTCTTTGATTGACCAATCCGTGACGTTCTTTTCAGGGTCCTTTGGTTAGGTACCCCTTTTCAACGACGTCCGTAACAAGTTTTGTAATCTCCACTGGGATTCGATGTATGACTTGTGTCAGATAGGCAAATCACAGAGCGTGTAATTAAAGAGGGATGTTTTCGATAACGTCCGTACTGTTTTCTAGATCTGATTTCAATCCCATTTTTTGTTCAAGCTCGAAGATAAATTTTGACCTATAATTTGTCCATAGAAAATTGAGTTAACAAAAATTGGGATGTTTTCGATAACGTTCGTACGCGTTAATGTGGTAAATTTCAATTCTATTTTTTACTTAAGCTCGGGTTGAAAGTAAAATTAAATGAGTAATGATTTAGACCTGTTATGGTCATACTAGTATGCCCACAATAGTCTTGGCACGGCCCAGACCGTAGCAGGTATTTTAGTGTGCGCTGAAAGATGTTTGAAATTATTTGGCCAGGTTAGATTCGGTTATAAAAAAGTGTTAAGTTAGAGTAAGAGGCCAGAATAAAAATGAGAACAAGAGGCCCATGGGCCTTAACGCTCACCTGAGTATATTTCCCATATCCCTTGCAACAGTCATGGAAGAGTGGTCTAAAGCATACTTATAGATCACAGTGTTTAGGTTGAATCCCATTGGAGACAGATTTTAGTGCAAAAAACTTAATCGACTTTTTTTTGGCACTCGAGTTTCCTTCATCATCCCTAAAGTTACCACCTCAACATAAGCAATGGAATCTTGACTGGGATATATAACTTCATTACTTCATTCCTTGCAAATGAGCGTAAGTATATAGTCAAACCTGATCATGTAGGCCACCCAAGGAACCAGTTAAGTGGCCTTCATACAGAGGTGGCCCTAATATACTGGGATGTTTCTTCATTGACCAAGAGCAATAAAACTGGCTACAAGTAGATTTATATGTGACTTTCATTTCTAAATGCCTACTGGCAGGTGAAGAAAAGTCAATACCAATAGTTGAGTTTTGGTCAGACCTGTACAGGATTCAAACTTACAATTTTGCAACTTAGGAAGCAAGTACTTTATCTACTAGGCTACCACATTGGTACATGCCAGAGACGTTGGGTTTCATGTGGTTAGTATGGCAATCAAGGAATAATTTTTACATAAACTTGACAAGATTTCAATGCATTCAAAATTTTTATTTAATGTTGTCTTAAACTGCTATAATGGTTGCTATAAATGAAGGATAACAGACCAATGATATAACAAGTAATACAATCAAGTTTGAATGATTAAATTTATTTCTTAAAAAAGCATAACTATAGTCATATCAAATCAGATAATGCAAGGCAGATAAAATATTGGCAGAATCAAGTGTATTAGGATCTAATGAAAAATATATTATTGCCATAATCAATTCCTATATTATCAAATAAATTTTATTATTTCATGATCAGTATTATCAATTTTACCTAGTAGGCATTGTAATGCATAAAATTGATACTGAAACAGTGTTTACCATACTTAATTTATATTTATGTATATGATGAATTATAAACAAAATATTACCACCTAAGGATAACTTTTATACTTTTAATGAAATATATGCACTTTTTCATTCAACAAAGGTTTACAAGCAAATTAATGCTGTGCCATTGACCTTCACTGAAATGTATTACTTACCTGTTTGTGAGATTGTAAATAGTATCAGCAAGGTTTACAAGCAAATTAATGCTGTGCCATTGACCTTTACTGAAATACTTACCTGTTAACAAGTTTGTTTCGCATTTATTAATACTTAATAATATTTATCAACTTAAGGTGATGATAATGTTTTATAATCTAATCATACACTGATATATATGTATATAAGCGATATCATAAAGTTTAACACAAAAAACAAACACATTATGATGAAATGCATGTAAAGTACAGTGGGCATATATAAATCTTGCTATGACAGTTTATGTTTACTTATTAACATAATGGATCTGTGATTGATTAAATACAAATATAACATTGAAGTATATACAATAAAGTTATGTTTCACAGATCATAAAATTCTGAGATATATGTACAGAAAAATCATATGATGCACAAAACAATGCTTGGCTGGAGTTGCTAACAATATTCAGAGTTTCTTTGATACATTTATGTAACAATAATAAAGCTTATAATAATGTTAATAAGTAAGTCTCTTTGTTCATATATTGTCTTATATTTTTTACATAGAATCAGGTTATTAGTGAACCAATTTATTATACAGGAACATTTAGTTTTCATTGTTTGATGAAATCTGATGTTATCACACATTGAATAAATTCTCCTGTAATATATACACAAATGTAACATGAAATAAACAGTAAAGATGTACAAGTTTATACAAAATGAAAAATTAAAACAAAAAATGTAATAATGAAACCAACACACACATCAAAGAAATATTGTTTATATACATGTATCGTACTTCTGTTCTTTTTACAATAACATTTAAAGTTAAAGATTTCAAAAAGTAAACAAGATTAACATGTCTTGCATAGAACTTAGTCATAATAAGGCTCAACTTTCATTTAACTTCTACATACAACTTTAAAATGGCTACAATAATTACATTAATTTTCTAAAATTAAAACTAAAGTATTGCCTTAAGGTGCCTAAGCTCTCAAGATAAGGTAAAAATAATTTATGTGATAAATGTACAAAATGTTGAATATAAAGACATATGAACAAATGGTTAATAAAGAACTTTATAAAAAATGGTCTTGAGAATGAAAGTCTAAAAAGAATTATTTAGTAATAAATTAACATTTAGTTAAAAGAAAATTAACCTAAATGTTATAAAAAAGAACAGAGTACAATCAACATTACACAATGTGACGAAACAAGAGAGAAAAGTTTGGGTGGAAACTCAATCATTTGCACAACCACCCACATCAACAGCAAGACAGGGGAACAAAACGTTCCTCTGTAGTACTGTTGAAAAGTAACTTATGCGAGTTTTACGGGATGAACTATGTATTCTGACTCAATTTTTTTAGAATTCAGAGTTTGATACAGAACAATAAATGATCTTATGATCTGACCAGAAGCATTCTAAAACATCATGATGTTCTACTTTCATATTAGTAAATATCAAATCTGTACAAGATCCATATTTAGTTGTTGATTTCTGAACTATTTGTCTGCAGGAAAAAGTTTCTATCATGTAGTTTAAAAATTGATGGTGTCCATTTTTTAAATCAAAATTAAAATCTCCAACAATAACAGTGTTACCACTATATATATTACTATGTGCAATAATAGGCAGTAAATGATTGTTCAGTAAACATTTGAACTCATTTAGTGAGCAAGTTGGTTTTTTGTACAAAATTATCAATTTCAGCATTAAATGATTACTTTCAATTTTTAGGCATGTAAATTCCAATTTATCTGATGAAAACTCACCAATAACAGATACATTTAATGTTTCTTTTACATAACATGCAAGGCCATGGTGAGGTCTATGGGTACAATTTGGTTGATCATTTCGAAACAATTTGAAACCATCTAATTCATAATGGCTGGTATCATCATTGCAATTCAGCCATGATTCAGCAAAGCCTATTATATCAGCTGCCTGGACATTTGGATCTGACTGTGCATCTTTAAAATGTTTATGAAGTGATCTGGCATTGTTAAAGGCTATTGTTACAACATGTTCTGATGTTACCTCATATACTGGTTCATAACACAATTTCATCTGTGCTTCACTTTGTAATCTGTTCATTTCCTCTTCAACATTTTTGTCAACACAGTATGCATTCTCATTGAAGTCTACTATATGTAAATTTGCCTGTGTACGTACTCTAGATAATGCTACATAGTGTATATGAGGAATTTTTCTATTTCTACCTGACTGAGCCAAATCAACAACTAATTCATTGACTGTACAACCTTGTGCCTTATGAACAGTCTTTGCTGCAGATGGAAATAATGGAAATTGAATTCTCTCATAAGTTCTTCTGTTTTTTAGGAAAGTACGTTTTGTTTCAAAGATGGGTGTCCAAGATTTGTCAATTCCTACTGAATAAATATGCCTGTATTGATTACGACGAGATGAGCCAACATTAGCATCATCAAACAGTACCCATACAATAGCAGGTCGTTTTTGGGATTCTTTATATTCAATTTTCATCACTCTGCAAGTAGAACCATTAGTTAAACCATCTGATGTATCCAGGTTAACAGATATGTCATATGTCATATTAACTGCAATTGTCAATTGGAAAGCAAGACCACCTGTATCAGTGTGCTTTTTAGATAACCCACCAGGAGTGCATTTTTTACATCTGTTGATAGTTTTGTGGAGGACAAAACAGCTGTGTCTGCATTTACAGTAACTTTCTCATACAACAATGAAAGCATCAGTTCAGTGTTAAATTGATCAACTCTGGCATTTTCAATGAATAAATGTGGGGCATGTTTTGGATAATCTTCACTGGTTTTATCTTTATGAAGAGATTGAATAAGTGATTTGTCCAAGTCAGTCAGTGTATCACGACGTAAGCGATTAAGAAACTCAGCAAAAGACTTGTCATCTTTTTGTCTCATTATTTCAAAGAGTTCAAACATTTGAAAATGTTTTTTCCACAAGTTTGAAGCAAAACCCTGACCGGGCCCTTTCAGATCATGAAAATCCATCCATCACAAACAGGTGACAACTGAAACAAATCTCCCACAGCTATAATACTAATGCCACCAAAATCTTGTTTAGTACCGTGAGTTGAGTCAATCTTTCATGAATAAATGCAAGTTTTTGATTACCAACCATTGATATTTCATCGATAATTATAACAGACAAATTTCTGTACTTTGTTCTGAAGGAATTTAATTCATCAGCGTGCATATGTTGCTGTGCTTGGTACATCTTCTGGTGAAATGCAGATGCAATAGTTACCCCTTTAATATTAAATGCTGCTTTTCCAGTTATTGCACAAAGCAAAATTCTGACATCATCTGGGTTGTCACCTTCTTCTGAACATAAAGTACGGTGTAAAGTTTGGTACAAAGCGTTTATCACTACAGATTTGCCAACTCCAGCACCACCTGATAGGAATGCATAAATAGGCTCCTGACGAGTTGTAATCCACTGTACTACATGATTGTGAAATTCTCTTTGTTTGATATTTAATGATCTCATCATTTGTCGATAATCATCATCTGAAAGTCTGGTCAAACTTGTTTCTATGTCATGTGATGTTGTAGTCAATCCAATATCTGGGCCAATATCGTAATACCGATGTGCAGAACTGTCAGGATCAAAATGTACAAATTCATCAGATAAAACAGAGCCTTCTTCTTCATCATTAGCCTCAACATGTTCTGTATTTGGTGCTACTTCATCATAATCTAGATCATCACTTTCTGCTTGTAATCTAGCCTGTTCTAATTCTTCCATATGGTGTTCATACTCATTTTGTTTTGCAGCTATAAAATGTCTTTTGTACAAATAATGCTGTTCATAAGATTCAAACCCAGCAAGCAAATCTGTTGATTCATTACGCCAAGGAATAAAAAGCATAAGTTTTTCCCTGTAATAATTTTCTGCATTAGTATTTTTACTGTAATGTACATATCTGATAACTTTGTGTTTTACGTCTTCTAATAATAATGCCATTTTTTAATTTTAGTAACACAGCTTCATCTGAGAATTCTAATTCATCTTGTGTATCAAGCTGATCATATTTTCTTCATTATTATCAAGCTTTTCAGGAAATTTGATTTCAAGCTGTGAAATCACATCAGCTAAGCACCAGTTTTCTAGCATTTTTGGCCGATTTGCATAACGTTTAATCATATTTGCTTCAATATCTGTGGAATCGGGTGGTAATTCCTCTAGCTGAGACTGGTCTTTCAATAAAAATACTCTATCATCTTTAGGGAAGTGTTTATAAAGACAACATCCCGTGAACTTAGTGTCAAAGGCATTTGCAACACTAGATAACAGGCCTCTTGGGCGCTAACTTCAACAAAATTTAAAAATTTGTTGCCAATATGTCGAACCTGTCTACGCAAATCCATGTTTCCTTGTACTGCTTCATTAGAGGCTTTTTCCAGCATGGAACTGATTCCTCTCTGAGATTTGCTTATGTATGAAACAATATACATGGCGCATGCATATGGATCAAGAACAAATTGAATGTCAAGATTAGCCTTCCATGCTTTCAATAATGTTGAATTGTAATAATTTACCCTCATTTCTGATGGATTTCTTTTCAGAAATATTTTAGGCCCTTTAAGTGAAGCTCTTATGCACTTTATGTATTCATCTTCTGATAATCCTACAACTTGTATAAGGAATTCGGCATATGTCAGATTGCATCCATCTTTATACTCATTCATTTTTTGTTGTAGTTCACTGTACTTTTTTTTGTAATCATCTACATCTGTTTCTAATGGTTCTAAAAGCATGGTTTCAGGAAGAGGTGGAAGAGGAAACCCAAAACGACAAACTGATTTGCCTTTCTTTTTACATGTCTTTGAGTGTTTATGAACTTGTAAATCAATTAATTCTTGAAGTTCTTGGTCTTCATTATTAATGGAACAGGTTATGTGCTTGTTTACAAACTCTACAATTTTATCTTGTGTTTCATTGTTTTTTGTATTTTGGTGCATTTTCAGTCCAAATAAGCATGTGAATATGAGGAGATCCTCGATGTTGAAACTCAACTCTTCTGAAAACATCAGTAACTTTTCCAAGTGGATTGTGAATACTCTTTAAAACAAGATTAATAAAAAGTTGTACTCTGTGATCAAAATATCTGCTGCATGTCACTGGGTCCTTCTGAACCAACTTTGATTTGGTATGCCAATCTGCATCAAGTACATTATCTTCAGTACATATATCTCATTTAAATTTGCAAGAGTTTTCAATAAATCACCATCGTGTATCTGCTGAAGACAAAGATATAAAGTATGTTGGAAGACCTAGCTGACGGATCATTGCAAATACGTCTTTCTTTCTTGCTGCTAAATATGCTGGTGAATTACGTAATGTCCTGAATATGTAATAACCCTCATTCAGTCTGGCAATATGTTCACGCTTAACCGAATCTCGAGCACAAGCAGCTGTTATCTTTTTACCTTCAGTTTTACATCTTCTCAAAGCAAAATTTGTTTTGTCACTGACTTGTTTAGCTTGGATCTTTTTAAGTTTTGTAAATATGTTTGGTACTGATCTTGCGGCTCGTCTGTCAACACTTCTTAATTCCCATTTGGCTATATCACTGTAATTAACTGGGACTATTCTTTCATCATTTGCTGGTCTTTTTTGTCCACAGAAAATGGTAGGGAAGCACAAATACTCAAAATTTTCATCCTCAAACATACTAAGAGGTTTCTGATTTTCTCCTGGAGCAAAAATATATGTCTTATTTGTATCTAAGTTTGCATCTTCTAGAAGTGTATCAGCATTTCCTTCAATAGCACTTTCACTTTGTATTTCACAAAAGGGGTCGTTTTCTGGTTCATTGTCATCAGTGTTGTGCATTGTATCAGCTGTTCCAGTCAATTCTTTCACAGTATCATCCAAACTGTTGGTGATATTTTCTTGCCAATGATTGTCAATTTGAATACCTGCATTTTTATACATGTCACTATGATTCATTAACCATTCCAATGCAGCAATAACTCTTGCTGGTCTGACATTTTCAATAAATACACTTGACTTATGAGAAATGCGTTTTTTTAACTTTACTGCTATAGTAACATTTTCATCAAACTGACGAGGAAGAGCATTTATTGTAGGTTGAATATCTACTGGTACATTTACTATGTTTCCTTTAGCAGACAATTGACCACCTCTAGGTAGTTCTCGTATTTCTATGAACGGTATTCTTAGTGACACAAGTCTCTCTTCAAGAGGGTGGAGATTCAATATATCTGGTTTTTCAGGCCATTTCATACCATTTACAACAGATAAACGTGGTATTTTACCTTCTTTATTGACAAAAGCAAGTATTACATATCCATTCCTTATTATCAACAGATCTATATCCTGTACATATATCTTTGTCTTTATCACTTAGTTCAGGTAATTTTCTAACACTATTGGCAAACCATGTTTGTTGACAAGATGTGCAAACATATATAGGTCCAACACTTGATTCTCTTTGAAACATACTTATGCAGTCATCCAAAGAACTTCCATACTTTTTATATTGAACTTGAATAAATTCGTCTTCAAAAAACAGCATCTTGCCTTTTCAAGCGTTTCCGATTTTGATCAGCAATTCTTTCTAATGACCTATTGCGTTTTCTACTTTCCTGTTTGTGTAATCTTTCTTTCTCCTTACATATTTCACTTGCTCTAGCTTTGTGTTTAGTTTTTAAAGTTCTTTCTCTTTCTACTTTTTTTGGTTTTCATCTGTCTGGTTTTTTGTTTAAAAGTTCTTTCTTTTTGTAATCTTCACTTGCTCTAGCTTTGTGTTTAGTTTTTAAAGTTCTTTCTCTTTCTATCTTTTTGGTTTTCACTGTCTGTTTTTTGTTTATACAAAAGTTCTTTCTTTTTGTAATCTTCACTTGCTCTAGCTTTGTGTTTAGTTTTTAAAGTTCTTTCTCTTTCTATCTTTTTTTGGTTTTCATTCTGTCTGGTTTTTTGTTTATAGAGATTCTTTCTTTTTGTAATCTTCACTGTTCTCTAGATTTGCATAGTTTTTAAAGTTCTTTCTCTTTCTATCTTTTTTATGTTTTCATTCTGTCTTTTTGTTTATAAGAGATTCTTTCTTTTTGTAATCTCCTTGCTCTAGCTTTGTGTTTAGTTTTTAAAGTTCTTTCTCTTTCTATCTTTTTTTGGTTTTCATTCTGTCTGGTTTTTTGTTTATAAAGAGATTCTTTCTTTTTGTAATCTGCCTGTTCTCTAGATTTAAGCATAGTTTTTAAAGTTCTTTCTCTTTCTATCTTTTTTTGGTTTTCATTCTGTCTGGTTTTTTGTTTATACAAAAGTTCTTTCTTTTTGTAATCTTCACTTGCTCTAGCTTTGTGTTTAGTTTTTAAAGTTCTTTCCCTTTCTAATATTCTGATCTTGTCATGTTTTCTTATTTCTTGTTTGTTGGTCAATTCTATCTGTTTATATTCTCTATTTAATCTTGCTTTTTGCATACAAGTCAAAGTCAGCTTCCTCTGTGACTCTTTAAACATTTTGTCTTGTCGTCTATTTTTCATATAAGACTGCATATATTTTTTCTCTTTTCTTGTTGTATCTGTTTCTTTAATATAGATTTATTTTTTTCTTCTTGCATACCACTTTGGTAATCAAAATATTTTTGAAGTTGTCCTGAAGTAGAATTTTCTAATTCAACATGTGGCACATCTTTCCTAGTCCAAAGGGGCAAGATTTCAAACTGAGTTAGGATATCAATCTGACAACTTCTATAATATGAATAAAGATAATGAATTAATTGGTCAATATTATGAAATTTAACACAAACAGCCTTTCCTTCTGCAGCAGATAAACCAGACAAGTTGTGAGAATGAGAATCAAAAAATGTAATTTTATTATTGTTCATAAACAATGCTGAGCACAACCAGAAACTAAAATTAATCCTGCATTCCCAGTACCAAACAAGGATTCAATTCCTTCTCTGAGATTTAAGACACCATCTGTATCAGAAAATTTGTATGTGTAAGGGTTCCACATATAGATTCATGATAAGTTACGTAATATTTCCCAGAGGAGGTAGAAACTGTTGTTGGAAGTTCATCAAACATCAGTAAATGGGACACAAGTTTATTTTCTGATTTAAGTTCAGCTATACGAGTTCTATACAACTCATCACCTTCAAATAAAACTGCATTCAACACATTTGAATTAATGGGATATCATTTTGCATTAAGATGACTGACACCAATGCATTACATGTACACTGTACTCCTCTAGAATATGTTGGGAAAGCTGAATCATTTTGATTAAAATCAGAAAAAGAAACAGTGGATCTTCAGTATGTAAATTTACTTTAGCTAGTTTATTTTTTTGTGCCATATCTCCAGTTTCTGGTAATACATTTGACAATTCATTTGAGATTTCATTAGTTTTTTGTTTAGTATGCACAATTTCATTTGCAATTCATTTGCAATTTCATTAGTTTTCCCTTTCGGGCTTCTAGTAGTTTTCCCTTTCGGGCATATAGTGGTTTTCCCTTTCGGGCATATAGTGGTTTTCCCTTTCGGGCTTAAATTAGTTTTCCCTTTCGGGCTTAAATTAGTTTTCCCTTTCGGGCTTAAATTTGTTTTCCCTTTCGGGCTTAAATTTGTTTTACTGTTTTTTAAGAGGACAGTCTCCTCACCATCCACTTCTGCCAAACATTTCTGTTTCCTTTGTGGATTAACATCTCCTGTCTTTGCCTTTGATACCTTCCAAGTTCTCTTTCTCGGCATGGCTGTTAATAATCTACAAATACAGTTGAAACAAAAATACTCTGAACATTGTACATGTACACCTCCATTTTAGACTTATTTTTCAGTATACCAAACCATTTCTAATTTGTTCAAGCTTTATATCAATTTGATGAGGATGGTAAGCTATTAGACATAATCAAAGTACTGAAGGTACTGAAGCATCAGCTAAACTGAGCAATTTGATAAAAAAAATGTGCACTTGAAACTGAGATTTGTCTAATGAATCAGTAACAAATAAAAATCATGCAAATAATAGATACTGTGATCGGGAAGCTTCTAACAACAAGTCTGCTTTTTATGCAAGTTGTTAGGTTCTAACGTATAAATATGTTACAATGGTCAAAATGGACATGACACGCAATGTTTATCAATTGAGTAAACTAAGTAATTCGCATAAATTTAAATTTTCAATTTTTCAAAAACCAAGTGAGGCTACTAAAGACCCGACCCCAAATCTGAGTGAAATATCTCAAGCATAACGGAAAAAAGTCCAGAGAAACTATCATTTTGATAAAATTCACAAAGTGAAAGGGGCATAACTCCTCTAAAACGCAGTTGACTGGAAGAACACCCAAACTGGATCTATAATCACCACCATCATCATCATTATCACTCCTCATATCACATTTTGATCATCAACATGAAGATATCATCATCATCATCATCATCATCGTCATTAGCAGCAGCAGTAGAACCCATGCCATGACAATCACCACCACCATTATATTAATCATTTTCAGAAATCCTCATGTTACATCATTAATATGGTCACATCATCATCATAGCTCTTCGTGTCACATAATCATCATCATTATCAGCAGCAGCAGTACTGAATGTCATCATCATCATCATCATGTCACATCATCAGCATGAACACATTGGCTTTGTTATCATCATCATCATCATGAATTATTATTATCATCGACAGCAGCAGAACTGAATGCCATCACCACCACCATCATCATCATCACCACCATCTTCATCATCATCATACTATGGGCAGTGCTCACCAGTACTGAATGTCATCATTGCCACCATCATCATCATCGATAGCAACAGAACTCATGTCATCATCATAATCATCATCATAGTTCGTCAAGTCACATCGTCATTATCACCATCATCATTCATAGCAGCAGAGCTTATTTTCATCACCACCATCACCATCATCTTCTTCATCACGATAATCCTTATCATCATCGGCGTCAACAGAACTCATGTCATCACCATCATCAACATCATTATCATATCTCCTCGTGTCACATCATCATCATGGTATCATCATCATCATCATCATCATCATCATCATCATCATCATCATTATATCTCCTCATGTCATATCATCATCATCATGGTGACATCATCATCATCGGCAGCAGCAGTACTGAATGTCATCATCATCATCATTATTGTCATCATCTTCACCAGATCATCATGCCACATCATCATCACCATAGTGTCATCATCACAAAAAAAACTTTCACCATGACCAGCTATTTCCCTTGACTTGCAACTGACAGATTAACCATTGTTGAAGTCATTAATTTTTATTCATTGAATTCACAATTAATTTGAAAATAAAAAATAAAAATAAAAATATAACCTTTGTTTTAGAAATAATTTAAATGTATTTAAAATTATTGTTGAATATATATAAATTGTCCAAGTGAGCTTCAAAAGCCTGAATTGGTATAAACCATCCTGACACAATAAGCTAATAATCTGTACCTCCCAATTACAGAAGTTGTCCAGGCAACTGTCTCTTTCAAAAAAAATTCGTTGACAAGAATTGAGTACAAAAGTGGGAAATATTTCTGAATAGGATTAATTGAAAATTAATTGATTATTATTAAGACAACTAAAATGTTACAATAAAATTACTTTGAATTTAAGAGAAACTGTAAGAGGAGTTGAGTTCACAAAGTAGGTACCCCCATTCTAATACTTGCTAAAAGTGACTAAGTTTCAAAGTCTGGAAAAATGGAGAAAAAATCTTGAAATATTTCCATAAAGTCAGGTGCACATCTTCAATATATATATAAACATTCTGTGAAGTTTCAAGGCTTTTGGTTGAAAACTGTAAGAGGAGTTGAGTTCACAAAGTAGGTACCCCCATTCAAATACTTGCTAAAAAGTGACTAAGTTTTAAAGTCTGGAAAAATGGGGGAAAAATCTTGAAATATTTCCATAAAGTCAGGTCACATCCTTAATATATATATTAACATTCTGTGAAGTTTCAAGGTTTTTGGTTGAAATCTGTAAGAGGAGTTGAGTTCACAAAGTAGGTACCCCCATTCAAATACTTGCTAAAAAGTGACTAAGTTTCAAAGTCTTGAAAAATGAAGAAAAAATCTTGAAATATTTCCATAAAGTCAGGTGCACATCCTCAATATATATAGAAACGTTCTGTGAAGTTTCAAGGTTTTTGGTTGAAAGCTGTAAGAGGAGTTGAGTTCACAAGATTGGTACCATATATTCCCCGCCCTTAGTTTCTGTTCTACTTCACCAACGGTGCTCTAGAAATCGGAAGAACTTAAGAAAGCACAATAACTCTTTTGTTTCAGTTTTCCTCCATGTCCAGTGGCCACATTTTATGTGAAATAAAGTAATATGGCTTCATTAAAGTAAATTAAAGGTTGTAAAAACCATGGATTAAACTACTGACAACAACTTTAATCGGATATCCACTGTAAAACGATCTAATAAGGACTTGTAACAAGGTAAATAAATTTTATCTGAAAATTTTAAAACATCGTTTTTTTTTCAGTTTTGTTTAGATTTTGATTTCAAGTTGTTCCTTCTTGCGATTTATTTTGTTGTTTCAAAATAAACAACTGGAAAGGGTATTTAAATGAACATTGATGATGAAATTGTCTGTCTTTGGAGACATATGGTGGTGAGAAGTGGAGTGTGTGCGGAAGATCGGAAGTATGTAGCAGAGATTCGAGAATAAAGCATGTCGGTTTTATATTAAACTGATAACTGAAAAGGACAGGGTGTCATGATCATTTTAAAAGGGGAAAGGGTATACTGGACTAAAAAGGTCAGTCACTACGCTATGTGAATACATTTAAGCAGGGGCATCGGGTGTCAAATGCCATGCCCCCAAACACATGGCTAATTTGCATACGAACTACGGTATCGATATCCTACACAACTTCACGAGTCACAAACGATTTATCAACATAGCCAATAATTTGTAAATAAACTTCTTCTTTCAGTTACGTATCACATTTTTGGGAATAATCTTTGATTTCTACTTTTTTGTTATGCATAATTTCGCTACCGGCAAACTGACAGGAATGAATTTTAATACCCAATGAAAGCGGGAAAATCCTCGTGACGTTATGATGAATATTAATGAACCAGGTCGGGATATCCCAAACACGAAATATTATTGACAACCAATTTTTAAAAAAATATATAATTTATCATCAAATGTGATCCATGTTTGAAAGTTATTTAACTTAAAAACTGTTTAATGAGCATACTTTGTGTTTATTTATCGATGTCACTTTGCGTAAATTAAAAAAATCCAATATGGCGGCGACTGTAAAACAACCACATGTACAGCACTGTAGGTCAAAAAGAAGAACGTCGGCGCGAACTGACAAGATCGTCATTTTTGTTGGGCTTTCCGAGGGGCGTATACTTAATGGATTTTTATGGTTTTCATACAAAAGTGAAGAATTAAAATATATATCCAGCAAAAACAATTACGGACTAATACGCGTATGAATACATTTCAGATCGGCACATGTGTACATGATGAAAACATTGCTTTCGTAACTTTCCGGGAGAACCAATCACTCAGATTAGAGTTTATACATACCTGGGATACCGTAGATGGAAATTCCCGTAATTTCAGTCGAAACGAAGGATTTGATTGGCTGTCAAGGTGAAATGAGAGCGGCGCTAAATACGAAAAAATCCAACGATCGCTATAAAGCATTCAGCATGGCTGATGCTTTAAAAACACTTTTTTAAACTATCTGGAAAAAAGACTGTGTATACTACACCATCCAAATGTGTGCAGATCTGAATTCTCATGCAAGCACATGATGAAACAGATTGCACAAATGAAAATTAGATAAATAAAATGTTACAAGTTCATTTCAGCTACCGCTTTGTGAGCCAGATACAGGTCGAGTAACATATCTTTCAAAACTCTATCTTCAATACTTGATTTGTAATGGTTTTTTTTTCAATCAATCAGATTGTGTTTTGTGATCAGTTACTATAGAAACAATGGCAAAATCCAAAAGTTCTTTATACCAAAATGCTATGGTACTAGTATTAAGTGAATTTGTTGATTAGTAATGGTCAATACTGAGTTAAAGAGTTTCACATTTTTTCGGTTTCCATGACAACATGGCCATTTCGAAAACTTGACACCCTAAAGGATCACCTACTGCAGGTGGATCACAATTCTGTGAAGTTTAACATCAGACAATTTCTTTTCAAGAAACAGAGCGGATTCATTTTTTGGGAGTATAAAAGTATAAAAACAACAAATCTATCAGCTACTACTCAATTAGTATACCCTTGCTTTTAACATATGTTGGAATACAAACAAAAAGTGAAGTGCAGATCTGGCAGACTTGTAATCAATGACTGTGGCATGAGACCTCATACTGGAAAAAAATAGCATACAAAAATTCATGTGGTTGTGATTTGTAGTTGCTGAGAAAACTTTTACAATACATTTCAACTATAAACCATGAATGTTGAAAAATATACTTTCTCACGAAAATTTTTATCTAATGCCCACATGTTGAAAAATATACTAAGTCAGGAAACACTAAGTAGATGTTCTACAGACTTGATATACCCGGTAGGTACTTGTGGTATGGAACCTCATACTAAACTGGCATGCAAAATTTCAATTACTATTTCTATTTCTGAGGAAACTGTTATAAAATTAATATCTTTGTTTCGGATGAACAAAAGGAAAGACAAACAGAAGGACACCCCTTTTCTTCGAAGCAGGGTACAAGTCTGAATGGAAGTAAAGATGGACGGAAGGACAGAAGTAAAACAGTAATCCCCTCCTCTTAAAAGGACGAATGAAACGCTAACTTGATCTGCAACTCATCATGGTAGACACACGTGATCATACCAAAAATTTTTCTAAAAGAAATATTTTAAGTAGTCTAGTTTAGATTTACAATAGAATTTGTTAAAAAATAAAATTTATAACAAGAAAAAACGATCATACACTTCCGGTATGACATGAGCAATTTGACCTCGTTTTTACACCGGTTTTTACATCATATTATATAGTCAAAAATGCATAATATTTTACTGAAAATGGCGTAAGTGTCACACGTTTTTGATTTCATTACAAACTATATTTACCTGGTACTAAATGTTTCAAACCAGGATCAAATAAATAAGTCAGAGACTCTATTTACAGACGACATAGTTTACATCTTGATTTATTTTAAGATAGTTTAAGAATAATTTGGGAATAGTATTAGTAAAATTTGTCTAAAAATTTAAATTTTGGATATTTTTACATATTTTCGTAATTTTTAAACATATTTTAATTTTTTCTAACAAAAAATAGGAAGTTAAACACTTATGGCGCCTTTTTGACTTTGAACTTGTGCAGTGATGTACTTCCTATGATTGATATCCGGTGTAAACAAAATGCCACGAACTTGATGCTACCACGAAGTTAGAGCACTTGAGGATATCTAAATGATTTTAGAAAATAAGTGTGGAAAACTGAGGCGTGACAAGACGGACGGACGGACAGACAGACGGACGGACAGACGGACGGACGGACAGAGAGAGTGCAAACCTAAAGTCCCCTCCCGTAGGGGACTAAAAATGACATGGGGGCCGGGGGGGGGGGGGTATAATTGGCATTATCACAAAGTTCATTATATAAATTCCTTAATATCACTTTAACTTTGAAATTCCAGTTTTAACTTGTAGCTTGTTAAATAATGACTTGATTTTAAATACAAAAAATATTGGAATACAAGTAAATTTTTGTAAAACCAAATCACTTTTATTTCTCTAGATTTTGCTTCAACTTACCTAAATGCAAATGGCTGACTTGGGGGAACCTATCCTTATCAAAATGTACCATACAAAAATGCACCATTATTGTTCAAAATTCACCTATTAGACCTTACTATAATGGGTTAAAATATTTTTTTAATGTCACTGGTGACATGACTTGTTCTCCAGTATAATATATTTCATGCATGCATGAGATATGCAAATGGCTGACTTGGGGAACCTATCCTTATCAAAATGTACCATACAAAAATACACCATTATTGTTCAAAATTTACCTATTACACCTTACTATATTGGGTAAAAATATTTTTGATGTCACTGGTGACATGACTTGTTCTCCAGTATAATTTCATGCATGCATGAGATTGCAAACCAGGTCATCAGGTCAAAGGTCAAGGTAACAGTTACTATTAATAGAAATTTCCTTTCTGTCCATTAAAAACACAAGGTTTATCCGATTGTTAAAGTTGGTCAATTTGTTTCTTGTGATGAAACATTGCACAGGATTGCAAACCAGAGTACTGATTCAAAGGTCAAGGTCAAAAGATCACAGTTACTATAAATAGAAATATTTGATTTATGGTCATTTAAAGACATGGTTGATAAACAAAGTTTATATGATTGATCTCAAACTTGGTCAACTAATTCCCTGTGACAAAACAGTGCATGGAATTGCAAACAAGAGTACTAGTTCAAAGGTCAAGGTAACAAATGAAGTTACTATAAATGGAAAAATTGATTGATTTGCATTTAAGACACATTGTCAGGGCTCAAAATAAGGGCAAAGTTTGGTGATATCTCTGCCCTGTTTCAAAAAACTTCGCCCTAAACTGACTTAAAAGCGAAGTTCTAGGACCCCTAATTTTTGACAAGTGTATTTAACCCCTGTGGCATCTCAGGGGTGGGGGGGGTGGAACAAAATTATTGAACAAAATTGTTTTTTGTATGAAAATTTAATAAAATAACAGACCTTCTCAGAATGCTGCCTTCTCACAAAGGAATCCATAAATAAAAGCATTTTCCGATTGAAAATGAGTAAAAGTATCTCTAGAAAATTGGAGTCGGCAGCCATGTAACATGTGCTTTTAAACAAGGGGGATAACTCAATCAGAAAATAAAAGTGCACATTTATTATTTATTACTTTTTTTTTTTTATGTTTATAATCATTGTATTTTTAAAATTAATGATAAATTGTACATGTATTTCACATTTACATTGTAATATTTAGACAGTGTTAGTGATGTGACAATGTAATAATGTGTTTTGTAAACATAAAAAACAATATTTTTTATTAAATTATCATCTGTATGGCTTGTACAAATTAATTCTACACATTGCCAAAAAAAAAAAAAAAAATAGAAAAAGGAAAATAATTAAGAAGAATTTTACATCTTGGTTTATTTTGATTAAATAATGAATATTACATTTATGTAATATGCAAGTCTTAAATAGGGATGCTCACATTTATAAAGACAAACAGCTTGGAATATGGTCGCCGCATATCAAATTCCGCGGCAGAAAAACTTCTCCCTGTTTTGAAAAACTTTTCCCAATTTTGGCTGAGGGAGAAAGTCACTTCTCCCTGTTTCAAAATCTAATTTGAGCCCTGATTGTATATGCAACTGATGAAACATTACATGGGATTGCAAATTAGGTCATCAGGCCACAGGCTAAGACCACAGTTGTTATTGATAGAAATTTGATTCCTGTGCATTTTAAGACCCAAACTTGGCCAACTTATTCCCTATTCTAATATACATGCTTATACAAAAAGTCTATAGCTTTTTAGATAATTAACCATTTCAGTATTTGTTTGCACTAGTGACCATGAACTTTGAACCCATGATCTTCATTCATATATCAAAATGACTACTGTGTCATTGCTTACGATGTTTATATACATAGCTATATAAATTGTTTATAGTTTTC
The DNA here is from genome assembly GCA_021292105.1 of Anadara kagoshimensis. Lineage (NCBI taxonomy): Eukaryota > Metazoa > Mollusca > Bivalvia > Arcoida > Arcidae > Anadara > Anadara kagoshimensis. Next base: position 16,289,474 of record CM037875.1, on the reverse strand, counting down.
AAGATGAGTAACCATTTCAGTATTCATTTCCATATATCACCTTGACTTTTGATCCTATGGCCTTCATTCGTCTATCAAAATGACGGTTGGGCCAATATCTACAATATTCTAATATACATGCCTATACAAAAAGTTCATAGTTTTTGAGATAATTATCAATTTCAATATTATTATGTATGTGTGACCTTGACCTTTGAACCCATGACCTTGATCTACGAATCAAAATGATCATCATGTCAATACCTACAATTAACCAAAAATCCTACGTCATTATCACCAGAAATGTTTAAAAAATAGCATTTTTTATCAAAGGTCAAAAACTGGGACATGACCTTGACCTTTGACCTTGACATCAATCGGAAGAAAATCGCAAGACAAGCTCAATAGTGAAAACTCCATACAATTATCTTCAGCAATTATGAAGTTATAACAATAAATGTCTCATTTTAAAAATTACATAATTTTACGCAAAAAACGCGTAACCTATTTTTCGTTCAATTTTCATGAAAAACACAATTTTCATGTATCTAGGTATCCTGAATCCAAAAATCTAATCAAAATTTGCCTGCACCTTTTGGTTTCAGAGAAGAAGATTTTTTTGTCTTTTAGCTATTTATAGTAACGGCAGCCATATTGTTGGGCGTGGTCAAACCCTGAACACAATTTTGAAAGCCTGTTACCCAGGCATGATAATCACCAAGTTTCATCAAATTTGGCTCAGCAGTTTTGGAGGAGAAGATTAAAATGTAAAGTTTACGCACGACGGACGACGCACGACGGACGACGCACGACGGACGACGGACGACGGACGACGGACGGTGATAGATAGCAATAGCTCATCTGAGCCTTTCGGCTCAGGTGAGCTAAAAAAACTGAATACTTGTAATTTCATTTCGCAAACCTCTATACGATATAATCATTTATATTACCATGGAACCGTGTGGTTTTAACAGATGACATGAGTTGAGTTGAGTTATGATGTTTAACGCCCAGTCAATAATGATTTCACTTATATCGAGACGTTGCCAGCTATAGACGAAAGTGTAGACATTTTGTGTGTTGCGCTGGTGTCGTTATACAGCAGGGTCCTTTAGCGTGCCAAGCCTACTGTGAACGGGACCTCGTTTATTTTAAGTTGCCATCCGAAAGAACCGTCACTTTCATTTCGCAATGCCGAGTGCCTGCCGAAAGAACAGGCCCGACGATGATCAAGGAAGCAACAACACTAACATTTTACACACATGGTACTAGTAATATAACTTAGTGATGAAGATCTTGATGGTGTTGCTTAATTCTCAGTTAAAGTGGAAGTGAGACCCACCTTTCCAGTTTGCCTGGTTTTCTGTACCATCCAATAACTGATCGTAGAAAAACAGTGAACTTTAGCAAGCCTATAAATATTCACACATGGAATACCATCCCAAGTTACATTTACATGAGATGCGGTGATTCGTATTCGGGTGCTATTTACGCCTTTGCAACCGATCCCCGATGGGGCATTGAAAGATGTGGTTTAAGGGACATGATGATTCGGTTTATTTTAGTTAGCGCGAAAGCCATTCGATCTAAACCATCATAGATCGATTAGAAACAAATTTTAATGCTTAAAGAAAAAGTTCTTTATAGCCATTTAACGATACATGTACATTGACAAAACCACAATCACGGTAGCAAACTGAAGATGTCCCTAACGACAAAAATCAGTCTTAAACAAATCTGGAATCTTAAGAAATGGTATAATAAAGATAGCTACACATATATAGTGTAGCTATGAATTCTTTGAATCATTCATTGATATGGGCACAAAATTTAAACCCGTTGTCATGGACAATTGGTTGCCTCGGAAACAAATGTTTTAATTTATGACTGTATACATTATGTTAAGCATCAGTTGCTAAGGGCACAAATGCACCCATTTTTATATCTACATAAGTATATTCAACCACCCGTTGCTATGGGGATTTTGTTGCAATTGTACCAATAACTTATGTTATATTTTATGTTCCAGATTTATTGATAAACATAGTAATGTAGAAATCTGCCAAAATATGTTAAAATCATAATGCAAAACGTTCAAAATTAAGATGTACTAAGAGTCAGCTGCTATGCACCGTTGTTAAGCAACGGTACACGGGAGCACTTAATTTTTTATGTTTTTACAAAGACTAAATCTCGGACCAAAAGTCAAGACTAAATATACTGGTCCATGTTCAATTAACAACCCCAAAATTCCGGTTGAATAGTAATATGATGGTGGTCATAGAACGTTTTTGAAGACCTTGACTTGCAATATTTCTGAGTCAACAATTTATTTGTAAGCATTTGCTTCATTTTATAAAGTTGCCATTGTAGGATTTAGCTCTGTCACAGCTTATTAACTGTAAAAAAAATACACCATAAGCAGGAGAAGCAGATATATTGTTGCATAGAGAGGGAAATTTTACAATAGAAAATTTAGTTAAAACAGATGACATTGATTAACTGAACTTTGGAGCGATGGAACCATCAACTGTGTGTTGTGTTGCAATAACGTTTTACAAAATTTCATCTGTCCTATCTTGGATTACTATGAAGACTGATTGTCATATTGTTGTAAATAGGGAAGATTCTTAAACCTTCATTTCACAAAATATCCCAGGCCCCCAACATCTACAAGGATAAAGTGTTTTCCCTCGTCCTCGACCTTTCTGATATGACATTGGTTGAAGGTTGTGACACACATTTGGACCGTAAATATTATTCATGTGAAGTTTTATGACAGTAGTCCAAAGTAATTATCAGATATGGCCCAGACATGATTTTACACAGGCGAATAGACACACGCATGGACGGAAAGATGGACAGACAGACATGGCGATTCCTACATACCCCCATCAGTTTGGTCAGACCTGCACAGGCTGGAAACCCCGATCTCTTACAGTCTAACAACTGTGAAACCATATTGGTAGCAAAAGCAAAGAGGCATAATGAAGCAGACTGGCATGAAATCGAGGGTTAAATGAAAGGACTGAATATTTGCATGAGGTTACTAAACTCATCACTTTATATATAGAAACATGTAGCTCCGTGTAGAAACATGTAGCTTAGTGTAAAAACATGTAGCTCAGTGAGTAGAGCATCAGAATCAGGATCCAAGGGCCGTGATTTCGAATCTCCACAGGAGTATGTTGTGACCTTAAGCAAGTTACTTATTTTCAAATTGCTGCTGACTTAACCGGAGTCGGGATATTGGACTGGTGGGGCAGCAACCTCTGCAACTGCTGTCTCAGTGAGTTAGCACCTTTAAGTCATCCTGAATGTGCTCTAGTACAAGGACATATGCATAATACAAACTATCAGTCATAATTAGCTCAGGGTAGCCTTGTGTAATCTGGCTGACATTGTACCACAGTGCACAGATTAAAATGCGCTTCTTCAAGCCTTAGGCTTCTAATAAGACTAATATAGTATAGTATATATGTATGTCTTTATTTGTTAAAAAATTAACAAAAGCACCATGTTATATAAATAATGATATTGCAACTCTAAAAACCATTCTACTGTTATCTATCCAAATAATCAGCAAAAATAGTATTAATAATTTCCTTTTTGTTGACTTTACCCATTGCATTTCTGGGCATAATGTCAACAGTTTTCATGACGCTTGGCATTTGGTAAGGTGGCATCACATTTTTAGCCCAAGTTCGTAATTCTTCAAGCGTCATTTGTTTTCCTTTGGTAAATACTATAACTGAAGCTACACGTTCACCCCAAGTTACATCCGGAAGTCCAACGACTGCACAGTCTGTTATATCTGGATGGGCCAATAGGTGGCGCTCTACATCTAAGGCGCTGATTTTGTAACCTCCTGATTTTATGATATCTACCGAGGTTCTACCAACTATTTTGTAAACTCCATCATTATAAACAGCAGTGTCACCTAAAATTAACAGAAACATGAGAAAGACTTCTTTCAATACTGAATAATTGAATTGCAAAAGGCACCATGTTCCAGTTTAACGATCATTCCTTAAATGGCAAGTTCTTTTTGGAACTCTGAATAAATTGTTTTGTCAAAATGTAATACAAATGTCATAAGCTTGATATAATCTCTAAAATGACACCTTAAATTCCTCAATACCTCAACAATTGGTTTTAAATTTGTCAGATTTAAGTTAAGGAAAATCTTAGTTAAGAAATGATTGTGAAACTGGGACCATGACACCAACTCTTCATTATTCCTAAGACAACATGTAAGAAGTTTTTAAAATATGGATAAGTCATTTCTGAGAAATGTGTCTGACAAGGGTTGGAAGGGAAGAAGAAACCAAAAAAAAATTACAATATCCTCTAGTTTGTCTGGGTGATATAAATATCATAATGTATTGTTAATTTTCCCCTCATTGAATATCTTGATTTAAATGAAGAAATCAAAAATGTTCATTTATTTTATTTAAAAAAGAAAGAAAATAAATTAAAAAGTCCAGATTATTATTATATGAATTACCTAACTATTCATGACTGATTTTAAACAGTCATTGTTTTTGTTATTATCTAATTAAGAAGAAAGAAACTTATTGCCTTTAAAAACAAACAAGACACATTTAAAATTAGATGCTTTAAAGTCAATCCTATTACATATGACTTAAGAACTGATTGTCATTTTTTCCTTGGTCATTAAATAATGAACCAGATTTTAAAACTAACAAATGAACTGTGACCCAAGAAAAAATGAGTCAATTTTTATATTTACAATATTTTTAAAAAATTACTCTAAAATAAAATCTTAATTTTCCGGAAATTAGCATTATACTGATTTTGAATCGAAAATCATTTTACATTTTGCATTTTTTATGTCATAGAAAACTTTTTAATGCACCGTTTTATACTACCGGTATGACTTAAAAAGATGCATGATTTTCTATCACTTCTGTGCATGATGTCATATGGTGGGCAAATGAAGCCATTAATCAATGAACCAAGTTTTCTAAACAGAGTTCATTTTAGACAATCAGTATGAATTGTTAATATAAATGGGTATACCCCGGTACATTTATAAATCCATATTCATTCTGTACAAAAATTTTGAGGAATGGTGACAGAATGATGGACACCAATTCCAACACAAGTATTTTAATTCATCACTTTCTTGAATACAAAGATAGTTGGTTTATAACATAATAGATTGGTGGGGTGAGGGCATAAATTAAAATTCAAAATATTTTTTTTTCAAATATCCCTTCCCATATTTTGTCAAAAATAAATTGTCCATAATTTACCAGTTTTAAACCAGCCATCATCTGTAAAGGTTTCCCTGGTGGCTTCAGGTTTGTTCCAATATTCTTTGAATACACTTGGACTCTTTACCATCAATTCTCCCTGCTCTCCCTCCATACCTGTTAAAGTAAAATTGCAATCATTGAACCCACTGAAAAAAGTACAGTATATCAACTGATGACCTTGATATTTACATACTAACATGTATAATAACAAGAGATTGAGAAATCTTAGCATGAGGTCCAATTATTTTTCAACAACTGGCTTTAGCCTTACATGATAAACCAAAGGTTACAATTTCTCTGTCTTACACATTAGGTAACATGGTCTGAATTATGAGCAGCCCTAGAGCATAATGCATATCCCCCCAGTTCACCATTAAAATCTCAACAAGTTTTACACTAGTGGTTTATGAAACACACTCAGATTCTGCAAATTCTATTTCTCACATACATGCACTTCTTAGTTAAAATACCAGTTTTTCAATTTCATATACATGTTATTGCTGTTAAAAATTATTTACAACAAAATGAGGCTAATAACCCACTTCCCCTCAATTATTATACATGTATAAAAAGAGGCCCAATAGGGCCTGTACCGCTCACCTGGGCCGTTTACAGCACAAAAACACAATAAATACTACATTTAAGGAGCAATAACTCTGATGTGGATATTTAGATATTTATAAAACTTGCTACTCGCATCTGTGACCTTGACCTTCGAACCAATGACCATAATCTATATATTAAAATGATCATTGCATCAATACCAACAATATTCCAATATACATGCCTATACAAAAAGTTCATAGTTTTCGAGATAATGAACCTTTTTGGTATTGTTTTGCAACCGTGACCTTGACCTTTTGACCCATGACTTTTTTCTATACATAAAAATGATCTTTGTATCAATACCTACAACATTCTCATATATATTCTTACACAAAAAGTTCATAGTTTTCAAGATAATTAACCATTTCAGTATTCTTTCGCATCTGTGACCTTGACATTTGAACCAATGACCTTAATCTATATATCAAAATGATGGTTACATCAATACCAACAATATTCCATTATACATGCCTATACAAAAAGTTTATAGTTTTCGAGATAATAAATAATATTAGAAAAGTAAAAAATTAGGTCATGACCTTCATAATTGACCTTGACACCATTTTGAAGGTAATTACAAGAATATGTCAAAACTGAAAACCCCATGTCATTATCTGGTCATATAGTCAAGTTATATAACAATTTAAAAATATTTTACGATTTTTTCAAAATTTAACGCAAAAACGTGTAACCTATTTTTAAACCAAATTTCATGAAATGAACAAACTTAAAGGTTCAGACTATGTAGAATCCAAATATCACATCAGTTTTTGCCTCCAATGAGTGGTTCAACAGAGTAAGATTTTTTTTAGGTTTTGTCTATTTTTAGTAACAGCGGCCATCTTGGATATTCGATCGCCATGATTTGAACAAACTATAGTTAGACTCTGTCAAGGACATTCCATGGCAAATATGGTTTCAGTTGGCCCAGTAGTTTCGGAGGAGAAGATTAAAGTTTACTGACGCACGCACGGACGCACGCACGGACGCACGCCTCGCCATGCCATAATCTCACATGGCCTTTGGCCAGGTGAGCTAAAAACGTGTTACCTTTTTTTCGTCCAATTTTAATGAAAAACACAATTTTAGTGTATCTAGGTATCTAAATCCAAAAATCAAATCAAAATTTGCCTGCACCTTTTGGTCTCAGAGAAGAAATTTTTTTGTCTTTTGGCTATTTATAGTAATGGCAACCATATTGTTGGGCGTGGTCAAACCCCGAACACAATTTTGAAAGCCTGTTACCTAGGCATAATAATCACCAAGTTTCATTCAATTTGGCTCAGTAGTTTTGGAGAAGAAGATTAAAATGTAAAGTTTACGCACGACGAATGATGGATGACGGACAGTGATAGACAGCAATAGCTCATCTGAACCTTTCGGCTCAGGTGAGCTAAAAATCTGGTGAACTGTGATGTCATTCCATTTCCAGGTGCTGATTGGTACTAAGATTGAAAAAGATGAAAGATTTCCTGCACACTGCCCTGACCGAACTGCAAAAGTATAAATTGCTGTCACCTCACTTATTGCTGGTGATATCTCAATATAAGTGAAATATACTAGACTGTTATGTAAAAATCCCATTCAAGCAATCCTGAAGATACTACAACTAACACAACTAAAGTCTATGTAAACCAATGTAAACACATCTACACATCTTTAGAGGTCGCGGTGGCCTAATGGATATGACGTCACTCTTCAAATCCAGGGTCTCTCACCGCTGTGAGTTCTGCTCAGACCACATGTGGGAAAGTGAATTTTCCTTGCCGTTAGCTTTTAATGATTCACCTGGTATCAGTATAATGGACTGGGGGTGTGGTACGCTTGTCTGCGGCATACTGACTCTGTGAGCTAGCACGTTAAAGTCGCCCTGAGTGAGGGCTAGTACAAGGTAGACCATACAACACACTCGCACTTCACACGCATACACAAAATTTTTCATAGATTAATCCATAGAGATTAATAAAATAGTTCTCGTCACGAATAGCTGAAAAATTTCTGATGCGACATTAATCAACATTCAACCAACCAACCAACCAATCTACACATCTTTAATGTTTCTCCACATAAAGTCAAGATTACTAGTTATCCTAAGGATGCTTCAACTAAAATGTCAGAGCTCGAGGTTCTCTAGCTTACAATTATGCATTTTGGGCTGTAACGAGTACCAGTACCGGGCCATTTCTGTGTAACCCGGTTACTCGTACACAGTTTGGGTAATGACTCTACTTGGGTACAAATTCATTTCCCTATACCGGTTAACACATGTATCATTGTTGTCAATAATTAAAATAGTATCTATATAAATAATCATAAGTTTTATAATTATATGTTTATCTTAGTTGTTTATTTATGGTTTGCATCCATTCTTGATACGGGTACTCGTTACAAGGTCCGGTATAAAATTTTAAGAGTACTCTACCAATCACAGCCCTAAGTGAATTATTCAGATATGATTTAAAAAAAACCCCTGTTAACCCCATTTGGGTCCCCACCTCATTCCATTCTTGATACTGGTACTCGTTACAAGGTCCGGTATAAGATTTCGAGAGTTTTCTACCCATCACAGCCCTAAGTGAATTATTCAGATATGATTTAAAATAAACCTGTTAACCCCATTTGAGTCCCCACCTCATTTCAAACTTGATACGGGTACTCGTTACAAGGTCCAGTTTAAGATTTCGAGAGTTCTCTACCCATCACAGCCCTAAGTGAATTATATGATTTTTTAAAAAAAACCTGTTAACCCCATTTGGGTCCCCACCTCATTCCATTCTTGATACGGATACTCGTTACAAGGTCGGGTATTAGATTTCGAGAGTTCTCTACCCATTACAGCCCTAAGTGCATTATTCAGATATGATTTAAGAAAAAAAACACCCAAAAAAACTCTGTTAATCTACATACAATTATTTATTGTTTCCCCATTTGGGTCCCCACAATCATTCCATTCTTGATAGGGGTACTGTTACAAGGTCGGGTATAAGATTTCGAGAGTTCTCTATCCATAACAGTCCTAAGTGAATTATTCAGATATCATTTAAGAAAAAAAAAACCCAAAAAACCTGTTAATCTACAGACAATTATTTATTGTTTCCCCATTTGGGTCCCCACAATCATTCCATTATTGATACGGGTACCGGTTACAGGGTCCGGTCAGGGTTCGATTTTAGCGATATTTATCACTAGCAAAAATTAGCTTGTACAATTTTTATTCACTAGCTAAAATGAAAAATGACTAGCTAAAATTTATGAATCAGTTTTAATAGCTCATAATTAACATTCAATTTCTTGGGCCATGTGGGGCCGTGTTTGGCCTCTTTCTTCGCTGACCGTTGAGCAACCATCTCCTGACTGCTGGTCTAGGATCAAAGTCTTTGAATCTAATGTTGACAACAGAAATCCTGATTAGAGTGCAGTTACTGCCTTTTCAGAGCTCTCCCCTAGGTTTGATATTTTTGATGTACTGGCACCGTCACTTTCATTGGATTTATCCGCCGGCCATTTGAAAAAATTTGTAATGGACTTTTGCAACATTTTTTTTTACTTTTTTATTCACGTGCTACAGTAAAGCATGACGGTAATGGGATTTCCACTGGTCTATTTTAAACAATGAATCAGAGACAAAGACTAAATTAAGCAGCCAATCGTAGCCACGTGTTGCGGGAAACCTAATATTATACATTGACGTATATGCCCAAGTAATCCGAATTTGATTACGATAGAGAAGCCCAGAAAATATGACTTATTTCGGCCGCTTTTCTTTTTTTATTTTTTTTTTTCGTTTTAAATTTCATTTGGAACATACAATGTGACAGTTAATTGAAAAGTAGATTATAAATGATTTAGCTTCTTTTTTTATTCACTCGCTCAACTATGCGAGTGGCTTTTATTTCCACTCGCTATTCGGCAGATCTACAAGCTATTAGCGAGTATGCGGGCTTAATTTCGAACCCTGCCGGTAACAGATTTTGAGAGTTCTCTACCCATCACAGCCCTAGGTTATTATTCAGATATAAAAAACTGTTAATCTACAGACAATTATTTATTGTTTCACCATTTGGGTTCCCACAATCATTCAATTCTTGATAGGGGTACTGTTACAAGGTCGGGTATAAGATTTTGAGAGTTCTCTATACCCATCACAGCCCCAAGTTAATTATTCAAATATAATTTTAAATAAATAAACTATTAATCTACAGACAATTATTTATTGTTTTCCCATTTGGGTCCCCACAACCATTCCAACATGATAGGGGTACTCGTTACAAGGTAGGGTATAAGATTTCGAGAGTTATCTACCTGTCACAGCCTTAAGTGCGTTATTTAGTTATGATCTAAAAAATAAAACGATTGTAAAACCAGGGCTTGTTTATATTTTTAACAAAAGAAATCTCACAGTCATCATGTGACATAGTTATATGCACTGATCTGTACCAGGTACTATCTTAGATACCCTTTATGTAAATATTATTATCAGTTAAATACAGAGTATATCTATAGGCAAACAACATTGACCTGTCTGCTTGACCTTAAATTTAAATACCAATACATTTATGTATACAGAATACAGGTGTTTATTTTGTCTATATCAGGGAATTATGTTTTGTTTATGTATTAACTGAGATTCCTAACACTTCAGGTGTATCAGATGGTCATGGTATATGATAAAATAATAAAATGTCAAGCAGACAGGTCAATGTTGTTCACCTTAACTGTCACAGGTATACAATTATTATTTACTTCCTGGTTTCATATAACCTGTTTGTCGGCCTGTTCAGGTTTATACATGTTATTTTAAATGCGCCATTTTAAAATTTCACAATTCAACAACACTACTATCAAGAAACCAGGAAAATATTTAGAGATTTAACAGCTGAATACTAACTACTGATAATTCAGATACACACATATCCGTCACAGGTAGGAATTATCAAAAATAAATATATAATATATACATGTATATATGATAACCATGGATTGATAACTTCATGGGTGGAAAATCAACTTTGCTCAACAAATGAGAATTTTTATATTCATTTTATTAGTTTTTTTAAAAATAAATTTTCGGGAAAAAATTCACAAAAAATGTAAAATATTAACTTACACCAAATGACAAATAAATATAATTCAAGGATTTAAGTAACCAATTGACGTATCGCCAGCAATGCCTTTTATGTTCCAACATTGGCTGCCATCACGGTACCAAAGCAGCGTCATGGCAACTAATGACGTACTAGTGTCAGTGACGTCATTAAATGGCAAAATTCTGGGCGATTTTTCATTCTTTTTGTGTGTAATTTAAGCATGCCAGCCCTTTGTCGGAACATTGTGGGCGTGGCCTGCAATCCGTCAATTGTTTGCTGGAAGTAAACTCATTTTGTTAAAATGACTGTTATTTCAAAAAAATAAGAATTGAAATTTGCACTTATATAGGTGCTAGTCTAATGAGCCTATTGGGAAGAACTGATATTGGTACCAGCCTGATGAGCCTATTGGGAAGGACTTCTGTAAGTACCAGTCTGGTGAGTCTATTGGGAAGGACTTATATGAGAACCAGTCTGGTGAGTCTATTGGGAAGGACTTATATATATAAGTACCAGCCTGATGAGTCTATTGGGATGGACTTATACATTAAGTACAAGTCTACTGATACTTTATGAAATGATTGATATAAGTACAAGATTTTTACAAGTTTTTTGTGAAAGGTTATCACTTAACATCTATTTTTTAATGTTTTTCAGAAATTATATTATCAAAATGGCTGAGAAACCAATTGCCCAGTGGCCAGTTATCCTTGACCAGAAATGCGAGTTGTGTGAAACCAATAACAGTATGTTCAAATGCTTAAACTGTGATGAGATGATGTGTGACACTTGTAAAAAAACACATCTGAAGAGCAAAGCATCAAAAGACCACAAAATGGTTAATTTAAAATCGGCTGAGATATATGAAAATAATCAAATGGGGAATAAATGTCCAAGTCATAAGAAGGAGGATTTACTTATGTATTGTAATACCTGTAATTGTCCAGTCTGCAGAGAGTGTATTACCAGTGGTGGCCATCTTAACCACCCCATGGTTAAAGTGGAAGAGATTATAGATAGCAAACAAAAACAACTATCAAATATCATCAGGCAAACAAACGAAAAGTCTAACAGATATAAAGATGTCATCAAAACCATAATACAAAACAAACTAGAATTTTCCGAGTCCATAACCAAGAAAATCAAAGAAGTGAAAGCTAGTAATAGCCAGCTTAAAAGTAGACTAGACAAAATGGAATCTGACTTGATCCAGCAGTTACAAAATATAGACAAAGAGAATAAGAAAGCCATGACTGATTTAGAGCAACGATTACAAGAAGAAATGTCAGATATAAATCAACTGATAGAACAATGTGAACGCAAACAGAAAGAAAGGAATATAGAGATGGTAAAAATTGTGACAGACGTAGAACAGCGATTGGATAAATACAGATCATGTGATCCACCAGATCCAGTACATCCACCCGACCTGATTACAAAACAAATTGATGATCAGGAACTTAAAGCTCTACTTGGCCATCTTGATATAAAGACAATGCCAAAACTGGATCAGCCATTACCAATGAAGACAACGCCAAAACTGAATCAGCCTTTACCAATGAACAAAACCATTCCATCAGCCAGCCCTATGATGAATGCCAGTATAATTAACAGTTTTGATAGTCTACAGAACCGTGTAGTAACAACAGGCGATGGCCAAGCTTGGTTATGGACCACGACTTTCAATAGTATATCACTAGTGACATCAGATGGTGAAGTTATTCAGGATATCAACACTGACTTTGATGTGTGTGATGCTGCTGTCTCTACATCTGGAGATCTTCTAGTGACAGAGTGGCATGGTAATAAAGTAAAGAAGTTAACAAGACATACAACATTTACAGACATATATACGGCAGCATGTGGCTATGAGACACGAGGAATCACTGTTACAGATACAGGGAATGTTCTTGTTGGGTTGTATAAGTGCAATGACAGTAAGATAGTGGAGATAACAACCACTGGACAACAAATCAGGACAATACAACATGATACAGTGGATAACAAACCATTGTTTAATGATTCCTATCGTATCTGTACTAATATAAATGGTGACATTTTAGTTATTGATGATCCTTACATAGTAGTTATTAACCAACAGGGACAGAAAAGATTTATATATCAGGCTGAGGGAAGACAACTCCAGAAATCATTTAGTCCACGGTATATAGTCACAGATAAACAAGGACATATAATAATCAGTGACTGTTACAACTCTGTACTACATGTCTTAGATAAAGATGGAAAGTTTTTACAATATCTGATAACACCTGAACATGGATGTGACAGCCCATTGGGATTGGCTTTGGACAATCATGGTAGACTGTGGGTGTGTAATTATGGAAAAAATAAAATTATCATATTGAAATATGTGTAACAAACATCACAAACTTGGACAAATATTTAACAAGTGTCTGTAATCCAGTGTTATATCTAGAAGGAGCCCATTGCACCATTGACCCCAAAATATGCTCTCAGTGGGTCTATTTTGGTATGTCTTTTCAATATCGGTTGATATTGTTTTGTTTCTTCTTTTTCTTAGTCCTAAAATTTGCATGTATAAGTTTTCAAAGGTAAAATAATATTGATTCTTTTTTTGAAGAAACGCCCCCCCCCCCCCCTATTTTCTCAAGTCCTGGGCCAAAATGATCTCAAAAGCCTCTGGTCTGGATCTAACACTGTCATCAATAAAGTATTGTAATGATGGAAATGGGTCGGGTTTCGTAATCGATGATTGGAATTACTCAAGTAACTAATATTCAGACAGAATTGATTATGTAACATACACATAGAAAATAAACATTTGGAATTATTAAACAAGGTTCATACAGCCATACTTTACAAAATTCAAGGACTTTTCAAGGATTCTTTGACTATTTTTCAAGGATTCTGAAATCTGTATTTTTGACAACTGAAATCAAATTGTGTGTCTTCTTCTCTGCAGTTTCCTTCTTGAAATGGAAGACAAACCGGGATTCTTCCGTTACAAGTCGTAGACTTACAAATTATATTAACTGAGACAAGATGAATAACTTAATGTTATTTTTATCTACCATAAACGTTGCAGCTGCGTTTCTATCGTGAGTTTCAAGTTGATCAGTTCAAAATTCCAGGGCTTCTAAAGACAGACTAACAGAATTCCATGACTTCCCAAGGATTCTGTTTGTTATAACTCATTTTCAAGGACTTTTCCTGTCAGTGCTCATTTTTAGCTCACCTGACCGAAGGTCATGCGAGCTTATGGCATAGCGCAGCATGTGTATGTGCGTGCGTGTGTGCGTCGTTAACACCTATTTTCGACTTCTCCTCTGAAACTACAGGACAGTTTTTAATGAAATTTTGTCAGAAGTATATATGGGCTGGTGCAATTCAGATTTGTTCGTAGGGTTGCTATGGCTACCATAACTAGGTCAAGGTGACCTAGGGGTGCAAAAATCTTAAAAAATCTTCTTCTCCGAAAGTACTGATTGGAGAAATAATCTGATGTGATATTTGGCTTCTCTAGGGTCTTAAGCCTATAGTTTGTTCATTTTGTGAAATTCGGATAAAAAATAGGTTACGCGTTTTTGCGTTTAATTTTGAAAAAATCGTAAAATAGCTTCAAATTGTTATAACTTGACTATTTGACCAGATAATGACATGGGGTTTTCAGTTTTGACATCTTCTTGTTAGTATCTTCAAATTGAGGTCAAGGTCAATTGTGAAGGTCGTGACCTAATTTTTTTTTTACCTGTGATTATAATTATTATCTCGAAAACTATAAACTTTTTGTATAGGCTTGTATATTAGAATGTTGTAGGTATTGATACAATGATCATTTTGATGTATAGAAAAAGGTCATGGGTTCAAAGGTCAAGGTCACAGATGCAAAATAGTACTGAAATGGTTAATTATCTCGAAAACTATAAACATTTTGTATAGGCATGTATATTAGAATGTTGTAGGTATTGATACAACGATCATTTTGATGTATAGAAAAAGGTCATAGGTTCAAAGGTCAAGGTCACAGATGTGAAACAATACTGAAATGGTTAATTATCTCGAAAACTATAAACTTTTTGTATAGGCATGTATATTAGAATGTTGTAGGTATTGATACAACGATCATTTTGATGCATAGAAAAAGGTCATGGGTTCAAAGGTCAAGGTCACAGATGTGAAACAATACTGAAATGGTTAATTATCTCGAAAACTATAAACTTTTTGTATAGGCATGTATATTAGAATGTTGTATGTATTGATACAACGATCATTTTGATGTATAGAAAAAGGTCATGGGTTCAAAGGTCAAGGTCACAGATGTGAAACAATGCTGAAATAGTTAATTATCTCGAAAACTATAAACTTTTTGTATAGGCATATATATTAGAATGTTGTAGGTATCGATACAACGATCATTTTGATGTATAGAAAAAGGTCTTGGGTTCAAAGGTCAAGGTCACAGATTCTAAACAATACCGAAATGGTTAATTATCTCGAAAACTATAACATTTTGTATAGGCGTATATATTAGAATGTTGTAGGTATCGATACAACGATCATTTTGATGTATAGAAAAAGGTCATGGGTTCAAAGGCCAAGGTCACAGATGCGAAACAATACTGAAATGGTTAATTATCTCGAAAACTATAAACATTTTGTATAGGCATGTATATTAGAATGTTGTAGGTATTGATACAACGATCATTTTGATGTATAGAAAAAGGTCATGGGTCCAAAGGTCAAGGTCACAGTAGCAAAACAATACCAAAATCTTTAATTATCTCGAAAACTATATACTTTTTGTATAGGCATGTATATTGGAATGTTTTTGGTTTTGATGTAACGATCATTTTGATGTATAGAAAAAGGTCATGGGTTCAAAGGTCAAAGTCACAGATGTGAACAATACTGAAATGGTTAATTATCTCGAAATCTATAAACTTTTTGTATAGGCATGTATATTAGAATGTTGTAGGTATGATACAACGATCATTTTGATGTATAGAATAAGGTCATGGGTTCAAAGGTCAAGATCACAGATGCGAAACAATACAAAATGGTTAATTATCTCGAAAACTATAAACTTTTGTATAGGCATGTATATTAGAATGTTGTAGGTATTGATACAACTATGATTTGATGTATAGAAAAAGGTCATGGGTCAAAGGTCAAGGTCACATATGCGAAACAATACCGAAATGGTTAATTATTCGAAAACTATAAACATTTTGTATAGGCTTGTATATTAGAATTGTAGGTATTGATACAACGATTCATTTTGATGTATAGAAAAAGGTCATGGGTTCAAAGGTCAAGGTCACATGTGAAAACAATACTGAAATGGTTAATATCTCGAAATCTATAAACTTTTTGTATAGGCATGTAATTAGAATGTTGTAGGTATTGATACAACGATCATTTTGATGTATAGAGAAAGTCATGGGTTCAAAGGTCAAGGTCACATATGCGAAACAATACCTAAATGTTTTATTATCTCGAAAACTATAAACTTTTTTGTATGGGCATGTATATTAGAATGTTGTAGGTATCGATACAACGATCATTTTATGTACAGAAAAAGGTCATGGGTTCAAAGGTCAAGGTCACAGATGTGAAACAATACTGAAATGGTTAATTATCTTGAAAACTATTAACTTTTTGTATAGTCATGTATATTAGAATGTTGTAGGTATTGATACAATGGTTATCATGATGTAAAGAAAAAAGTCATTGGGGTTTAGTATTTATGTTTTCTTTAAATCTATCAGCTAGCCATTAGTTATCAGGTGAGCGTATCAGGCCCATGGGCCTCTTGTTAAAGCATTTTCAAGACTGTGAGAACCCTGTTAAATACAAAATATGGAATTTCTGATGTAAGATAAGGAAATGATCATTTGCGGGCCCTTAATTTTGTCTACTTAATCGACCTGGAATTGTGTCTGGCGTCCTATAATTGTAAATGGTGGCCAGCTTGTCCACTATAAATTTGAACTTGTGTAACCAGAAAACAGATATTATTTATGTGTCAGAGAATTTTCCATGATATTGTTTGCAATTTCAGGCAATATAATGGACACTTTACATCATCATTATTGTTACTAATAGCACTGACATTCTACAAATTATTTTTTTTAAATAGAAAGAGGAAAATAATCTTGGGTTTATTTGGATTAAATAATTAATATTACATTTATGTAATATGCAAGTCCTTAAAAGAGATGCTCCTATGTATAAAGACAAACAGCCTGGAACACACGTCGCTGCGAAATTTAATACTATTATAATATAATAATCAAATGAGCCGCTCCATGACAAAACAACCCTTATGACAATTAGTCATAGAATGAGAACATGACGTCAAAGTTTTCCTTTGATCCGACACATCGATTACGTCGCTACATTTACATTAACCTTATTAGAAAACATCCATTTTTAAAACGATCTACACGGATTTATTTGGGACAGATTTTATGAATTTTTTCACTATTAAATGTAGAAAATAATCGCAATTCATACATTATAAAAACTCCATATTCAATATCAACGTCACTGAAAAAACTGTGGAAGATTTTTTAAAAATCCGGCATGATTATTTTTTAAACTATTCCTTAACCTTTTCACCGTCAATTAGTGAACTGAAAATATTTGAAAAATTACTAAAAAGAAATAATAATAATATCTATTTAATTGTGACATTCACACAAAACACAACATTCATTATTAATCACACAAAAATTGCCCACAAATTTTTATTTTGTTGATATGCAAACAATAACTACGGACAATTCCACATAACTCTCAAATCAGTTCATCTGAACTAAGTGGTGTCCAAAATTTCGTGCACTGAAATAAAAGTGTGCTGAATTTCAGACCTTAATCGCTATTTTTAAATGATATTGATTTGATTTCTTTGCAATCCAGAGACTGAAAATTAATAATACGGTTGTAACAATGTCAAGTTTATTGCCAGATATTATAATGAAGTTTTGTTTCAGAAGAGGACATTTTATTCACGTCCGTTGGTTGAAATTGAAAATTTGAAACACATACACGAGGTTTACTCGTATTGTGTCAAGACAGGGACGTGTTACTGGTTTTTTTTTTTTTTTTTTTCTGAAGATCCGTTTAAATAACTGTATGTATCCTGTACTAAAATTGACCACCCTTAACAGTCATTGAAGTACTTAGTAGGGATTGTATTAAATGTCCATACATTGAATATGATGGAAGTGTCACTTGCTATCCATTATTTTTTAAGAGAAGTATATGGGTATTTGTTGGTCCTTATCCTGCAATATGTTTGTCTCTGAGCGGCTGAGTGCTCAATTAATGATTGTTGTGCCTCTCACTGACTAGATATGAACGACATGGGACACTGTAAGTTAGTTTGTCAGTTCATTTGAATAAAGTCTGTTGCTTTTCCCCGACACCCCGATTTCCCCATTCCTGACTCTATTTAACTGGAAGAATCTTGACTGGGGGGCATTGCACTCAGTTACTAGTATATGAAGACATTATATCTGGCGAAATTTGAGCACATTTTTAGAGGAATTAAATCTAATTTTTAGGTAAGGACATGTAAAATATCTTTATATAAGCCAACCCTTTTACATTATATTACACTTAAAACATTCTATCTTGTCATCAATAAACGTAAATGTGGAGTACAAGAATTGTAGGTGAAATATCTCTCTTGGGGCGTTCGCCTTGAGAGTGGGAGGTTGTAGGTTCGAAGCCATGCCGGGTCCATCTCTAAGGATTGTAACATTTTAGACTTTGCTTTCTCACTGCACTAATTATTGGATGACAGATTATTTAATTTAAATGAGCTCAGAATTACATGACTTAGATTGGCATACTCACTTAGTGAGGTTTTACCATAAAGTGGCCACGCTGGAGTTCACACTAGAACAAAACACACACTTGCACATTATGCATACATGTAATCGTTAGACATTTATATATTTTGTCAATTTTGATTGTGAGGTTAAACAACATTACAACAACAATCTCTCTCCCCTCTCGTTTAATTTCGCTTAAAATAGCAGCATCTTGATATGTACATAAACATAATTATTTCTTCATGGGCTTCAAAATTGATAGGACAGTCGTGATTAAATGATTTTTCAGGACCCTACAAATTATGTTCATAATACACCGCAGGGTACTGCATCGGCGTGTCGATATATTGCATCATAATTAAAACCTTGATAATATACTAAAATATTGGGTATACTGTGTCATATGTTATAAGTCTGTAGAAGCATATCTGGTATAGCTCCCTAATACATAATTTCATGTGTGAGAGAGGTGCTCTAGTTGTGATCTTCACCTATAGGCTACACACAAATTTTTACGGTCACTTAAAGACTGCAAAAGAAAAAAAGTAATGAATCATATTAGGTGATACTTATTTCAGAAATATGGGACATTATCCATCATACCCTGGGAATTAACCCTGTCAGCTATAGAGTTCCTATTATTGCTGGGTTATATACACCATCAGTTTACGGATCCTGGTGCCGCTAACCACTCGCGCTGACTCAATGGTGCAAACGTTTTTGCTTAAAATTTTGTGTTTTTTTTTTTCAAGTGATACGGGTTTTCCTGGTTCCTGGACCTGTCACTTTTACATATGAAAGAAGCAAATCATTACACTGCCCAAACAAAATATGTCATTCTCGTTTGCAGAAATCTGTTGTCAATCAAAACATGTAAAAAAAAGACCTATTATAATAATAAATGATCAACATTTCATAATCCCGACCAAGGAATTACTAAAGCCAGAATAAAATTTAGTATCATTTGATAACCTACCACTTAGAATCTATATTTATTGACCGGTATTTTAGAGTTTCTTTGAAAATTAGAGATTAGGGTTAATCCAATGTGTCCTTTTCACGTAAAAATGTGGCTATGCACTAGGTTGGTGGTGAACAGAAACGCTAACCACTGCACCACATGGTCACCAAAATCCAATTGTAATTCTAATTTGTTGATTTTTTTTCAAAAATAAATATAAAAAATGAAATAAAATGAAATAAAATAAAGAAGGAAAAATAAGAAAAAAGTTTTTCCCTGTGCCAATAGTTGGAAAATTACCAAATCATTGTAACTTATTTTATATTAATGCATTCAGAATATTTTTCACTTTTCAATAAAACAGGATTTTGAATGAAATGGTTGGAAACATCAAATTAATAAATACATGTTTGACAGTAAATGTTATCCGAGACTATAATTTATTTTTTACGTTTATCTTACAGTGACGTTATGATTACGTCACAACTTAAGGAACACCTGTGCGTAAAAGTTACCATAGCGACGTCAAATGTTCGAATTTTAAGACAAGATTTACATTTTTTGAATCACGAATAGATGTACTTTCAGGATTTGATAAAAACTCAAAATCGATATTTTATGCCATAAGGGTCGTTTTGTCATGGAGCGGCTCATATTAAATTCTGTGGCAGAAAAACTTCTCCCTGTTTTGAAAACTTTATCCCTAATCTTGGCTGAGAGAGAAGTTACTGCTCCTCGTTTCAAAATATAATTTGCGCCCCTGTGTTTACACCATATAGATGAAAATATATACAAGCATTATCCGTATAATTTAAATTAAACGTCCATAATTAATATTTAAATCAGAGGTCAAGGGGACAGGTCAAAGTTGTTTGCCTATAACTTAGTTCATATTAGTGATGTCGAATCAGGACAAAACATTGGCAATTGATAAGCAGAGAGACATAATGAGTTGATTAATACTATAGGCTTATTGAACTGATATTGTGAAATATTGACTTGGCATTTGCACCAGCTTGCGAGTACAAATTTCCAGTCAACGAGGGACAATATTCATATTTATTATATAGCAAAATAAAAATTTTGTTTACTCCCGTCAAGTATTTCATTTAAAATACCATTTTGTCATACAAAACATAAATATTACACTTGTTCTTGTAAATGGATATAAGAACTAGTGCAATATGACAACAACACAGCGATGACGTCAACAACAATCATATGACGTCAGAAACAACAGAGTCATGTGACGAAGCAGTATGAACAACTGATTCGGAAAACCTCGGACTGGAACAATTTTAACTTGCAAATATTGACATTTATTGCACGCTAACACCTCGGGATTTATCGTTTTAATTTCTATGAGTAGCATATATTGCTATATAATAATCTAAACATATTTATTTTCACAATGTAATTTTTGCTTAATTTGCCGACGTTAGTGTTGCGTGAAAATTAATACCAAGCAAAAATGATTTTATGATTATATTAGTATAGTGTTTCTCTAAAACAAGAAAATTTAACTATGCGGATATGACAAAAACTCCTGTACCGCGAAAATAAATACACCGGAAATTAAATATGTTTACAGTAATAAGAATTGCCAGTACATTTAAGAAATAACATTCTATTTGAGTGTATTCATTTGGTATTATATTATGAATGAGAGTCGTCAGGAATAGCATATTGAATGAACAATATACTATTCCTGACTCTTATTCCTAATACCGAATGAATACTCAAATAGAATGTTATTTCTTATATTTACAATCATGAAAAATATTGTTAGTATGTCAGAAATGAAAAAATTATCGATTACAATAATTTTAAAAAAAGAATCCGGTAAACATGCCAGATTGATGGAACAGCCTTTTTTCTAATAAGGATTGAAACATCAGGGTTATGCTTGAATACTGACTAATCAAACAGTGTATGATGTAATAGGTTGGCATTCCTTGATGTCATCAGATACTGTAGATCATTTTTATTTGGCGAGAGATATACTTTCGCGTAAATTCGCGACTCATCCCATTCGCAAATTCAAATACCATGCGAATATTTTCAGCACACATATATTCCTATGTTGACCTAAGTATTTTGTTTTCAATTAGATTCCAAACGTGAATTCAAATATTCGCGAATAACGCCAAAATGGTCTTGACGCGAAATTTTGTCCTCGCGAAAAATAAGTGATCTACAGTAGTGAAACGTAATGTCATCAGAGGTCAGAACCCACGCCATATTCATGAGCATTTGAATGCTAGCCAAAACAAAGTTTCATCTAAAGAGATTGTTTCTAATTGTAAATATTTTTTTCATTATAATAATAACATGAATAATGTACATCAGTAAAAATACAGTAAAAAATAAAGCTAACAATAATAATTAGTAGTTTGCATTTTATGTTTTTTCTAATTTCGTTCTAAAAATTCAGTTCAGTGATGGTGTTTAATGTCCCGGTCAAGAATATTTCATTTATATCGAGACATCCCCAGCTATAGGCAAAAGTGCAGAAATTTGACTTGTGCATTGCACTGATGGTATTATACAGCAGGGTTCTTTAGAGTGCCAAGCCCATCGTGACACAGGGC
Source organism: Anadara kagoshimensis (assembly GCA_021292105.1). NCBI lineage: Eukaryota > Metazoa > Mollusca > Bivalvia > Arcoida > Arcidae > Anadara > Anadara kagoshimensis. Next base: position 16,267,145 of record CM037875.1, on the reverse strand, counting down.
CTCATTTATTTTAAGTTCCCTTCCGAAATGACAGTGACTTAATGCCGAGTGTTTGGGGAAAGAGCAGTCACTGCTTAAGTCTTGGGTCAGACCCAGCCCGGGGTTTAAACCCACAATCTCACAACTATGGAGTGAGCACTCTATCAACTGTTCTAAGAGAAGATACCTCAAAAACTACAGACCTTGTGGTCCCTGAATAAGGAAAACATTATACGATCACCATCCACCATATTGTTTTAAGAAGGAAGAAACCAAAATAAAATGGACTCTACAACAATCTAGAGACTACTCACAGATGTCCACAATGACAGATTATGAATCTTGGGATCAATAAGTAGGATTGCTGCTCTGACAACAAACGACAATCGACTGTCGACGATGATCCCAATTTTAATTTAAACCTATAAAAAATCTGTAAATTCTTAATTGACAGAATTGCCAACTTTTCTGTCAGACATATAGTCCAAGAGATCATAGCTAAAATCTGGGTGAACGAGGCCAAAAGGTTTAAAGGTTGATTCTTGTAGGAAAATGTCCCTAGTTACTGAAAACCCATTTCTTACGCGTCAAATCGTTTCCGATTTTTTAATCAGAAACAATTTTTTGAAGAAAAGCCTCTGCAAATGTTAAATTTTGGTAAAAAATAAAAATTCCAGATTTTGAAGCATTTTGTGGTACCCGGGTACTCGTCACAGCCCTAAGTATATATCTTGACGGGCCTGTATATATACAGTATAGCTTTGACGGTCCAGTATGTATACAGTATATATCTTGACGGGCCTGTATGTATACAGTGTAGCTTTTACAGGCCAGTATGTATACAGTATATATCTTGACAGGCCTGTACGTATACAGCATAGCTGTGATGGTCCAGTGCAATTGTGCATTGATCTTGATGAGCAAGTGTAAACTTCACCAAATCTTGACAGAGAAGTGTAAATGTGGTTTAGCTTTAATATTATACAGAAACTGTGAGGCTAGTGTAAGTTTTAACTAATCTTGGTGGGGATCAGTTGAGGTATGATAAACATAAATTATAAGCAGCAAGTATAAGGCTACATAGATACTACCATGCAAGAATAGGCTGGCTTGATTGCAAAAGAGGATATGTATTGTATAGTGTTTGACAGCCCAACATTGGTCTACATAATAATTTAACATGTTAAGACAACAATTATAAAACTCAAACAATCCATATAATGACTTTAAAGATATTAAGTGATGAGAATTCTTGCTGCATCTGTAACATGTAGCTATTTAATTATGAAAATGTAAAACACAGTCAGTTTTCAATTTTTCTTCAAATGTTAATGGAAATCCAATATACAATGCATTTAGTTGTCCAAATCCATGTGTTCAAATAACACAGTATATGTTATACAGTGGAGTTCATCTATAACGAACACGGATGTTACAAATTTAGGCCTATAACGAACTTGAAAATATTCCCCTGCAAATTTACTATATAAACTATGAGTAACAAAATCAGTTATTACGAATTTGCATATACCGAAAAAATGCCTATAACGTAGTAGATTTATGTCCCTTAGAAACAAAAAAATAATTATAAATTTAAGGTATATAACGAAGTCGGTAAAATTATAAAAAAAAATAATATCGCCGGCAAAATAAAGACATTCCAAACAGGTATCCAAGCCGACAGTAAGTGTGAATATTAGTAACAGTCGTCACTATCACAACACATGTGTACACCTTAACACGAGGCATGCTGAGGGTTCAGTGTAGCGTATAACATATTGTTTCAACGATTATGAAATCTTTGATGCTAATAAAATTATTTAATCCTTTAATCTGTGTTTGACACTTCTTTGAGTAAATTTTGGGGGATAAAATGACAGGTTAATGATTAACTTAATCATTATTGCTGTAAGTTGTAGTAGCAAATAATAGTTGGATCGAGAGATTTAAACAACGTAAAGGAATCGTGTCTAAAGCTGTCTGTGGGGAAAGCGCGTCTGTAGACAAAAATGTGACAAATTCATACAAAGAAACGACACTTCCAAATTTACTTAAGGATTATGAACCAAAAGATGTGTATAACATGGACGAAAGTGGACTTTTTTTAAAATTATTACCTAATAGGACTTTACAAATGAAGGGAGAATCTTGTCACGGGGGCAAGAGAAGTAAAGAGAGACTAAACTGTTGTATTGTGTGCAAATATGGATGGTACAGACAAATTAAAACCTCTTGTTATTGGAAAATTTGCAAACCCGCGTTGCTTTAAATCAGTGAAATCTCTACCTGTAACGTACAAATCCAATAAACGTGCCTGGATGACTAGTCAAATATATGAACAGTGGTTACGTGATGTTAATAAGTCGATGATTCGCCAAAGGAGAAACATTCTTTTGTTCGTTGACAATTGTCCCGCCCATCCAGTAATTGACAGGTTATCAAATGTCAAAGTTGTGTTCTTACCACCAAATACAACCAGCCAATTGCAACCAATGGACCAGGGGATTATTATGAACTTTAAGACAAATTACCGGCAGCTAATCATAAACAAACTGTTAGAATGTTATGAAAATAAAGTGGAATTTCAATTAAATGTGTACAATGCCATACTATACAAAAAGTTTATAGTTTTCAAGATAATTAACCTTTTTGGTATTGATTTGCTACTGTGACCTTGACCTTTGGACCCATGACCTTTTTCTATACATCAAAATGATCGTTGTATCAATACCTACAACATTCTAATATACATGCCTATACAAAAAGCTTATAGTTTAAAAGATATTGAACCATTTCAGTATTCTTTCGCATCTGTGACCTTGACCTTTAAACCAATGACCTTAATCTATATATCAAAATGATCGTTACATCAAAAGCAACAACATTCCAATATACATGCCTATACAAAAAGTTTATAGTTTTCAAGATAATTAACGATTTTGGTATTGTTTTGCTACTGTGACCTTGACCTTTGGACCCATGACCTTTTTCTATACATCAAAATGATCGTTGTATCTATACCTACAACATTCTAATATACATGCCTATACAAAAAGTCAATAGTTTTCAAGATAATGAACCATTTCAGTTTCTTTCACATCTGTGACCTTGACCTTTGCACCAATGACCTGAATCTATATATCAAAATAATCATTACATCAATACCAACAATATTCTAATATACATGCCTATACAAAAAGTTTATAGTTTTCGAGATAATAAATAATATTAGAAAGGTAAAAAATTAGGTCATGACCTTCATAATTGACCTTGACACCATTTTGAAGGTAATTACAAGAATATGTCAAAACTGAAAACCCCATATCATTATCTGGTCATATAGTCAAGTTATAACAATTTAAAAATATTTTACGATTTTTGCAAATTTAAACGCAAAAACGCGTAACCTATTTTTAAACCAAATTTCATGAAATGAACAAACTTAAAGGTTAAGACTACCGGTATGTAGAATCCAAATATCACATCAGTTTTTGCCTCCAATGAGTGGTTCAAGAGAAGAAGATTTTTTTAGGTTTTGTCTATTTTTAGTAACAGCGGCCATCTTGGATATTCGATCGTCATAATTTGAACAAACTATAGTTAGACTCTGTCAAGGACCTTCCATGGCAAATTTGGTTTCATTTGGCCCAGTAGTTTCGGAGGAGAAGATTAAAGTTTACTGACGGACGCACACACGCACGCACGCCTCGCCATGCCATAAGCTCACATGGCCTTTGGCCAGGTGAGCTAAAAATCTTTTGGTCTCGGACAAGATTTAAACCAGCGACCTTTTGGTCACCAGAACACAACAGGTCAATGCGATAAAAGTGACCAGTATTATTTCTTAAATCCATTTTCTTGTCATGTTGTTTAATAGGCAAACAGTAAATATGACTTTAGGTTTGATAAAATACCCATACAAACGTCAAATAACGAAAATGTCAATTTTACATGATGAAATGCTGTGTAAATACCTTGTTAAAAACAAAAACTCAACTCCAAATGACTGCTATGTGTAATTTATTTTCACAGACTAGTTTCGTACGGAGAGATGAGGGCTGATCTTGCCAGCTGAAACTAGTTGGTGAAAATAAATAACATATAGCAGTCAGTTGGATTTTGCAACAAATGGCAAAAATTCCTAAATACATGTACATGTTGTACTAGGAAATAAAAAAATAACACAGAAACCAAACTTAGCCTTCATATCCAATCAGTGAAATTTTAACAAATTATAACTTAAATAGGATGCCTTTTCAAAAGTGAAAAGTATATAAAGTGACCCCCCACCTCAGATGAACCCTGACTGGGAAATCAATGAATACCCAGAAAGAATACTCAACATCTACTCCACCCAAAGATTGTTCTTGTTTAGTTTCATGAAGATTTGTTAGACAGTTTAATAAAAATTCTGTTTGAGACATATGATTTAAATTTATTGATTTTTATCTGAAAAGAAATCTGTTTGCAGACAGGACAGATGAATGGACAGACAGACAGAGAGGCTGATTCTTAATCTACAACCTCATAAAGCCAGCATACCTTCTGTAACAGTTGATTGGTGTACATCACCCTGTACAATGATATCATATGTATTATCTGTGTGTTCATTTGGTTTAGATATACACACTCTAACTCCAGGAAATGGATTACCAACACAACCTATAATAATAATAATAATAATAATAATAATACCGGTAATACAAGAAGAAGAAGAATGCACCTTGTAAGCCAAGTGATTTAAAATGCACATTGTTACAAAACACAGGGGAAGACAGTAACTTGGTGGCTGAGTGGGCTAAAGCACATGCCTCCAGATCACACTAGCTCTCAACTGCAAAGGTTCAAATCCTCTTTGGGCAAATTTTTGTGTGGGAAAATTACTTGGTACACTTGTGGTAAATTGGTGGTTTTCTTCTGGTAATCTGATATCACTCAGGATCGAGAACACATTGTATTAAATTGGAGTGCGATCAATCATGCAAGCCTTGTTTGAACTCTGATTTTGTATCAGAAATGAAAATATTTTTCACAAATATGGAAATGTTTTCCTCAAATATGAAAATGTTTTCACAAATTTGAAAATATTTTTCACAAATATGGAAACATTTTTCACATACATATATGAAAATGTTTTTCACGAATTTGAAAATATTTTTCACAAATATTAAATGCTTTTTCACTAATATGAAAAGATATTTAACAAATATGAAAATATTTTTGCGCAATATGGTGTCGGAGAACAGATGCAATTGGTTAATACATTAGCATGATTAAATGATCATGTGTTAAGTGACATCTTTCTTCCTAGCTTCTAATCTTTCCCATGTAAAAAAAAATATTAAAAACACACAAAAGTACACCCTGTACATGTACTGCAAATCAGAATATTTTGCATCAAATAATTATTTTTTCATTTCAAAATATTCACATACTTTTTTATTTTAGCCAGGTCATTTTTCACAGCTTCTTATTCTTGCAAATTTACATGAAAATAAAAATCAGCAGAAAATCTTTTGATCAAATATAGAACAAAAAAACCTCACCTGGAATTCTTTCTCCTTCCAGTGGATTTGTCAGTACCATTCCCGTTTCTGTCATACCATACCGTTCTAATAAAGTATGTCCAGTTATCTCCTGCCATTTTTCCAGAATTGGTTGTGGTAGAGCTGCAGATCCGCTGACCATCAATCTATCACAGAAGAACAAGAAGTTTCATGGTTTATAAGTTTGGTATGAGTGTCATGGTTTGGTTTGGTATGGGTGTCATACCAGTAAGTGTCATGATTTGAAATGTAATGAGTTTTATGGTTTGGTGTGGTAGCAAGGTTAAATAATCCGGACAAAACATCGTATCCTCCCGATACATAACAAAATATGTAAAAGGAATGCATGGAACAAAAATACCCTTGACCTAAAATTACTTCCCATCTTATAATTAACTACACAGCCAATTTTTGCTCACGTGAAATTAACGTTAATCGAGCTAATACGTTAAACTCACATGAAAAATTTCATGTGAATCTCGCATGAAAAATTTCATGTGAATCTCACATGAAATTCACATGAAATAAATTCACATGAAATTCGCGTGAAATAAATTCACATGAAAAAATTAACGTGAAATTCATGTGAACTGAAATTCATGTGAATAACACATGAATTTAACGTGAACAAAAATTGGCTGTGTAACCAAGCCAGAATTAGGCCAACCCGATGTAATGGATAAGACGTCAGTCTTCAAATCCAGGGGCTCTCACCACTGTGAGTTCGAGTCCCGCTCGGACCACATGTGGGAAAGTGAATTTTCCTTACCGTTGGCCTTTACTGATTCACCTGGTATCAGTATAATGGACTGGGGGAGTGGTATGCTTGTCTGCGGCGTGCTGACTCTGTGAGCTAGCACGGTAAAGTCGCCCTGAGTGCGCGCTAGTACAAAGCAGACCATACAACACACTCGCACTTCACATGCATACACAAGAATTGTTCATAGATTAATCCATAGAGATTAATTAAATAGTTCTCGTCGCGAATAGCTGAAAAATTGCTGATGCGACGTTAAGCAACATTCAACCAACCAACCAACCAACCTGATGGTCTGCATTTCACTATGTTAGCTACTTACCTAATTCTAGCAGAGCAAGCTTTCTTCACATCTGTAGCCTGGTACCACTCATCGCCATTCAAATTAGATTCATAATACTGGATCAACTTTGCATAAATAGTTGGTACTGCCATAAATAAATTAACATCAAACTTTTCACCATTCTGTGTTTTGTAACCATTAATTAAACACTCCCAAACCTTTGAATAAGAAAATTGAAAATATGTGTATAAATAAAACTGTACATGTCTTGCAAGAGCGAATTACCCAACCCCACCCCATCCCAACTAAGATCTGACCTTGACCTTTGACCTACATTCCTAAATGTAGTGTGTGTCACATTGTCTGACGTTGGTTTACATTTATTTAAGATAAACAAGAGGCCCATTGGGCCTGATACGCTCACCTGATATGTGTATAAATGGTTTTGTTTGTGTTTTGCTTGCAATTCTGCTAAACTTGCAAGGGTTGTGGAATGCACTTATGTGTATTGAAGAGTGACAGACTAGATAAACACCTCCAATCAAATCAGAGATATTTGGCTAACATTATCATTATTAGCTATTGTTTTTGGCTATCAAACATTTATCAGTTCTGTCTCTTTTTTAATTGTTTTAACAGCCTGTGAAGGAGTCTGGGCTACTTGATTATTTTAAGTGCCATACTTTAACTCTTTTGTGTCAAAAACAAATCAAGTGGGAAATATATTACAAAAGTAGAGACAAAAAAATACATAATACAATACATGTAGTTTAATATCTTTTTATTTCTGTTAAAAATAATTTAATGCACACATAAATACTAGGTACATGTAATACAAAATATTAACGATTGTAGCCAACTTCAATATGTATTAAAAGTTATGGAAACTTGTTAGATTTAACTAAATACTTTTATTAAACAATGAACATGCTGTAAATTTACATAAAGTCATTATATGACATGTACTCACTACAATAATACAAAAATAAAATTTGTCTTCTGTTTATGCAATGTTGTGAAATTTGTAATTTGCTTCATACTGTTATACATGTAGTGTAATTTTGTTACAAAATTCATGTAATCATATTAAAAGTTTGAAAATGATGTATTGTGGTAACTTATTACAATGTCTGATGATATTGTGAGCAAATTGGCATGTAATACCATAACACAAACATAATGATGATACCCTGGTAAATGACAACATAAGAGGTAATTATTCCAATGATTTTGGGCAATGTACTCAGATTTTTTTATTCAGTAAAGGTTTACAAGCATTTTACTGCCATTTCCAGTGACCTCCTGAATTTATACTTACCATTATTTGGTGCATTGCCCTTATTCCATATTTTGAATGGTATTTTTTAGCATAAGATAAATACCAATGTATTCAGCATGGTTTACAAGCATGTTACTGCCAATTCCAGTGACCATCTGAATCTATACTTACCAAAACTCAGGGTTTATTAACATCAAATAATATTTTGTATTGAAAATTTTGTTTAAAATTTGTCATAATATCATCAGTGTTGCAGAATATATTTCCCCACAAATAATTTAACATATTCTGTTTTATAATAACAGTTTCATGATAAAAGATATCGATATAATTTAACATGGAACAAATGTTTGAGTCGATATCCATGTAATTGAAATATTGAATGTAAGTACCGGTAGTATATTATGCCTTGTTAATCAATGTAAGTGGCATCATTGAAAACAATTTCATATTGAAACTAAAGATTTAAGTAATGCACAATAAATTGGAAAGTGAAAATCATACAAATAGAAATTTCAAGTACAAGAAAAATATTGCAATAATGCATACATACATAGTTATAAAAATAGGTTATTTCAAATTATTGAATCTTGATGTTTTAATGAAAACTAACATTTTTCACATTTTCATAATTTTCAAGAAGTACAAGAAAAATATTACAACAATGCATGCATACACTTATAAAATAGCATAATAATAAATACAGGTTATTTCAATGTATTGATTGATGTTTTAATCAAAACTAACAATTTCTTTACACATTCATAATTTACAAGTTATACAAAGGGTTCACACTGCCGTTCGCTTTTTTCGCAAAATGAGAAAAATAAATAAATTAAACATTGGCGAAAGTGATGGCAAAAAAAAAATGTTTATATTAACAGGTCCACTGCGCATTTCGGACATGAGCAGAGAGTTGGTAAAGCAACTGGTTTCGGTCTCCGCGTATGTGTATATCAAACGATCAATCTAGTGAGTTCCGAATGGGTGTTTATTTGGGTCATCGAAGCCATGCTCATGATGTTGAATTAACAAAAGCCCACATGTGAAGGTGTTAATTACAGGTGGATTAATCCTTTAACGAGATTTAATAAACGTAGTCAGCGAGTGTTTATCAAGCCGCGACCCGTGTCTGAATAGTGTCCCAAGCGCATTTAACGAATTATTTATGGTGATAGATCTTTGGAAGCTTGTAAAAAACAGATCGAGTGCTTTTCGATAATCATGAAGCTTGTGCCTCATCTTTGATCAAACGAACGATAGACTTATTAATGGACATGTGAAGTCAAAGGAATCAGATTATTGGCAATTATGGTGAAACTTAATACAACTGACAAGAAAAACACAAAAAAAAAATGTAAGCCAACTTACGACTTGGAGAATTTGACTAAAGTTCCAAAGTTGTCATTGAATAAAAGAAATTAAACAAGAAAACTGTTGTTGTTTTTCATGTCATCAGACATGCATTGAATTAGATAATTTTATTTCTCGAAAAAAATAGTTCTGGCGAAAGTTTTGGAGAAAAAAAGATTGAAGTCAGTGTGAACCCTGTATACAATACATGTATATAAAAGAACTTAATGCTGCATATTCATTAAGTTAACAGTGCTTTGAATTATTTTTTTTACATTAATGCATGTCGTTTGTGTAACACATGGTATATATTAATGCCCAATACAGTTTTACTTTCTAAAACATAGGCTCACTGTTCTTAATCACAATTAACATTGATTCAAAGCATCTGTAAACTGTTATAACAATGTTCTCACTTGTGATGTTCAGGAGTCCTACCAGTTTTGTAGTCAAAACATTTAGAAAGAACAAGGGATTTTAGAGAAAAATTATAGGAGGTTTTAGGAAATTATAGTAGTGTTGCTTAAAATCATAAACAGTTATGTATATATCCTCCTTTCTTTCTCTTCAGCCATTCCAATCTACACATTCAGTGATCCAGTGTTTTAGTGACTTATTAATGTTCATTAGAAGAATAAATTCTGAACACATTTCAATGTACATTGATTGCTGTAGAAATACAAAAAAAACTTTATCTTGCTGTCAACTATTTACTAGATAAGAAAACACCTGCTATAATCAAAATTCCTGAAGCTATCATTAGAAAAACTGTAGAACAAAATATAGGAAATAGGTTTTCCATAATATATATGAAAACAAAGGAAAGGGGAAAGACATGATGTATAGGAATGGTAGGACTCCTGAATGTATTCAAGAAAAACAGTTTGTTGTATTAAGAAAAATTTTGAAGAACTGGACCATTGTATAAATATATAAAATCCAATACTGTATAACTAGATGCATTATAGGTTTTTATTTTGAGAAATTTTCAACTGTTCTTAAATTCTCTTCTTGTGGGAAACATGTTCATTAATGTTCCACATGTTCACTCTCCTGGGATGGTTCTAGTTATACAGCAGAGGATTATTGTTGAGAGTGGAAACCCATTTTTGCTACAAACCACCCATACAATAAATAATGGATTTCAATTCACCTATCTGCCACAACATGGTGACAGGTACGTGTTGAATTCCACTAAATATTGATTTTTATTTTATATTTTGTGGGTTTTATGACTTGCTAAATATTAACCACAAGTACATTCAAATTTTACATTAAAAAGCTGGCATATTAAATGCAGTATAAACCACTTTATGATCAGACCAGTAACATTCAATTATGTCAGAGTGTAGGACTGGTATATTAGTGAAAATGAGATCAAGTTGTGAATCATAATCTGTGGTTATTCCACTAACAGTCTGCTCTACATTGAAAGTAGATTTCATAAATTTTAAAAATAGGGGGTGTTCACCATCCTGAATGCTAAAATTAAAATCTCCCAAGATAATCAGTTTTTTCTGTATGTCTGTAAACGGTAAAATTTGTCTTAGAATAAAGGTTTTAAAATCTGCCAAAGAGCAACTGGGAGTGCTGTAAATAATAATGATTTCTAAACCATAACTTGGAGAATGGAATTCAAGTTTCAAACATTCACATTTTGAAGAAAGAATTTTTGAATCCCTAGTATTAGTTTTATTCAAAATTTTCTCAGACACATATGCTGCTGTCCCATGAAATGAATTAGTTGAAGAAATTTCACTTCTTTTATCATTTCTGAATAACCTGAAGCCAGCTAATTTAATATCTTCACTATTTAAAGACGGCTTTAGTCGTGTTTCTGAAAATGCAATGACATCAGCAGCCATGATGTTTTTACTGCATTTGATATCTTTAAAATGAAGTTTAATGATCTCACATTATTGAAGGCGACAACAAATGTTTTGATTCCAAAGTTGTAAATGGGCACATAACAAAGATCAAATGGCTGTGTTCTTAATCGCTCCATTTCTTCCAGAACTTTATTATCAACTGATATCTTGTCTTCTTGTAGTTCAACAACATGCAAACCAGACATTTTACGTGCTCTACTGAATGCTACATAATGTATATGAGGCACTGATCTCTTTGATGACATATCAACAAACACTTCATCTAGAGTAGAACCTTGTGCTTTATGAATAGTTTTTGCAGCAGCAAGACATAAGGGAAATTGAATTCTAGTAATCTGTTTCTGACGATAGTTAAATGTACGGTTTACATCAAATATTGGTGTATACATTCTATCAACTTTTTCTGTAAATAAATGCTTATATGTATTCCTCCAGTTGCTTCCTATATCATTATCAGCAAACTGCACCCATAATATACTTGGTCTTTCAGTATTATTTTGTCTGTGATCAATGTACTTTAGCACACAACTTGCTCCATTTGTCAATCCATCTGATGTGTCTATATTTACTGCAAGATCATACTGTAGACCAACAGCTAATGGTAAGCTAGCTAATAAGCCACATGTTTTAGAAGGATCATTTGGAATACTTTTTAAAATCTGATTTTTTACTTCAGGTTTGTCTTGTGACTTTACATCATCTACACTAATAATAACTGCTTTTTCAGTATTAGTAGTTTCAAACACTGTTGTATTCCAAGTTTGTGCACCTTGTCGAGTAGTATACAAATGGGGTACTGACTGGTCTAGCTGAATACTGTCAGTGTGGATCAAACATTTTCTGAGTTCATTTAAATCATCATCTGTATGTTTACCTTCTCTTAAACGATTAAGGAGATTTGCAAAGTCTACATCATCTTTTTGGCGCATGATTTGAGTAAGTTCATACATTTGGAAGAGATCTTTCCAGAGATTTGATGCCAATGGTCCATAATGATTACCAAGATTTTCAAATATCCACTGATCAAATACTGGTTTTAACTGAAATAAGTCTCCAATTAATATAACCGAAACATTTCCAAAAGGTTTTTTGTTATTTTTTATTTGCTTTAAGCGTTCACTTATGAAGTTGAGCATTCCATTTCCAACCATTGAAGTTTCATCAATTAATATCAGTGATAAATGTTTGTATTTAACCCTTAATGTGTTTAAAGTATCACTATCAAGAGGCTTGTAAGTAAAACCTTGATTTGCTGGAATTTTGACAGCAGAGTGAATAGTACAACCATTGATATTAAAAGCAGCCTTGCCTGTTGGGGCACATAAAACAATTCTAATATCTTCAGGATTCTCACCTTCATTAGAATACAAATGTCTATGTAATGCTTGGTACAGAGCTCTTATTAAGACAGATTTTCCTACACCTGCACCGCCACTAAGAAAAGCATATAAGGGTTCATTTCTTGTCTTAAGCCAATGGACAACATGAATGAAGAACTCGGATTGTTTGTCATTGAGATTTCTAACTAATGAATAAAACTCTGTATTGGGTAGTCTGGATGGATTAATCGTGTCATTGACTGTATATGAAGACAATCCTAAATCTGAGCCAATGTCATACTGCTGTTTTTCTACAGGTCTTTCTGGATCAAAAGGAATGTAACAGTTGCTTTGAATTGATCCTTCATCTAAATCTTCACTTTCAGCTTGTTGAGTTTGTGGTGCAATTAAATCAAACTGTTCATCATTAGAATCACCAGCTTGTCTCTCTGCCTCATCAAGTTCATTCCCAAAATGTTCATACCGTCTTAGTTTGCTAATCATAAATGATTTTAAACTATCATAGTGTTCTTTATATGTGTTAAAATTGTTTAATAAATCTTTTTCTTCATTTCTCCAAGGTAAAAACAATAACAATTTTTCTCTATAAAAGTGTTCAGGGTCAATTTTTTCACTGTATCTGACACATCTCAGAACTCGGGATTTCTGTCTTTGTTTTATTGTAATTCCATTCTTTAGCTTAATATGAAACAAGTTACATTTGGAAGCTTCATCATCTTTTACTTCAAACTCTATGTCATCGTCATTTTTATCCCAATCTATATCTTCTCTCACCATGTCTTTTGGGAAATGAATTTGTAACTGAGTGACATAATCTGCTAGACACCAATTTTCTAACTGCTTTGGTCTTGATGAATATCTCTTAATGATGTTATCACTTTCAATGTCTGTGGAATCTGATGGAAGTTGTTCAAGTGATTCTCTTGCTTTTAACAAGTTTGTACGCTCATTTGGAGGTGAAGTATTTATAAAAATAACATCCCTACTAGCACTTGTCATCGGCAATTGTAAAGTCAAATAAACTGCTTCTTGTGCACTAGTTTCAACAGCATTCAGAAATTTGTTACCGATATGCCTTACTTGTTTTCTTATATCCATATTCCCTTGCCTGGCCTCTTTACAAGCTTGATGTAACAATGTGCTCATTCCTCTCTCTGATTTGCTGATGTATGACACTATATACATTGCACAAGCATAAGGATCAAGAACAAACTGTATGTCATGATTTGCATTCCAGGCTGGTAAAATTATTTTCATATATGGATTAACTCTTATTTCTGAACATTTTCTTTGTAAAAATACTTTTGGTGCTGTTAGTGAGCTCCTGATACATTTTATGTACTCCTCCTCTGTTATTTTTAGAACATCTGATAAAAAATTACTAAAACTTATATCATCTCCTTCTTTCATTTCATTTAAAATTTTCTGTATTTCTTCATATTTCTTTTTATATTTATCAGCATCATCAGCTTCATATGGCTCAAGTACTTGTGTTGTCAGCATAGGTGGCTGTGGAAAACCAAATCTACATATTGCTTTCCCCTTTTTTCTACAGGTTTTTGAATGTTTGTGCATTTGTAATTCCACTAAGTCTTTAACATCATCTGAAACTTTTTTAGAACATGAAACATATCTATCTATAAACTGTGTTACTTCATCAATGGAATTTTCATTAAATTTTGGTGCATCTTTAATCCAAATCAACATATGTATATGTGGAGAGCCTCTTTGTTGGAATTCTGTCCTATAGAAATGATCTGTCATTTCACCAATAGGATTGAGAGGACTTTTTAAAACAATTGTCATAAATTGTTGTATTCTGTGATGAAAATTCCTAGAACATGTTACTGGGTCTTTCTGAATCAATGAAGTTACCTCTTCCCAATTCAAGTTTTTAATTTCTTCTTCAGTATACTCCCTGCCATTATTAAGTTCAGCCATATTTTTAGCAATGGTATCCATCTAGTGTCAGCTGCAGACAAGGAAATAAACCAGGTAGGAAGTCCAAGTTGTCTAATCATTGCAAAAACATCTTTCTTGCGCTTTGAAAGATAAGCTGGTGAATTCCTCAGGGTTCTTAATATGTAATAACCTTCATCAAGATTAACCAAATTGTTAACAGTTGTATCATCTAAAAGTTGTCCTGCTGTAATTTTTTTCCCTTTATTTTTAAAACGCCTTAAGGCAAGTTGTACCTTGTCTGTGACTTGTTTCATTTGTAACTTTTTGAGCTTAAAGAAAATGTTGGGTACATTATTAGCTGCTCTTCTGTCTACTGATCTTAATTCCCATTTTACAATATCACTATAATGTACATTTTTGACTACTCTTTGTGAATTGTCTGGTCTTCGATCGCCACAGTATATAGTAGGGAAAGACAAAAATTCTGCATCTGGATCATTATACAAACTTAAGGGTGTTTGGCCTTCACCTGGTGCAAATGTATATACATGATTACTACCATTCTCTACAGAATCAAGGAGTGTATCAGAATTACCAGTTACTCTTTCTGACTCATCTATTTCACTAAAATGATCAGATATATAGCCATCTTCAGACAAATCATTATCTGTCATTTTTTCTTTATCTGAAACATCAGTATCTGAGGTATGAATGTTACATTCAAGAGAACTGCCGACACTAATTTAGTGGATGGAACTTCAATGAATTCTTTTGAATCTTCTTCTAAACTACTTGTTTCTTCTATCCAACTGTCATTAATCTGAATTCCTGAATTTTTATACAAGTCACTATTTTTCATCAACCATTTTAATGCTCTCATTACTCTGTTAGGACGAATATTTTCTACAAAAGCACTTTTTCTGTACATTTTCCTTCTTTTCAGCTTTACTGGAATAGTAATGTTATCATCTACCTGTCTTGGTAATGCTTGTATTGTTGGCTGTATATCAACTGGACAATTTACAACATTTCCTTTGATAGACAATTGCCGACCTCTTGGCAGTTCACGTATTTGCATGAAGGGTATCCGTAAGGCTATCAGTCTTTCTTCAAGTTGATGTAAATCTAGTTCACATGGTTTTGAAGGAAATGAAAATAAGTTTGCAACTGATAATTTTGGAACATTTCCTTCTTTTAATGATGATAAACAAGTACGACATATCCATTCTTGGTTGTTTACTGATTTATAACCAGTTACACACTTCTGAACAGTTTCTGAGTTCATGTTTAGTTTAGAGGCTTGAAGCTCGATGACAGAGATATTTGACCATGTTTGTTGGCAAACAGTACATACATAAACAAATCCTTTTTCAACAGCATTGTTAAAAGCATTTATGCAATCTAAGATTGAATTTCCCTTACGTTTCTTCTTTTTAGCAATTGTTTCTTTTACTGCATAACTAGTCTTTCTGCAGTTTTGCATGCTGTGTTTATTCTTTTGCTTTTCTTTCATTTTAAATGTAGCATCTGTTCGCTTTTTACGCATGTATGATAAAGATTTAAACCGTTGTTTGTATCTGTAATAATTACTTTGTCTTAACTTTTTCATAACATTCATTGTCCTCACTCTATCAATCTGTCTATATTCAGGATTAGCCCTAGCTTTTTTCATACTATCTGATGTGCGAATTTTATCAATCTGTCTATATTTAGGATTAACTCTGGCTTTTTTCATACAACTCAGGTTTCTAGATTTATCAATGTGTCTATATTTAGGATTAGCCCTAGCTTTTTTCATACTGTCTGATGTGCGAATTTTATCAATCTGTCTATATTCAGGATTAACCCTGGCTTTTTTCATACAACTCAGGTTTCTAGATTTATCAATCTGTCTATATTCAGGATTAGCCCTAGCTTTTTTCATACTATCTGATGTGAATTTTATCAATCTGTCTATATTCAGGATTAACCCTGGCTTTTTTCATACAACTCAGGTTTCTAGATTTATCAATCTGTCTATATTCAGGATTAGCCCTAGCTTTTTCATACTATCTGATGTGCGAATTTTATCAATCTGTCTATATTCAGGATTAGCCCTGGCTTTTTCATACTACTTGATGTGCGAATTTTATCAATTTGTCTATATGCAGGATTAGCCCTAGATTTTTTCATACTGTCTGATGTGCGAATTTTATCAATTTGTCTATATTCAGGATTAACCCTGGCTTTTTTCATACAACTCGATTTCTAGATTTATCAATCTGTCTATATTCAGGATTGTCCTGGCTTTATTCATACTAACTGAAGTTCTTAACTTATCAACTTCTCTAACTACAGGGTTTTTTCTTGCTTTTCTTTTACAATCTCTTTCTTTTTCTCTCTGGTTTATATCTTGACGTTTCAATTTCATATATTCTCTAATATATTTTTTCTTTTATCATTTCTACTCAATCTTTTCACATGAGAAACTTTCTTAGAACTATCACACAACTCATATAATTTTCCTTGTATACAGATTCTTTGTTCTTCTCTCATTTTACAAGACACACTGTTTGCAGTAAATTTCATTTTCTCAGCAAGTCTTTCTTCTTGAAACTTAAAATAAGAAGCAAGATCAACAGATTCACTGATCTGACTGGCAGACAAATTTGCAGATGGGTGTTCACATTCATTTGATTCTTTGATCAAAAGTGGTAATATTTCAAATTGTGAATGAAAAGGTATTCCAAGCCCATCATAAAAAGCATACAAATATGTAATCAAATCATCATAATTATGAAAAATAAGATTAATTGCTCTTCCTCTGGCGATGATAATGTATTGATCCCATGTGAATGAGAGTCAAAAAAGTAATATGCATTTTCATGTTTTAGCAAGGCAGAACATAATGCACCTACCAATATCAAGCCATTTCCAGTTTGTTCTAGCATGTTTTGTATAGCTATGTTAAGTGGACAAGCATTTTCAAAGTTAGGTGTGTCAGTAATTGTTCCATATATTGGATCTAACTTTACAACTTCATATTTGTTGAAACCCACATTATATTTGTCTGGCAAGTCTCCATACTTTAATAAATAAGACATGAATGTGCCCCTACTTTTCAACATAGAAATAATACTACTGTACAGTGAATCACCCTTCTTAAGAATTTCATCCAAAACTTGTGATGAACAAAACGGTGTTGATTTGAAATACATTATGTATACAAAAGCATTACATGTACATTGTCTGTCTCTTGACAATGGTGAGAATTCATGACTGCCTTGGGAAAAGTTAGCAAATATGCAATGTTTATTTTGTTTTCCATACATATGACAATAACGACATTTTTCTTCACTGCTGAGCATAATACCAGAATTGCAATCCATCTGCTTGGTAAACCGAAAACTACACAGCGAACAAGCATCTGTGTGGTTATGTCTACACTTTTGTGGCTGAAAATTTGTTTTTGATCCATTTTCTAAGCATTTATTCTGTGAATCATTTGCTGTCCAAAGGTATTCATTAAATAAATCATTTGATACTAGTAATTCAGTTGCCAATTCATTTGCCAATTCATTTGCCAATTCATTTGCCAATTCATTTGCTAATTCATTTGCCAATTCATTTGCTAATTCATTTGCCAATTCATTTGCCAATTCATTTGCTAATTCATTTGCTAATTCATTTGCCTTGCCCTTTTCTAGCTGACGAGTGCAACCGCCAGAGACAAGTTCTATATGAGCACTTATGTCATTTGAACTTTTTTTAATGAGGGCCGCTACCTCAGTCAATCTGGATTTCTTCTTCACCACACCCTTCTTCCAATTTTTCTTTCTAGGCATCTGAAATATCAAAAAAAGAGTATTGCCAGTGCATGATATCTTTACATAACAATGGATTACAAATTACATACCATTGCACACAAAGTAATAAAAGCACTGTAATAATAATGAAGTAATTCAATTATGAAACAAGTAAAGTGTCAATATCACACATATGCCCTGCTTCATTTATGATACGGTAGATGGGTTTTCTCCCCCACTCAAGATTATTTTACTTATATCAAGATGTGTACCCAAACAACAACTTCATAGAGACCTTAACTCTTTCCTTTGTATTCAAAGTAAAATTTTGGATGTAGACAATGGGTGCCCTATTTCAGATGCGTACTATTTCATAGTAAAGAAGCCCAATCTTTCACCATTGTGAATGCCGTACAAAAGAAACGATTCTCCTAGTTAAATACTATAACCATAAATTAATTCATTATGCCATGTATATATATATATCCCCTCCTCCTAGATGTTGAGATGAAATTTGTTTTAAGAAGGCCTTTTCTCATATAAAATTCCCACCAAAAATAAAATCATAATTGCCAATGCACATGGTAAATTTTCAATGCCCTCCCATATTATAAGACACTATCAACAGTGAATGATCTGCAATAAAGAATGTTTCATGTATATTTCCATATAAAATAAGTGAAATTAACCTTTTTGTTGTTTATATCATAAAAAGTTATTTTTAAGTGTTTGTGTATAATGTTATACTGAATGAAAATTCCAGACGATAGCCAAATGGTCATGGTTAACATTGAAATTATATATTCTTTGGGAAGATATATATTTAAAGCCAATATTTTTTACACTTTAGGGGCAACATCACACACCCTTCAACACCAACTTTCCTAGCATAACAATGACCCCGACATTACCAACTGCAACCAAAGTCCAAAAGTCTTGCTCAATTGACCATTGTCGTAGCTCAGTTGGTAGAGTGCTCGCTCCGTAAGTGAGAGGTCGTGGGTTCGAACCCCGACTGAGTTTGACCAAAGACTTAAAAGTGGGTAGTGACTGTTCTTTCGCCAAGCACTCGGCATTACGAAATGAAAGTCACGTACTTTCGGACGGGAACTTAAAATAAACGAGGTCCCGTGTCACGGTAGGCTTGGCAAGCTAAAGAACCCTGCTGTATAATGCCATCAGCGCAACGCACAGATAAAATTTCTGCACCTTTGTCTATAGCTGGCAATGTCTCGATATAAGTGAAATATTCTTGACTGGGACGTTAAACAACATTACTTTACTCACTCACTCTTGCTCAAATGACATAATTTGTCAGATACAATGTACTATCCCGTACGAAAAGTATGACACGTACTCCGGCTGGACTCCAACCGTACTTTTATTTAAAAGTCCAGCTGGACTTTTTTCCATTACCATGTATGGAAAGTCCAGCTGGACTTTCGCGAATCTAGCCGGAAAACGGCTTGAAATATTTAAATGAGCAGGACTTTTTTCAAAAAGTCCAGCTGGACTTTTCAACCGTACTTTTTAAAAGTACGGCTGGACTTTTCAACCGTACTTTTTGAAAAAATCCAGCTGGACTTTTGCGAATCTAGCCGGAAAACGGCTTGAAATATTTAAATGAGCAGGACTATTTTCAAAAAGTACGGCTGGACTTTTCAACCGTACTTTTTGAAAAAAGTCCGGCTGGACATTCGCGAAATATAGCTGACTTGAAATATTTAAATGAGCATGACTATTTTTAAAAGTCCAGCTGGACTTTTTAAAAGTACGGCTGGACTTATCAACCGTACTTTTTGAAAAAGGTCCGGTTGGACATTTGCAAATCTAGACAAACTGAGTTTGTTTGAAATTTTATCCAAACTTGGGATAACCCTTACTTCATTCCGTGAAGACCATGGTTTAGTTTTTTCAGTAACCCAGCCTTTCAGGAACAGCTTACATGTACATTTGTACATCAAGATGTGATGGCCTAACAGATTAAGAAATAAAAAAACTGACAATAATTAGGTATAAATGGATAAGTGTATTTATTTAATATTTCAAAATTAACAGACATGTTAAAGTTTAAACATGGCTCTAAAACCAGTAGTCCTGTAGATATAGGATAATAAGGTTTTACTGTAAAGTTCTTTTTTGAATACATATACTTCATTATCTTCGTCTTCTGGTAAGTGAAGTTTTTGAGTTAAAATTATCCTGTCCTTTTGTGTAGTCTGAAAAATAACAATTATAAAATAGAATGGTATGAGGCATAATTTGACTATGATCCCTATTGTTGCAGCAATAAGTGGCATCCATACATTATCTAAAATCAGCATTAAAACCATAAGACAGTAAGATGTAAGAAAAATCAAACAAAATACATGTGTATAACATAATTATTACCCAGCTAAAATCATGCTACTGAATGTTAGCACATTTGCAAATGTATAACATTTATAATATTACTTTAAATGCCATTAAAAATTTCCGGCTCTGTGACCCAAGGGAATTTCAAATTACATGTGTTAGTTTTCTGTATTAAATTCAAATTTTACTTAAAAAATTTGTTATAAGAATAATTGTTAATGTTGTGTATTTAAATTTTACATGAAATATTCATACACCAAACTTAAAAATAAAAGAAATTATAATGTCTTTCAAAAGGAAATAAATACATTTATAAAAAATATTATGCAGTTAAAATCAAGAAAAAAACAACATTGGTTTCTTACCCCTCTGCTTAATGTTAATTTTGACTAAACAGTCTTAATAATTATGACAGGGTAAACTAATTTTTAACATTATTTTGAAAATAATTTTAGTTACATTTAAAATAAAAATTTGTTAATTTGTTATTGGAATAATTGTTATATAGAACAATATTTCATCAGATCATATAAATAGAAAAAAAAATATTAGGATGATTTAAACATCCCCCCCCTTCTTAAATTTAAATTTTCGTTCAAAATGGCGGCAAATCAACATAAAATTGAAATTATAAATTAAAAAAACTTACCATGTGTCCTCATAAATATTCCATGATATAACCTTCTTTCTTGTAATTCAAATTCTCCATCTTTTATTTAAGATTCTTGTTACTTTTTGAAAATACAACTGAAGTACTGCTCTCAAAATATAACATACACAGCCATACATTTTTTTTTAATTTTGAAAATTTTCCTGAAGCCCAGATATAACAGCATGAAGTAGTGACCTCAAAAAGTGACCATTAAGATATCTTTACATAACTGTCAACTGATGATAAGATTCACCCAACCTTAAAAGATTTATTGCCTCTGTGGCCTGGTTTAAAGATGTTTAGTGGTAAATTTCAATTTCTGTGTAATTGGATTTATAATGCTTTACTGAAGACTTTAGGTGGACATTGAAGTTTACTTTTAAATTAAAGGAAATATACAATTTGTTACTGTTCCAATTTGTATCAGAGAGAGAGAGAGAGAGAGAGAGAGAGAGAGAGAGAGAGTCATTCCTTACTTGGACATGGATTGGTATGTTTGCCTTTTATTTTTATATCACCAATACCAAATAAAATGAGCAGTGGTCAAACAGTGTGAAATAATTAAATAATATTACATTGATGTAATTACATTTCAAAGACAAGTCAACTCATGATCATGTATGAATTTCTAATTTCACCCAATTTTAGTATTATATAAATAATAACATACATTATACATATACAGCTGAACCTGTTTAAAAAGGACATCAATGGTTACCAAATAACTTAAACTTAATATGTAGATAGCTGTTCTCTAAGCACATTTCAGTTCAAACTATAATGTACTATTCAAACATATAATATATAATCAGTTTTTCTGCTTATTAAATGCTAAAATCTGAAAGTCAAAGTGTCTGGTTGCTTACAAGTCAAAAGTATGTTTTGGTGAAATTTTTCTAAGTCAAAAGTACGGTTCAGTTAAATTTCTTCTAAGTCAAAAGTACGGCTCGGTTATAGAATAAAAAGTTTAAGTATGAAAGTCCTGCTGAAATCTTATTTTAAGTTAAAAAGTACGGCTGGACTTTTATCCAAAAGTTCCCAGTCAAAAAGTCCAGCCGTACTTTAGAAAAAGTCCAGCTGGAAAAAAGTTGAAAAAGTATGTGTCCGTCTCTAGTCCGACTGGACTTTTAAAAGTCCAGCCGGACTCCGGCTGGAGTACGTCTCGAGTCCAGCCGGAGTACGGTTCAATTTTTCGTACGGGATACACAACAGTTGGAGCACTGGGTATCAAACAATGGCATGTTATATGGATATTGTTCATATTCATGTCATATTTTTCGCGACCAAACCATCCCATTATGTTAAATTGTGTATAAATTAATTAATTCAAGCTTCTACATACATGAAAAACCTTACAATTCATGAGAAATCAATATCGTTCAGTATGTTCCAGAACTTAGACCCAGTGTAAACAATGATTGCTGAACAATTTGTATCTACTAGTTAGTACTACGAGACAACTTGTAGTCAAAGCAACTGGTAGAATAAAGTCAATGTATTATTAATTTAACACATCATCAGTATTATTTCTTTGTTTGTCTTGAATTTAGGCTAATTCTGATTATATATGTTGTCTCTGTACCTGACCATAAGTTTGTATTTAAATTTTATAACAGAGCAGAATATTATATCCTGAGCAGCAGATTATAATAGTCAATAAGCCATAGGACCTTTGAAGAAATTTCAAAATACTGGTAGACCTACATGTAAAATCTGCTATCAGGACTCTCCAGATGTGACAATTAAGACTTTTGATATAATTTTTCAATGAATGTGATATATTTATTTTTAGTTGAGCTTAATGTTTATTTATTATTAACAAGAATGACAGCATGAATGTCACTAAGGGGTCATATGTACAATGAAAATAATATAAATAATATAAAAGAATTGGTGGTTAAACATGTGATAGCCCCCCCCCCCCTTGCTTTTAAGTAGGTCAACATGTTGATGGTCTAATTCAATGTTGATAAACACCATTTCTGGGTCACATGCAACTTGCTGTAAAAGAACTTTTAGGAAAATCTAATCATATTACCAATTTATTTTAGGAAGCAACAGATTAGTAATTATTTTACATGAGAAATCAGGTCTTGTGACTTATTACCTTTTCAACAGGAAACAGGAAACTAATTAAATATGTTGCACATGCTCAGTAACACTAAAAGCTTAGTTATCTCCCTTTATTTATATTTTGTGTCTTTCTTGTCTTATGTATAGTTTTGATTTTAATTTCCAATCAATTTTATTTGTATATTTTCTTGTCTATTGATTAAAATATTTTTTCCTACTTATAAATATAATTTTTTGCACTGGTTTTTGGTTAAATAATTTATATTAGGTGACCACTTAACTTGATCACCTTCTTAAACTCCATCCATCAGTGTTTTAAATAAATTGCACTCATATAGGTAGTGTGTCAAGTTTGCCCTGGCCATATAAACACTAATTTAAAGATCCAAACAGACACATCCATTGTGAGATTAAGGGGTTATATATATATATATATGAATTTTATAAATTAGATATATAAGGATAGATGATAATAATACTGGTACTAGGTGTTTATTGTTATGACACATGCTGTCTTACCTAAATCACAGTGTATTTGTCAAATTCTAATATTCAAATTAAAAGGTCAAATTTTACACAATATACACAGTCTGGCTTAAGATTTGCAGAACTTATACCCTTACCTTCCAGTTCCAAATGTTCCTTGTACAAGGGAGTGTTTTGAATCCATGATCTTTTTTTATTCATGAAAATAATCGCTATATCAATACCTACAATATTCTTTTTCATCTATGACCTTGACCTTTGTACCCATGACCTTAATCTATATATCAAAATAATTGTTACATCAATACCAACAATATTCTAATATACATGCCATACAAAAATAATAATTAACCATTTGGGAATTGTTTTGCATCTGTGACCTTGACCTTTAAACCTATGACCTTTTCTATACATCTAAATGATCATTGTATCAATGTCTATAACATTTTAATATATATGCCTATACAAAAAGTTTATAGTTTTCAAGATAATGAACCGCTTCAGTATTATTTCATGTCTGTGACCTTGACATTTGACCCATGACCTTAATCTATACATCAAAATGACTGTTGTATCAATAGTTTTCAAGATAATGAACCGTTTTAGTATTCTTTTGCGTCTGTGACCTTGACCTTTGAACCCATGACCTTAATCTATACATCAAAATCGTTGTATCAATACCTACAACATTCTAATATACATGCCTATACAAAACGTTCACAGACTTTGAGATAATTAACCATTTCGGTATTGTTTCACATCTGTGACCTTGACCTTTGAACCCATGACCTTTTTCTATACATCAAAGTGATCGTTGTATCAATACCTACAACATTCTAATATATATGCCTATACAAAAAGTTTATAGTTTTCCAGATAATTAACCATTTCGGTATTGTTTCGCATCTGTGACCTTGACCTTTGAACCCATTACTTTTTTCTATACATCAAAATGATCGTTGTATCAATACCTACAACATTCTAGTATACATGCCTATACAAAAAGTTTATAGTTTTCGAGAAAATTAACTAGTTCAGTATTGTTTTACATCTGTGACCTTGACTTTTAAACCCATGACCTTTTTCTATACATCAAAATGATCGTTGTATCAATACCTACAACATTCTCATATACATGCCTATACAAAATGTTTATAGTTTTCAAGATAATTAACTATTTCGGTATTGTTTCGCATCTGTGACCTTGACCTTTGACCCCATGACCTTTTTCTATACATCAAAATGATCGTTGTATCGATACCTACAACATTCTAATATACATGCCTATACAAAAAATTTATAGTTTTCGAGATAATCATTATAATCAAAGGTAAAAAAAATTAGGTCATGACCTTCACAATTGACCTTGGCCTCATTTTGAAGATACTAACAAGAAGATGTCAAAACTGAAAACCCCATGTCATTATCTGGTCAAATAGTCAAGTTATAACAATTTGAAGCTATTTTACGATTTTTTCAAAATTAAACGCAAAAACGCGTAACCTATTTTTTATCCGAATTTCACAAAATGAACAAACTATAGGCTTAAGACCCTAGAGAAGCCAAATATCACATCAGATTTTTTCTTCAATCAGTACTTTCGGAGAAGAAGATTTTTTAAGATTTTTGCACCCCTAGGTCAGCTTGACCTAGTTATGGTAGCCATAGCAACGCCAAGAACAAATCTGAATTGCACCGGCCCATATATACTTCTGACAAAGTTTCATTAAAAACTGTCCAGTAGTTTGAGAGGAGAAGTCGAAAATAGGTGTTAACGACGCACACACGCACGCACGCACACACGCACACACGCACACACGCACACACGCACGCACATACACACGCTGCGCTATGCCATAAGCTCACATGACCTTCGGTCAGGTGAGCTAAAAACCAACAACATTATATTACAGTAAAACCTGTCTAAGCAGAACATCATTCAGACAGAATATCTTCCTCAGACTAGACACGTCTTCTGGTTTACTCATATTTTAATTTAAGACTTGTTGTTGGTTTTACTTAATCAAAAACAACATACTAATCAACGTCCAAAGTAAAAACTTTGAAATTGGCAAATTAAATTAAGACAAACATGTAAACTTCCACCAGGGAAGTGAGGCCAAGTGCTCCTGTTTAGCTAGCCACACCAGTCACGTGTGAAATCGAAATTGAGAATGAAAGGCACTATGGGATGTCAAATATATCTAGGACTATTTTGAATACAGAGACATCATACATATTAACAATAATGTGATGATGGCCAAAAAACCTTTTAAGGACCTTGTAATCTGTGAAAGAATTTATTTTAGAAAAATTTTTCAGATAACTCGGAATTCAGTTGACAAGGCTGTACTTTAAATCTAGAATAAATAACATTATAAAATGTTAACCTTGCTAGGTTCAAATGATGGCAGCATTTTATAACTGTTTACCTTGCTAGGTTCAAATGACGGAAGCATTACACATGTGGCTCCACAAAGCAGCGGTGTCAGTAAAGCATTCACTATTCCATGTACATGATGAAGAGGCAGAACATGGAGTATGACATCATCTGGCATCCACTTCCACGACTCCATCATGTCAGCCATCATTGAATAAAGGTTACCGTGTGTCATCAACACTCCCTGTAAAGAGATAAGAAAGAATACTGATGAAATATTATTTTTTTTGCTAGAGTCATTATTTGTGTTATTTTAGTATACTTTTTTTAAGTGTCATCTGATGGTGGTCTTTAAAATTGCAAATCAATTATATCAACATAACATACAAAATGTATTCACAAAACTTTTATTTTTACATGTCTTTATGTCTCGTTACTCTCAAATATTTACGGTACACAAAACTAAAACAAGTGCGAAAAATTCCTCATTTTACAGTAAATCATACTGTAATGATAAGTGAAGGAAAAACATGGTTATCAATATTGTAAATCACTTAATTTTTGTGCAACATTTTGAGACTTCAGTGGCCTGACCGGTCTAAAGCTCATTGTCTAGGTTAAAATCCTACTAGAGCAGACAGTACGCCAATGCTTGTCACTTGTCAGTTCACTTGCCATAGGTTGGTGGTTTTCTCCTGACTTGTCTAAAGCTCATTGTCTATATTAAAATCCAACTAGAGCAGAGACAGTTTGTCAGTTCACTTGCCATAGATTGGTGGTTTTCTCCTGACTGGTCTAAAGCTCATTGTCTAGATTAAAATCCAACTAGAGCAAAGACAGTTTGTCAGTTCACTTGCCATAGATTGGTGGTTTTCTCCTGACTGGTCTAAAGCTCATTGTCTAGATTAAAATCCAACTAGAGCAAAGACAGTTTGTCAGTTCACTTGCCATAGGTTGGTGGTTTTCTCCTGACTTGTCTAAAGCTCATTGTCTAGATTAAAATCCAACTAGAGCAGAGACAGTTTGTCAGTTCACTTGCCATAGGTTGGTGGTTTTCTCCTGACTTGTCTAAAGCTCATTGTCTAGATTAAAATCCAACTAGAGCAAAGACAGTTTGTCAGTTCACTTGCCATAGGTTGGTGGTTTTCTCCTGACTGGTCTAAAGCTCATTGTCTAGATTAAAATCCAACTAGAGCAGAGACAGTTTGTCAGTTCACTTGCCATAGGTTGGTGGTTTTCTCCTGACTTGTCTAAAGCTCATTGTCTAGATTAAAATCCAACTAGAGAAGAGACAGTTTGTCAGTTCACTTGCCATAGGTTGGTGGTTTTCTCCTGACTTGTCTAAAGCTCATTGTCTAGATTAAAATCCAACTAGAGCAGAGACAGTTTGTCAGTTCAGTTGCCATAGGTTGGTGGTTTTCTCCTGACTGGTCTAAAGCTCATTGTCTAGATTAAAATCCAACTAGAGCAAAGACAGTTTGTCAGTTCACTTGCCATAGGTTGGTGGTTTTCTCCTGACTGGTCTAAAGCTCATTGTCTAGATTAAAATCCAACTAGAGCAGAGACAGTTTGTCAGTTCACTTGCCATAGATTGGTGGTTGTCTCCTGACTTGTCTAAAGCTCATTGTCTAGATTAAAATCCAACTAGAGCAGAGATAGTTTGTCAGTTCACTTGCCATAGATTGGTGATTGTCTCCTGACTTGTCTAAAGCTCATTGTCTAGATTAAAATCCAACTAGAGCAGAGATAGTTTGTCAGTTCACTTGCCATAGGTTGGTGGTTTTCTCCTGACTTGTCTAAAGCTCATTGTCTAGATTAAAATCCAACTGGAGCAGAGGCAGTTTGTCAATTCACTTGCCAAAGGTGTGTGGTTTTTACTGGGTACTCTGCTTTCTTTGACCATCTCAGAATTGAGCATCTTGATAAAAGTGATAGAATCTCGGCATAGCAAACATGAACACCATTAATCCACTACTTTTAAATAGTACACATTGAGCATTTCCTCAGGTGAGCTATCAGAGGATATTTTATCAAGCAGTAACAGAAATAAATTGACATAGTTTTTTAAGGATTGGTGTTTTCAAATGGTTCAACAAGCAATCGAGACAAAGGGGCAATCAACAACAACAAAAAAAAACGCTTCGTTGTTTATTTAAGACAGCACTGGGGTGGCAACCAGAGGGGAAAAGAAAAAAAAGGAAGACCTAAGTCCACATGGAGGAGAACAATTGAATATGAAACAAACGACGCCGGATGGACCAGATGGAACAAAACAGCAGCGAAGGACAGGCAAAAATGGAAAGATAGCTTTACAGCCTTATGCACCTTCTGGCAAGGAGAGCATTAAGGTTAAGGTAAGGTTGTTTATGTAAATACTGTATATATTTTTACCTTTGGTTTTCCTGTGGTACCACTTGTATAAACAATCATAGCTGGTTCATCTTTAAATTCATTCTGTGTTATTTTCCTCTCATACGCTATATCACTAGATGTGCTTTTAAAGGCAGCAACATCAAAATTTTCATCAGCCAAATCACTTACTTTGACAGTTTTGCTGGGTAAATTCAGTTTTTCTGCTAATGGTTGTAACAAGTTTTGATAGTTTTCTGAACTTAAAACTAAAGAACTCTGGGAATCTTCTATAAAATACTGTAGTTCACTTTGCGGATGAGACTTGGAGAGTGGCACAGCCACTCCACCAGCTCTCCATATCCCAAACAACGAAACTAAATATGATATATCGTTTTCACACAGAAATGCCACTCTTTGCCCATTCAGACTCGCTGTATCTGAACAGTTGTCATTTTTAATAGTTAAAATGTCATCTTTTAATCTGGAACTATAATATTTCAAATGACTATATGTGAAAGGACCATGCCGATCAACCAGTGCATGACGGTTTCCGTGAATTTCTGAGGCCAGGAATACTGGATTTATTCTGTCTCTATCAATAGTATGCTGGTGACCAACATGTGACAAATATCTCTTACATATAATATATGCTGACTTAGAATTTGGCGATAAAAGTTTATTTAGCTTTTTCTGACACCTGATGAGACATGGGTTGATTCTTGAAACTTGCTGCAACATTTGAAACATTTTTTCTGCAAAATAAAATAAATTAATTTAATTAGTTAACACATGGATAGGTGAGTACTAGTAACTGGAATAAGCATTGGAAAGAAGATAGTTCCACTTATACCAAGATTTGACTGTGTATCTATGATTTTTCAGAAAGGTCCATTTTCAAAAATTTCCTCTAAAGCACCAAAAAATCAATATTTTTGCATTTATGTAATGTTAAATATGACTTATTAAAGCCACGGGGTGGTGGGTGGTCGAGGAAATTAAGTTTGCAGAGAAAATCACTGAACTTCAGGTCACAAACTGACAAACTTGTTTGTTTAACTTTGGTTTGGATCAATGAAAAGCAATTGCTCTTTCCTTTTCATCATATTAATTGCTTGGTAGTTGGTACCACAGGGCTTCAAAATTCCTCTGAGGTCGGGGACCCTTTGATTTTACATTTGGACTCTTGATATTTAAACTGTAAAAGTAAGATGGACCTGCTGTTTTTTTAACCAGGATAATGCTGTTTTTTCTATGTTATAACATAATTACACATGGACCTTTCAATCTTGATACTAGACTTTCAAAACTTTACATGGGACCTGCCAAAAATAAAGACAAAAGGTCCTGGACCTACTCCATTACAAAATATATTTTGAACCCCTGTACCAGTTAAAATTAATGGATCAATTGGTTTGCAATTTCAATATGTAACAAAACTGTTGACTGCTGAACTATCACTTTAACAGCTAGCTGCCATACATATGCATTAGTAAAAAATGTACAATAAGATAGATCCAAGTAAACATACAAAGTACAAACTTTGAAGTATTGAGCAAATTTTTTATTAAACTTGTTTTAAAGTAAAGACAACTGCTTACTAATATTGTTCAGATTATATGTCCTTCATAGCTCTTAGCCACATCTTTTAACAAGCCTTTTCTTTTTTATAAAAAAAAATAATTTTGAGTTATCTCCCCTTTGACCATAATCTTCAACTTAGTGTCTGATATGTAATATAAACAATTTACTGTCTTTCTCTCTTTTTGAACAAAAATACATGTGTGTATGAATGCTGTCTTACAATATTTGGAAAATATCAGAAATAACGTAATAAAAACACAAATAAAGCTACAGTGTCTCGTCAAATGTCTACTGTCTGACTAAAGTTACAGTGCTCAACTTAAAGATACAACATTGTTTAAATGTATGGCAACAGGTTAAGGATAACAAGAGGCCCAGGGGCCACATCGCTCACCTGAGCAACTTGCTAGGTAGAAGCCGAAATGAGTTCAGTATGAAGTGAGTGCAGGGGAGGGAGGTTTTGTACAAACTGAAATCTATACTTCCTACCGATGCTTTTCACTAAACAATTTGTAAGTATTTCTATGTACCGTAAAAGGTTGATGTTTCGACAAGCCTCGGCTTATTCCGTTACCTTTTTCTTACAGCATTTCAACCAATGAAATAATTTTTAAAAAAATTTTCATCATGCAATCTACCAATTTTCTGGCCTAATAGTTTTTGAGAAAAAGATTTTAAAAAATTTTCTTTATATATTCCTGAGGATGCTTCCATTTTAATTTGAGCTTTTCAGGCCTAATAGTTTTTGAGAAGATTTTTAAAGATTTTCTCTATATACTCCTATGTAAAACTTGATCCCCCTCTTGTGGCCCCTCCCTACCCCCGGGGACCATGATTTGAACAAACTTGAATCTACACTACCTGAGGATGCTTCCATTTTAATTTGAGCTTTCCTGGCCTAATAGTTTTTGAGGAGAAGATTTTTAAAGATTCTCTCTATATATTCCTGTGTAAAACTTGACCCCCCTCTTGTGGCCCCACCCTACCCCAGGGACTATGATTTGAACAAACTTGAATCTACACTACCTGAGGATGCTTCCATTTTAATTTGAGCTTTTCTGGCCTAATAGTTTTTGAGAAAAGATTTTAAAAAATTTTCTTTATATATTCCTATGTAAAACTTGATCCCCCTCTTGTGACCCCTCCCTACCCCCGGGGACCATGATTTGAACAAACTTGAATCTACACTACCTGAGGATGCTTCCATTTTAATTTGAGCTTTTCAGGCCTAATAGTTTTTGAGAAGATTTTTAAAGATTTTCTCTATATACTCCTATGTAAAACTTGATCCCCCTCTTGTGGCCCCTCCCTACCCCCGGGGACCATGATTTGAACAAACTTGAATCTACACTACCTGAGGATGCTTCCATTTTAATTTGAGCTTTCCTGGCCTAATAGTTTT
The DNA here is from genome assembly GCA_021292105.1 of Anadara kagoshimensis. Taxonomy (NCBI): domain Eukaryota; kingdom Metazoa; phylum Mollusca; class Bivalvia; order Arcoida; family Arcidae; genus Anadara; species Anadara kagoshimensis. Next base: position 16,235,751 of record CM037875.1, on the reverse strand, counting down.
GAGGAGAAGATTTTTAAAGATTCTCTCTATATATTCCTGTGTAAAACTTGACCCCCCTCTTGTGGCCCCACCCTACCCCCAGGGACTATGATTTGAACAAACTTGAATCTACACTACCTGAGGATGCTTCCATTTTAATTTGAGCTTTTCTGGCCTAATAGTTTTTGAGAAAAAGATTTTTAAAAATTTTCTTTATATATTCCTATGTAAAACTTGATCCCCCTCTTGTGACCCCTCCCTACCCCCGGGGACCATGATTTGAACAAACTTGAATCTACACTACCTCAGGATGCTTCCATTTTATTTTGAGCTTTGAACAAACTTGAATCTACACTTCCTAAGGATGCCTCCACAAAAGTTTAAGCTTTACAGGCCGAATAGTTTTTGAGAAGAAGATTTTTGAAAAATACCAACAAAGTTTCAATAATTCTCAATTATCTCCCCTTTAAAGAGGGTGTGGCCCTTCATTTGAACAAACTTGAATCCCCTTCACCTAGTGGTGCTTTGTGCCAAATTTGGTTGAAATCTGCCCAGTGGTTCGTGAGAAGAAGATGAAAATGTGAAAAGTTTACGACGACGACGACAACGACGACGACGACGACGACAGACAACGGACAAATTGTGATCAGAAAAGCTCACTTGAGCCTTTGGCTCAGGTGAGCTAATAAGGCAGCAAACTTTTTATATCTCATTTTCACTCACACCATCACTAATATAATAATAAAAAAATAGTTATATGATATCAATGATATTCTATTTTCTTAATTATTATTCATTGTAATTTTATTGTAATTTACATTTTTCACATGCATGTATATTTCCGTATATCTTTTCAACCCATTAAAAGATTAAAATTTTAATTTTTTCTCTTTTTTAAATTCATTAAAAAGTAATTTATTTATTTCAAATTTGTATGTAACTTTCTCTTACAATGGGTATAAGTATTACAGGGGTTCATAATTATGTTTTGTAATGGAAGGTCCAGGACCTTTTGCCTTTATTTTTGGCAGGTCCCACATAAAGTTTTGAAAGTCCAATATCAACATTGAAAGATCCATGTGCAATTATGTAATTATATTGAAAAAGTAAAATTATTCTGGTAAAAATGGCAGGTTCAGCGGACTTTTACAATTTAAATATTAATGGTCCCAAGGTAAAATCAATAGGTCCCAGACCTCGGACCCAGTGAATTTTGAACCCCTAGTATTATCAACATGCTGCAATTATAATTTTAGCAAAAAATTGAAAATTATCAAATTCTTTATCATAGTTGCAAGTATACTCCTGAACCGCGATCAGTGGCGTAGCCTGAAAGGAATGAATGTGCAAGCCTGGTGCCATTTTCACCAAACGCTCCGTAGTTGTATCCTTGCTGAATTTTAACAGGGGCATACTCCACCCAGCCCCGAAAAATTTATGAAAAAATGGAGCAATTTGGTGCATTTTTTGTGCATTCTAAATTAATATTTACATGGGTAAAAAGGGTTAAAGTTCGTTTTTTTTGTCACAGGTCCTTCGAACGAGACATTAAAACTGGTGCCCGTCTCACAGTGTGTGTTGCAATGTTAAAGAACCTAAATTGCACATATTGCCCTGAGCGCACTACAATGGTCAAAATTTTTGTCACTTCACCTACAGCTGGTAACGTCTTGATATTTATTACAAGTGAAATATTCTTGACGTGGACGTAAAATCTCATTCAATCTTTCTGTGTAATGTGTGAAGCAACAACTCTATCGATCAAGGATATAGACATTTCTACTGGGTCTATGGATTATAGATTAACCGTTAGCTCATTCGGAATAATGTCCCGCTTGACAAGAAGTTAAGCAACCGTGGGTGACTGTAATTTCCACAGCTCGATCAACCAGTCCACCTATCATTCTAATTTAGTCTGTTTGGAATCATATAGGGCTTTGGATTAAAGTTTTAATTCACCTAATTGAGGACCCAAGCTGAAGATGCCATAAACAGCTATGGTTTAACGCTTTTATCACTCATATCTTCAGTGGTAATTTGAGCTGGATCGGGGTATTTGGGCTCACATGCATCCCAGCTATTCTGAGTTAGACCAACACATTGGACTTATAACTACTAGACTAGGAGCGAGACAAAATTTTCTGTTTGACTTAAAGTTTGAAAAAAAATATCATTGTTTTATTTTCGCATTATTTTGTATTTTATTTTCATTTGTACATAATGACAGACTAAATTAATTTTTATTTTTTTTGTCAAAAAATTATGTGTAAGCACAGGATTATTGTCTTATACGCAGGCTACGCCACTGGCGATAGTTTGCTCCAGGCTAATAACGGTATGTAGGAGTTGCCGATCTCGGGTTTTATATGTCTCTGCTAACAATTATAAACAAGTTTAACAGAACAAGAGGAGTAAATTTCATCTCAATTAAAATCTATGGGCATCATCAATGCTTTGGAATTTCTACATGTACAAAATGATTAAATTACACAACAGGTTATAAATATAATTAATGGACTTCTTATAGTTATATTAACTTAAACATATACTGTAATACCTGCAACCAAAGATTAAGTTAAGGGTCATCTAAGTGGGAAAATTCAAGTGAAAACCATTTGGTTGAAAAGCGTAAAAGAGGGGTATAATTATGAAATTACCCACACAAGCGTGAAGATTTACAAATAAAAATACAGCAGGAATTGATAATTTAAGAAATTTTAAAATATTTGTTGCATGTTTTTATGAAAATAGTGCAAAAATACACGTGTTGGGGAAAATAGTTTACACCTTGTATAACGAATTAATTTAAAAAAATGAAAAGATATTAAGATAGTCAACATCATAGAGCAGTGCAAAGGGGCTATAGTTTGTTAAAGAAATACGAGGTTATTGAAATCTCGACAATTTACGGTTGAGGTTATCTACGATTTATTTTCCTTTTAAAAATGCGTGTACCAGGCGTGATAGTTCATATTCTAAGGCCACTAATAATCCGAAATACAACAAGTCACTAAAAGTGCACGGTCACACAATACTGTTCTATTTGAATTGAGGTGAATTTTGTTTGGTTTCAACAATGTTGAACTATATAAAGCCGAATATGCATCAACAATAATCAAGTAATTTACAAACTTAGCTTTTATAATCTTCCCTTGCATCGTTGGTAGCCTTAGAATATGAACTATCACGCCTGGTACACGCATTTTTAAAAGGAAAACAAATCATAGAAAACATCAACCGTAAATTGTTGAGTTTTCAAAAACCTCGCATTTCTTTAACAAAATTTGCCCCCTTTGCACTGCTCTATGACGTTGACTATCATAATATCGTTTCATTTTTTTTAAATTAATTGGTTATACAAGGTGTAAGCTTTTTTTCCCAACACGTGTATTTTTGCACAATTTTCTTTAAAAAATGCAACAAATATTTTATAAACTCTTAAGTTATCAATTCCTACTTTATTTTTATTTATAAATCTTCACACTTGTGTAGGTAATTTCATAATTATACCCCTCTTTCGCGCTTTTCAACCAAATGGTTTTCACTTGAATTTTCCTACTTAAATGACCCTTAAGTTGCTCCAGTGACTTAATGACCTAATGACTTAATAATTGTTATGTTAGGGACATGCCCACTTCTCAATAGAAAAGGGGCGTGCAAGTTGATAGTAGAATATTGACAGTACCAATATTGGTATGTGCTATGTTCTCATTATAAACACACAAATGTTTTAAAAGTTACCCTCTTACCCTCTTCTAACTAACCTCAAAGTGCATGGTTCACAAATAAGTACAAGTCAAATGTACAAGTGCTGTCCAGAAGTCCCTCCGTTTAATACTTAGCGCACCTTATCATAGAAATAAGATAATTTCTCAAAACCAACACTTATCTATTAATCTATGATAAACGAAATATTTTTTTATTCATGACAAGATTCGTTTTTAAAAGCAGAACTGAAGAGATAGAAAAAGTAAACGGAGTAATCGGTCCATTATTTCCGTATTTTTTCATCGTCCTGGCCGGAACTGAGTCAACATTTAGTTTATTTATTGTTCTTCCTTCTAAATTCGGAAAACGTTGGATGCTGACGTGATGCCTCTTTTGTACGGTTATCAGTAGCCTAGTTTTGCTGCATGCAAATAGTAAGTGAGTTAATGCGCACTTATTACATATGTCTTTATGAAGAAATTTAATAACAACCGAATCTCGGATGCAAATGCGTAAGACGGGAAAATTATGTAAAAGCAAGATTCCCAACAGTGGTGTAGTGTTGCACCTGAAAAATTTTCTGTGCTAGCAACTGCTGCATTAAAATCCGATTACGACAACATATAAAGACTTTTCTGTCGAACCAGATACAAACCAAAACAGGAAGGGGGGAATGCATGTTGGGCCGGGATTAAACCTTGGACCCCCCCCCCCCCCCCCCCACATCAAAGGCGAGTGATCAAGTCAACAACATTCCTTTACTTTATTTTTGAGGTTCCTTTGGTCTAAAATGGTGAATACCACCCTAAGTGAAATTAATTCGATGGAGTTTGAATACAGACACAATTGCCAGTCCACAATTTCAGAGGATCACACTACGAAAATGTCCATGAAAGACAAAAATTCAGGGTCGTACCTGGATTGAACACAGTGGCTCCTGAACTATAGCCTTAGACAAGTGCTTTACCAACTGAGCGACCCAGACAACAGTAAAATACGGAACCTTTCCCATACATGCACATCATACATAACCTTAAACATTAAATGCATGCAGGATAAAACAATCCTTCTAGATTGAACATGATTAACCTGCTAAACTTGGTGACATTACAAATGTTGAAAAATAAAAATGCATTACAATAAATGATTTTTTTTCTTTTTGCAGGCAACAGATTGCTAATCTGAGATGGTTATTTGTCCCTTTTGACAACTAGATAAAGATTTAAATAGCCTTTGATTCATATTTAAAGGATGGGTCGTAAAGATGCAACAGGTACACATTCTGCACCTGTGGAACAATACAGGAAGCAGATAGGTAAGTATTGATAAATCTTAAACAAACATGCTTATCTATGTCTAAAACAAAATCTCAAATTGAAGTAAAAACTTTGAAACTGACAAATTAAGTTAAACATGTAAACTTCCACTGGGGAAATGAGGCTGGGTGCTCCTGAAGGGTTCACACCTCTAGATTATATAGCAACACCCACCACAGAAATCTAAAGCCATAGTTTCATGAATACCCCAGAGTATAACTAAAAAGTCCTTTATAAGTCAGGCGGAGGCTCTATCAGAAAGGTTGAGTGGATCACAGCTCCCCTCATTCTAAGCTATGGTCCTTATTTTAGCACATTATGGACACCACAATAAACATTTGGTATACAAAAATAGAGTTAATAAGAACTTCATAGACAAGGTTGTCTTTCATATATGTACGGTTATAGTAGGATTTCTGTAAATATTACTTTAAAACACTGATCTTAATGGACAGATGGTCTCTATAACAGGTTTTACAGTGTGTTACCATTTAGCAACTATACAATCTAAGCCAGAAACCATGTCTATGTTAATTGTGCATACTTACTTTACTTCACTTTTACAAAATAATAATGATTTTTATCACAAATGTTTTATCTGCAGGAAAGCAAGACTATAAGAAAAGTAAAAAAGAAATGAAGTTAACAAAACAAGCAGCGGAGAAGAAAAAGTCTGCTATGGGAATAAAGGTAGGGTATATAAAGTTTAGGCTCTTTGACTTCCTCTTCCAGGGGCCTCTGTGGAAGAGTGGTCTAAAGTGCCGACTTACAGATCAGGGTACCACTCACTGCCTAAGTTTATATCCAACTCAAGGTCCCCAATGAGTAGATTTGTCAGTTTGCTTGCTCAAGATCATGGTGGGTAATTCCCTCTAGGCACTCTGGTTTCCTCCACTATATAAGAACTGACCTTGATATACCGGTAAGTAAAAGAATATACTAATACCGGCAGTTAGGATGTAGAACACCATTACTCCACTCTCATCTTCCTTTAACAACATTATGGTTAGTCCACAGTATAGATATGGACACAGGTTAAATTGACGTATTGCCGGCCACACACACAATGTTCTGTCGAATGACCGGATGCTTGATTTACACGCAAAAAGAATGACAACTCGGCCTGAATAGCGCCATTTAATGACGTCACTGACACTAGTACATCATTAGTTGCTGTGACGCTGCTTTGGTACCGTGATAACGGCCAGTGTCAGAACATTGTGGGCGTGGTTGGCGATACGTCAATTATCAGATGATTTTAACTAGGATAACCAGTAGAATTGTGATTTCCTTTCTGAATGTTTAGCTCACCTGGCTGAGCCAAAGGACAAACATGCCCTCAGGTGAGCGTTAAGGCCCACGGGTCTCATGTTTATAATATGTATGTATTAGAAATGGGTGTATATTGATATTTGTTGTTTAGCCTCTAGGACAACTTTGTAAACTCTACTGATTTTGCCTTAGTCTCTTCCTGTGGTAACTCTGGTTAACGTTTTATTCAGATGTAGTTAAAATATGCATTGAATTGTTTTTCCTCTTGTCTTTGACCATTAATGCTTCAAATACATGTATATGTTCAAAAAAAATATCTAAAGCTAATTCATTTCATGGTCTCAGCACTTGAAGTTATCATTTTCTCTTTGATTATTCAAATTTTATTATACAAAAATGTATAAATGATTTTTGCAAAATTACATTTCTTTCTTTCATTCTTTATCTGTCTGTCTGTCTGTCTGTCTGTCTATCTATCTATCTATCTATCTATCTATCTATCTATCTATCTATCTATCATTTATTTATTTATTTATTTATTTATTTATTTATTTATTATTTATTTATTTGTTTTCAGGATGTGTTGTTGATACTTGTAGCATTCCTGTTGTTGATTACCTGTGTGTATCTCTTCTTGTACTGGTACTTGGAGAAGGATAGACTCGAGACAGTACAAGACAAAGAAAATACATAAGTTATAAATAGCCAAATAGGACCGATATACTTACATGACAGTGAAACATGTCTAAATTATTGAGGTGGTCTGTTAAATGTGCTAAGTTAGATATGTTTCACTGTAAATTTTTTAATTATTTTAGTCTTTTTATTGATCTATGCAATTACCATTCATATTTACACTTTGTTTTGTTTTATGTTTTGTTTGATTTTATTATTTGTTTTTGTTTTTGCTGGGGTGGAGGTGGGGACAATAATGGACCAAGCAATGTCATATAGGCTTTAACATTTTTATAGATTATATGTAACTATTAATTGTCTTGTTCCCAAAATTATACATTGAACTTTTATTCAATTTCCAGATGTGATTTTTTAAAAACTTTATTATTTAGGGCACTATAATTGATCATAGAGCTGACAGATGTAATGCTCTTTAATTTTGGACAAGAAAATCTTCAATGTTTTAACAAGCTCAGATTGTTCTGTCTTACACTGGGTAAAAGCATACCATATGCGCTATGTCACAATATCACTTTGATTGTGACCTCAACAATGTATATAATGGGGGTTATTTATTGGTAACAAATATAAACAGTGTATTTTTTTACCCCCCGCTTAAAAAGTGGGGGTATATAGTGATAGGGGTGACCGTCTGTGTGTCTGCCCGTCCTTCCGTTACACCTTAGGGTACCTATCTCTTATCCGCAACTCCTCCTAAACCTTCAATGGATTTTCATGAAACTTTCACACAATCTTTGTGATATAATGTAGATGTGCACATCCTATTTAAAAATTTGATCCGATGGATTTTTTTATGTGGGGGGAGCGGGGGGTATTTTTTGTGAGCTTGTGGCTCACAGTTTTTCTAGTTTTCATTGTATTAGAATAACTTTTACCATTATAATAGCTTTACAAAACAGGAATGTATTGCATATGGGAGAAAAAGAATCAACCCCTGTTTTGTAGTGGAGACAGAAATCTCAAAATTCAGGATGAGATTCTAAAACGTTAAGGTCACTGTTGCTATACTATATAAGAAGAAACATTAGTGGTAGGAAACTTTCGCGGTTTTGATCTCCTAAATTATTTCGGGGTAAGAAAAATTCATGGTTCCAACTGTACTGAAAGTGTACCAAATGAAATCAGAAATTTCCGCTGAGAAGATATACTAGTATTCGTGGTACATATTTTTTCCTTGCAAATGTTAATTCTGATACAGTAAATAGATTTAGGGGTTTCAATATTAATCAATTTAAGGTTCCAAATGTATGATTTTTTGGGGGTACTGGTATATCTTTAACAAATTTTTCTGAAGGTAATACAAAAGGTTCATAATAAATGATTGTACATATGTGAAGCATTATTGTAAAGGGGATTATTTTCGCAGGGTGAAAATTTCGCGATTTCTGAAATCTGACATTTCGTGTGGGTGTAATTTCTGTGTTACCGATTTAAGTGGGTGTATATTCTGTATATTATGATATATAAACCTGTGTAGTTGTCATTTTCGCATGGGTAAAAATTTGGCAGCAATTTCTTTAGTGCCATATAAGCAAAAATTTTACACGAAAATTCCCCCCTTTACAGTAAGTCTTGTGCTTATATTTGTAAGCAAGAGAAATGATGATGATGATGATAGATTTAGATTTAAAATGTTTAAATGCTGTAATGCAAGTTATGGGTGTTTAGGAATCATGTCACATTTACACATGCATGTACTTGTTAAATAATTAACATTTTATTTTGTCCTCATTGGTTCTATTTAAGGCTCACAGTTACTGTTACATCTTGTTTATAAGTTGTTTTACATTTTTTTTCATGTATTAAACATTGCGTTGCATTTTATTGAAAATAAAATTGTATAATATATATTTGTAATGATCAGGTTGTAGTAAATTAAACATGACGGTGTAACCAAATAATATTATATCTATTTGCCTTAAGCTTCTATCTTATTGCTATAAGAAGATCCAATAATTTGCAGCTTGTTGATATTGTCTGTTTTCCTAACTGATAATCAATGTTCTACCAGATTCTACCCAATTTTATTTCCTAGGAGTTTAGTGTTCAAACCCTGGTTGGACCTGATCAAGATTTGAAAATACTACATGTAGGTAGCGAGTGTATTTTTTGTTAAGAAGTCCGGATTTAGAAATGAAAGTCACTGGTTCTTTGCAGGAAACCTTAAAAACCTCTGTCACCTGTCACTTAACAATAAAGAGCCCTACCTGCAAAATTTCTGTCACTTCACCTATAACTGGTTATGTCTCCATATATAGCCGAAGATAAAGATTTTTTTTGACTGGGACATAAAACCCTATTCATTCACTTGTTTTCATAAAGTCAGTTGTTGTACTGTATTTAAATTTCATGTTTTTCTTCAGAGTTAATCTGTTTCCTTACAGTCAGTGTTTCTTCCATATTACCCTAATTCTTTTCTACATGTATGTACTAGTACTGTAATAATTTCACATAGTAGTCTTCAGTCTCTGTGTTGATAGTTCAGTCAAGAATCTTTTTACTTATATCAGGGCAATCAGTTCTGGGGTGGTGAAGGAAACAGGAGTGCACAGATAAAACCACTGACGCTCAGCAAGCAAACTGACAAACCTTTCCACATTAGGATCTTCCAAAATGGGATTTGAAACCCCAAGACGTGTCAGGCACTGTGATCCTGAACTGGTGCTTTAGACCTCTCCAACACATACAACCCTTTGGAGAGTGTCTGATCCTAAATTTGAAAATACAGAGATAATTTTAAAACTTGAAGTACATAATTTTGACTTCATTTTATTAGTGGATTAATATTTTTTTGAATTCTAAAAGATTACTAGGAAGGTAACATCAGGTAAGAAAGGGCCTTAAATTATCCAAGTGGAAGACCCCAGGTTCAAACAATCAGTCTAAATAATCAGCTTTATGTGCTTATCCTCAACCGTTGAATAGGACGCAAAGTGGTCTAAAGCCTGTGTTTACGGTTTATTGTCCCTTTCCACTAAGGTTCAAATCCCACTGAGGCAGATCATAATGTGATCAAAATTGTCAGTTTGCTTGTCAAATGCAACGGTAGGTGGTTTCCTTCTAGCACTCCAGTTTCCCACATCATCCCAGAAATGAGAGTGTCAATATAAGTTTAAGAATCTTGACTGGGGCATAAAACAACAAACTCTACTCCAATCCACCGTATAACTGAAATGGGTTTATTAGCAAAATTGATCAGGACCTTGTTAGGTCTAATATACCAGTATTCAGTGGTTTTTCTCAAGTATTCAAGAACTTGCTTTCAAATAAGTGAAATGATCTTGTCTGGGATTTAAAACGCTAACAGTTACACAGACTACAACAGAACTAAATCCAACTATATTGAGGAATTTTGACTGTGAAAAGGACTATTGTCTTAACCTCTTGTTGAATCCCCGAGTTCTGGGCACAATGTTGGACCTCGGGTTAAAATTTCTCTATCTCGCACAAAAGGACCCAATTGTTCAAAGCCCTGTTAGCTCTACCAGTTAGTAATCCAAATTAACGCATACATAGAAATGTTATTATCAAATAGAAGCAGTCAAAATTGTATTTTTATATCAAAATATTTTTATTTTGAATTTTTGTTAACCATTTAGTTAAGCTGCCAGAGCTTTGAACAACTGGATCCTAACTTACAGGTTTTATTATTCTCCTATATCAGACATTCACATGATTCAAGAAACACCACATTTTAACAGGGTGAGATATTTCTGACCAAGTCCTGAATATAGGTAGTGATTGTTTTTTCCCAAAGTATTTGGCACTTAGAAATTAAAGTGACAAGGTCCTTTGGAAGAGACTTAAAACTACATCCCCATGTCACAGCAGGCATGGCAAGTTAAAGAACCCTCCCTGTATATTGCACTGAGTGCACTACAAACTTAAGGTAAAAATTTCTGCAATATCACCTAAAGCTGGCGACATTTGAATATCAGTGAAATATTCTTGACTGGGTAATAAAACACCATTTTAATTAATCAAACATATTTGGCGATTGATTTCATCAATCTTGTCTGGCTAACTTTTATCACCAGTGATCGATAACCTGTGTTCCTTTAAAGTTACATCCAACTCTGACCTTGTGACAATAATGGTCCCTACATGATACAAAAATACCAAACCAAGATAAATAATCATTTATATATCTGTATTATTATATAAAAAATAAATAACAAATAAATAACACAATTAAATAAACATGATAAACAAATGATGATAAATAAATGATGATCACAACTCCATCCAGTTACAATACCGTAGACCATACACATTTCATATATATATATATATATATATATATATATATATATAACATTTACACAGTAGAAAGATCATATGTTATATATTTGCTTCTTTGTTGTGCTGGGTGCAGAGTAGGGCTGCAACAATACACTTCAAGTCACAATACAATATGTATCATGATATTTTCCTCTTGATACAATACATATCATGATACATAACTACTTTTATAAAGCAAACAAATGAAAGCGATATTTAACAGAAAAAGCAAGATTTGCACCAAAAATTACTTGTAGCAACTGTTTAAATCTGCAAAAAGGGTCCATTTTTTGGACACCCCCATAGTTTGATCCCTTCAAAATACATATACTGCTGCATTCTTCTTTCAACAGCTGAACCAAGAAAAAGTAATGAGGTTTAATGTTAGATATATATCAGTGAAACGGAAAAAGTAACAAGTTACAATACTATAAGAATTATCTTTAAATACAATAATTTTCTAAACCCATAAGTACTGAAACTATGCTAACACAACAGTGTTAACGTCTGGGTAGAATAAGCTCTGTTTTGATATTCTTTTACAGTTTGTAACATTAATCTATGAACTATCACAGTACATTACTGACACTATAAAGTCACTATAAGCTAGTACTTGTACCAAAAAAAATCACACATACTGTATAGGGGATTATTTTGGTGGGGTGAAAATTTCACAATTTCTGAAATCTGGCATTTTGAGTGGGTGAAATTTTCGAGTAACCAACAAAAATGGCTGTATATTCTATATATTACGATATAGATTTATTTACCTGTACAATAGATATTTTCGTGCAGGTAAATTTTTTGTGGTAATTTCTTTAGTGCAAATAAGCGAGAATTTTATTCACGAAACATCCCCTCTATAGTACTTTATTGCATACACATATGTGCATGCAGATTGATCCTTGAATGATTCATAAAATGAGAAGCATTTGGCACAAAATGATAACAGTATATTTGAACGACAATAGACCATTTCATCAAAATTTTTGATGTAATGACGTCATAATTTCTATGGGTTTGGCAGTTTTTCGAGAAATATAAGCTGAACTCCATGGCAACAAAATGATCCAGTAATGACAATGAACCACTATAAATGCCCATCATTATTAATTTTGACAAATGTAAAAATAAGGACTCATGCTATTTACAGTATGAAAACAAAATTCAATTTCTGCAAAGTAATGTGCATTGTGAACTCTTATCAACGATAGGAAATAATTTAACAAGACCAGATTCAGACCACTGATTATTATTTAAAAAAAGACAATAAAACCTTGTTACAACGCTCCTTGATAAATTTGCTACCTCAATTATCACCAAAGTATCTTGAAATCTCAAAGCTGTTTCTTTTATTATTTTTTTTTATAAGTTTACCTTGATTTTTTGTAAACCAATTTTTATTTGCATTTCATTAACTTTCACATCTCTCACGAGGACAAAAACACCACTAAAGTACAGTTCAACCTGCCTTAAAGGCCACCTCTATACCAGGGCTACTTGCTTATAAAGGCCACTTTCACTGGTTCCCTTGGGCAGCCTTTATACACAGGTTTGATTGTATATTGTCACAAACATGTTTCTAACAATAGTATTGTTTATACCAAATATTCAACTACATGTACATTGTCTATGCCATACTGCGAAAGTTAACAATTGCAAAATGGTTTTGGTAAGAGAACCCCAAGAGTTAAATTAAACTTAATGCTCACAAAATAAAAGTTGGTTTACAGTTTTGCTGAAAATCTGACTGAAAAAATGTTGGCAATGAACTCAGGTTTAACTGTACCATATATTAAAAGATTAGGAGTGTTTATGTATAAACTTTATAAGTTATAAACTTTGATTCTCAATACCGTCTATTGATTGTGCAGACTGTAATATTTCAGCGTGAGCATTATAGAAATTTTCTGTTCCTTGTAACACAGGATCGCCATCTGAGTCCTCTTCCAAATGTGTCGTACAAGGCTCATATGCCTGATCCCCTGATGATGTCACTACTACATGTGTAGTTACCATGGCATCCGTATCAACACCAGATACAGCCACTTGCACTGGAACAATCTCATTTACACATCCTGCTGCACCATGAGAAGTTAATGCATCACTTCCTGTGATGGCTGCCATTTGCATTGGAAGAGCATCACCAGCAGACGCACTTTCAACAGCTGCCACATGAACAGGAAGAGATGCTAGGTGAACAGGTTGTGTCTCGATAATTGTGATTGGCTGCAAAGATGCATGCGAAGATCCAGTAGATTGAAGCACTTGTGTGATTGGTTGTAAAGTAGCATGTGATGAAGCCAGTCCTGGAGAAGTAGAATTTGTGGGTATAAAGTGTGTATGAATCTCTGGTCCAGTTCCTGCAACGGGATTCTGAATGTGAACAGTTAAATACTGAGGAGTTTGAACATGTTCTCTTGGTGGCATTGAAACTTTGACATAGAATTCTGGCTTTGCTGAGGACGTCTGCTCCATCTTTGAATTGTCTGCTGCTTGTTGGTCAACCAAACTATCTGATGGTGGTGCCATTTCCACATCATTTATGAGCTGGGAATGTTCCAAGTTTTCATGAATAATATCACTAGAATTTTCAGACATATTTTTCTCATCAACAACTATATTTTGTCCTCTTCCATGCTTTTTTGATCTCTCACTGGCATCTTTCAAAATTTCAGCTGTTATGGTGATCATGCGTTTTTTAGGTCGGCCAACTTTCCGTCTATTTCTTGGTCTATAAATCTGTGTCTGTCCTGGTTTTAATGGCTGACACTTGTGTTCTCTATACAGTTTTGGTCTAAAAAAGCCTTTCCCACATGACTCGCATTTGAATTTGAAATCTGCACGATGTCCCCTTTCATGTTCCTTTAAATGAGGTTTCCGACTAAAGGCTCGCCCACATTCACGACATTTATAAGGTTTAATACCACTATGTGTTATAATGTGAGATTTCAGTTTATCTGGCCGATTAAACTCTTTATTACAACCTAAAAGTAATAAAAACATAAAGAAAATTTAACTTAATACAAGCATTTGTGAATCATTTTTCTTTCAATGGCAGATTATTATTACTATAGTATATTATTAATTTGGATTACATATGTTTAGTTTTCTTTGACAAAATGTCTACAGGCATACATACATGTGAATATGAGAGTTTTGAGTGGGTGGAGAGAGCAAGTGATACGAGAGATTTGGGGGGACATTTTTGGGGTAGGGTTTGAAAGAGACCAAGTTAAAAGAGAGTCATAATCTAAAATGATTTAAGTGAAGTTTATAGTCTCTAAGGCCAAGTGATCTTAAGTATCAGCTTAAATATCACAGTGTCGATCACTGACTTATAATGCCAAAATCCGACTTGGGCAAATCATAGCACGAGTTAGTTGTTTTGTCAAATGTTTGTGGGTGTTTTGGCTACATTTTTCTTCAAGACATCAGAACTGACTACCTGTTTACAAGCAAAAGAACCATGATGGATTACAGTACACCATTACAACACTACCTCCCACTGCTGTGCTTGATCTTAGAGTGATAGCAGATAACAGCCAATAGTCGGGCCCTGGTTTTACAATCATTCCTTAAATAATATTTTCCTCAATTCAAATCTGCCAAATCTTAAATTTGAATATTTTATTAGTTACATAAACATGATAAGTGTCATTTTGAAGATCAGTCAAAGCTTCATCATATTCCTTTATTCTAATTTTGCATGTAGAGTTCTATAACATGCCAAGCCTGCCTTGACACAGGGCATCGGTTTAAAGTCTCTACCAATGAACACAGTGACTTTCTTTTCTAAACGCTGAGTGCTTAGCTTAGAACAGCCATGAACTATTTTCAAGTCAAGTCCTTCAACTCTCGACCTTCCAAAAACGAAGCAAGCACTCTACCAACTGAACTACCATGTAAATCTTATTTAAGGATTTATTGTAAAACTGGACCCCCAATGATTTAAATGGACACCTGTATCTTACCTGTCAATGATTTAAATGGACACCTGTATCTTACCTGTCAATGATTTAAATAGACACCTGTATCTTACCTGTCAATGATTTAAATGGACACCTGTATCTTACCTGTCAATGATTTAAAAGGACACCTGTATCGTTTAGAAGTGTCGTGGATTAACATGTGTCTTTTAAGTTTATCTTTCCTGTTGAAGGCATTACCACAGTGTTCACACTCAAATGGCTTCTCTCCACTATGAATCAACATGTGCATCTTAAGGTAATGTTCAGCTTTAAACTTCTTCTCACATGTCGGACAAGTAAACTGACCTGTAAACAAAGGATATTAATTTAAAATATGTTTTTGCTATGTTTCCATTCCTGATAGACAAAATAGCCATTGCCTACTAATTTACAAAAAATTCTTTTAAAAAAGTAACTTATTTTAGCAAATGTGTGAAAAAATACTTTAAAACAGACTATAGTTTGGTTTCTTTGTTGTTTTTTATCTATTTATTTATTTATTTTTTATTATTTTTTTTTTTTTTTTTTTTTTTTTTTTTTTTACAAATTTTGGAAATTTGTCTTCTAAAAATATTTTAATTTGTGGAAACCAAGTTTTGCTATAACATAAATTATGATCACACAAGATGGTACACATGTACAAGTGAATTTTGTTTTCCAATTGCTGTTTTTAAACACTTTCTCATTTGGAAATTTCCACCATCATTTACATAACTTTGGGCTATTTAATAAGAAAAGCATACATGAATTAGATAATTTTCACCAACAAGCAGAAGTAATTTCAGAATCTGTTAATCATGAACACTTAATGTTAATCTGGGGATCAGGGTGGCCAAGTGGTCTAAAGTACATGCTTATGAACCAGTGTCTCTCACTGCCTAGGTTTGAATCCAGCTCAACCAGATAACTATGAATAGTGTGAGAAAGTTTGTCAGTTCTCTTGCCAAAGGTTAAGAATTTTCAAAATCTTTCCCCTAAACCATCAACATTTTTTACATTTATGTAATGTTAAATATGGATCGACAAAGTCCTTAACAAGGGGTTCATAAGTCAAAACTGGGGGTCAATGGCCCCATGACCCCATTCTAGAATGTACACAGTCTGTGACAAATCCTGTACTTGCCTTCAGATCCATGTGAAGGTAGATGTCTGCGGAGATAACGCTCGCATGTAAACTTCTTATTACAGTGTGGACACGGATGATTGTGACTAGATGTTGTAAGATGATGTTCTAAGGCTTCAGGTGTGGAATATTTGTTCATGCACTTTGTACACTGGAAATGTCTATAAACGAAACAAGAAAATGAAACATTAAACACATACATGTACTGTATAAGAAGATACATTCGCTAGGAAGAAATATACGCAATTTCCACAGTCACACTTGTACAGCTAATATTATATCTTCTCAGCGAAAATTATTTATTTCCTTTGGTTCAGTTTTCCTACCCGTCGGAACAGTGAAATAGTATAGAAGGTCAAAACCTCAGACATTTCCTACTGCTAATATTTCTTCTTGTACAGTATGTGACATGCCAAGCGAAAACCATTTATTTAAGAAATAATCGAAGTCAAAGCAAAGCCACCTTGTGATTTATTCTTACACATGTGAAATCCGTCCCATGTATTATTATTATCTACCCAGACATGGGGCAATGGTTGATTAGATCTCTTCCAAGCGGGCCAATAGTTTCCATTTCTAACTGCAAAGTGCTTAGCGAGAAAGAACATTTACTGTCATTGACAGACTTGGCCAGGGGTTGAACCCGACCTTGAATATGCAGAAGGACCCAGAAGGATAGGAATTGATCAATAATAGTCTAAACTCTTATTTTGGGAATATGAGGGGTCATATTGTGGTAAATTTTAGTAATTCATTCCTAGGAACTATCTTTATTCAGTAATAATTTGAGCCATACTGTTGGATCAGTTGGACATATCATTATATATACCTTGGTCCTGGTTTTGGTCCCTGATTAGGATACAAGCTGTGAGTATACTGATGAAGACCTAGCTCATACAGCGATGGGAAGAATTTATTACACATGTGACACCTATATGTCATTTCACTCTCATGGTGTTTTATATGTTCCAGAAACATGTCCAGATCTTTAAATGTTAATGTACAATTCTTCATTACACATCTGTAAACCTGGAAGAAACACAACACAATAAAATATAAATCATAATTAAAAATAATAACAGTGTTCAATCTGGAAATGCTGTTGATGTGGTCATCTTGGCCCAGGCCTTGAAAAAATCAAAGTACTGAAGGTACTGAAGCATCAGCTAAACTGAGCAATTTGATAAAAAAAAATGTGCACTTGAAACTGAGATTTGTCTAATGAATCAGTAACAAATGAAAATCATGCAAATAATAGATACTGTGATCGGGAAGCTTCTAACAACAAGTCTGCTTTTTATGCAAGTTGTTAGGTTCTAACGTATAAATATGTTACAATGGTCAAAATGGACATGACACGCAATGTTTATCAATTGAGTAAACTAAGTAATTCGCATAAATATAAATTTTCAATTTTTCAAAAACCAAGAGAGGCTACTAAAGACCCGACCCCAAATCTGAGTGAAATATCTCAAGCGTAACGGAAAAAAGTCCAGAGAAACCATCATTTTGATAAAATTCACAAAGTAAAAGGGGCATAACTCCAATAAAACGCAGTTGACTGGAAGAAAACCCAAACTGGATCTATAATCACCACCATCATCTTCATCATTATCACTCCTCATATCACATTTTGATCATCAACATGAAGATATCATCATCATCATCATCATCGTCGTCATTAGCAGCAGCAGTAGAACCCATGCCATGACAATCACCACCACCATTATATTAATCATTTTCAGAAATCCTCATGTTACATCATTAATATGGTCACATCATCATCATAGCTCTTCGTGTCACATAATCATCATCATTATCAGCAGCAGCAGTACTGAATGTCATCATCATGTCACATCATCAGCATGAACACATTGGCTTTGTTATCATCATCATCATCGTGAATTATTATTATCATCGACAGCAGCAGAACTGAATGTCATCACCACCACCATCATCATCATCACCACCATCTTCATCATCATCATCATCATCATACTATGGGCAGTGCTCAGCAGTACTGAATTTCATCATTGCCACCATCATCATCATCATCATCATCATACTATGGGCAGTGCTCAGCAGTACTGAATGTCATCATTGCCACCATCATCATCATCGGTAGCAACAGAACTCATGTCACCATCATAATCATCATCATAGTTCGTCAAGTCACATCGTCATCATCACCATCATCACTCATAGCAGCAGAGCTTATTTTCATCACCACCGTCACTATCATCTTCTTCATCACGATAATCATTATCATCATCGGCATCAACAGAACTCATGTCATCACCATCATCAACATCATTATCATATCTCCTCGTGTTGATTGAAAATTAATTGATTATTATTTAGACAACTAAAATGTTACAATAAAATTACTTTGAATTTAAGAGAAACTGTAAGAGGAGTTGAGTTCACAAAGTAGGTACCCCCATTCTAATACTTGCTAAAAAGTGACTAAGTTTCAAAGTCTTGAAAAATTTCAGTCGAAACGAAGGATTTGATTGGCTGTCAAGGTGAAATGAGAGCGGCGCTAAATACGAAAAAATCCAACGATCGCTATAAAGCATTCAGCATGGCTGATGCTTTAAAAACAGGTGCCAGATTTTCAAAATTAGGGTCCAATTACATTTTATTTGACATAATCAGTATTTAGTAAAAGAAAAAAGGTCAAAATGAGTTGTTTTATTTAAACTCAACTAAGACTGCAAAGATGGGTCAGGTATGGCCCACAGACATTATTTTTGTGGGACAAAATTATTATTTTTGGGCCAATGGCACTAGGGAACCTTCTAGATTGAACACTGAATAAATTGTAAAATCAATGTATACTTGCAAATTTTTAATTTTCAAAGGTTAATTAATCCATACATTTTGTGTTGATATGTTTAGAAAAACAACGAAAACTGTTTCTTGAAGCCAAATACCCCTGCCCCTGCATCTACAAGGGTATAATGTTTTCCCGTGACCTTGACCTTTCCGATACAGCCTTGGTTGAAGGCCATGACACACCTTTGGACCATGAAGAATAATACCATGAAGATTATTCGTGTGAAATTTATCACAGTCGTCTAAAGGAATTATGAGATATGGTCCAGACATGATTTTTCACAGACGTATTTACAAATGGGCAGACGGACAGATAGATGGACAGACATGGTGATCCATATATACCCCAAAACTAGTTTTTTGTGTGTTAGATAAAGATGTATATTGACTTATGTCCATCTCTCCTTGTGGAGAATTGGGCCAGATATCTTTCTCCTCCAAGAATTTCTGTTGGCAGCTATTTTAGCAGCTTCACTCCATGTCCCAAGTCCAAAATCTGATCTTTCCCTTTCAACAGTCCTGCGCCAGGTCTCTTTCGGCCGCCCTCTTCTTCTCTTTCCTTCTGCTGGTGTCCATTGCAGAGCTATCCTTGGATGTTCATGTGGCTTCTGTCTTAATATGTGTCCTATCCATTTCCACCTCCGATGTTTAACAAGCTCGCTTATCTTTTTTGTTTGTGTGTTTTCTCTGATTTGTTCATTTGTAATTTTTACAGGCCAGTATATTTTGAGGATTCTTCTGAGACATTTGTGGTGGAAAGTGTCCAGTAATTTTTCATCCCTGGTGGTCATTCTCCATGTCTCGCAACCATATAATAATACAGATACTACGTTAGACATGTATATTCTACTCTTGGATTTCCTGCCATACTGACTGTTTTTCCACACCTTGCCTAGCTTGTTGAATGCAACTCTTGCCTTCCCTATTCTTGCTTTGATGTCACAGTCTGTCCCTCCTTTGCTGTTAACTGTAGCTCCAAGGTAAACAAACTGGTCAACATCCTCGACTTCCTCATTCCCGATTTTGATCCTGCTTTCTCCCTTCATATTGTTACCCGCATTCAATTTCATTGTTTTAGTTTTCTTGACATTTATTTTTAGGCCTGTTGTTTTCCCAAAATTGTTTACACTGTTCACCTTCTGTTGTATGTTGTTCAAATTGCAAGATATTAGAGCTAAATCATCAGCAAAGTCCAGATCTTCAAGAGTTTCCATCATTTTCCATCTGATACCAGTGTTTCCTTTCTCTGTTGCTTTCCTCATTATCCAGTCAATGATTAGTAGGAAGAGAAATCCGGACATCCCACAACCTTGCTTAACCCCAGATATTACTTTGAACCATTCTGATGTTCCCGAGTCATCCAATACTGCACATTTGTAGTCAGCATACATAGTTCTTGTCATTCTGATAAGCTTATCTGGTATGCCATAGCTTCTCATGATTGTCCAAAGCATCTCTCTGTCCACACTGTCAAAGGCCTTTTCGTAATCAACAAAACAGATATACATGCCGGTGTTCCACTCTACTGCTTGTTCTATGATATTTCTCAAAATGAAGATTTGTTCTGTTGTGCTTCTTCCTGGTCTGAACCCTGCTTGTTCCTTTCTCAATCGTTTATCCACTCCATCTCTTATCCTTTTGATTATAACTTTACACATCACTTTGGCTGGTACTGATAGTAAAGTAATCCCTCTCCAGTTTCCGCATAAAGTCAAATCCCCTTTCTTTGGTAGTTTGACTATCAATCCCTTCCTCCAATCATCAGGTATTACTTCCTTTTCCCATATCTTTCTGAACAAATCTTCCAATAATTCTGCAGTAATATCTATATCTGCACACATTAATTCTGCTGTTATTGAATCCACTCCAGCTGCTTTCCCTTTCTTCAGTTCTTTAATTGCTTTCTTTATCTCATCTTTATTGATGTAACTGGTGTTGATCTCGTCGATTTCATTTTCACATTCTTCTACCTCTATCCTGTCTGTTGGTGCTGGCCTGTTTAGCACTTCTATAAAATGTTCTTTCCATCTTGCTCTTATTTCATTCTCTGTTGTTAGTATTTTCCCATTTTTATCTTTTACTGTTGTTGATCTCCTTGGTCTGTCATTACACAATCTCTTTGTGGCGTCGTACACTCCCTTCATTTGGCCCTGGTTTGCCGCGTCCTCTGCTTCCTGTGCTATACCGTTTATCCATTCTCTTTTATCATTTCTTAAACTCTTTTTTACTTCCTTGTCTTTATCTCTGTATTCCTGTCTATACTTTTCCTGTAATCTTTCAGACTTTGTCTTGTTAACCTTGTTTTTGATTTTCCTTCTGTCTTCAATCTGCTTCCAACTGTTTTGGCTTATCCAGTCTTTACTTTTATACGTTTTATATCCAATGGTGTTCCTAGCCGTTTCGTTAAAAACTGATTTTATTACATTCCATTTCTCCTCTACCTTTTCCTCCGTATTGCTGTTATCTTCTGTACTTTTGCTTTCATCCTGTTGTAATATGTTGCCCATGGTTATTCTTATTAAATTATTAGCATGCTAAATAAAATTAAACAAGAGGCCCATGGGCCTTATACGCTCACCTGATAACTAATGGCTAGCTGATAGATTTAAAGACAACGTAAATACTAAACCCCAATGACCCCATTTTTTCTTTACATCAAAATGATCATTGTATCAATACCTACAACATTCTAATATACATGCCTATACAAAACGTTTATAGTTTTCAAGATAATTAACCATTTCAGTATTGTTTTACATCTGTGACCTTGACCTTTAAACCCATGACCTTTTCTATACATCAAAATGATTGTTTTATCGATACCTACAACATTCTAATATACATCCTTATACAAAAAGTTAATAGTTTTCGAGATAATTAACCATTTCGGTATTGTTTTCGCATCTGTGACCTTGACCTTTGAACCCATGACCTTTTTCTATACATCAAAATGGTCGTTGTATCAATACCTACAACATTCTAATATACATGACTATACAAAAAGTTTATAGTTTTAGAGATAATAAGTATAATCAGAGGTAAAAAAAAATTAGGTCACGACCTTCACAATTGACCTTGACCTCATTTTGAAGATACTAACAAGAAGATGTCAAAACTGAAAACCCCATGTCATTATCTGGTCAAGTAGTCAAGTTATAACAATTTGAAGCTATTTTACGATTTTTTCAAAATTAAACGCAAAAACGCGTAACCCATTTTTCGACCGAATTTCACGAAATGAACAAACTACAGGCTTAAGACCCTAGAGAAGCCAAATATCACATCAGATTTTTTCTCCAATCAATACTTTCGGAGAAGAAGATTTTTTAAGATTTTTGCACCCCTAGGTCACCTTGACCTAGTTATGGTAGCCATGGCAATGCCAAACAAATCTGAATTGCACCGACCCAGACATGCTTCTGACCAAGTCTCGTTGAAATCTGCCCAGTGGTTCGTGAGAAGAAGATGAAAATGTGAAAAGTTTACGACGACAACGACGACGACGACGACGACAGACAACGGACAAATTGTGATCAGAAAAGCTCACTTGAGCCTTTGGCTCAGGTGAGCTAAAAAAGATGTATATTGGTACCTCGTAATTTAATTTTATTTAGCATGCTAATAATTTAATAAGAATAACCATGGGCAACATATTACAAATAATCTTCTTGACACTAGGCCAAGTTTGAAAAAAAAACTCGACTCATCACTGTACTACTTCAAATAATGGGGTTCGCCGCTGTACCATCTGATCCATACCTCTTAACATTTGTGGGAAACATTTGTTTGGAAAACATAAATATAAAAAATTCCTGCAACAAAGTTCTTTTTACAGGAAAGCATCATCTGGCAATTCCATATCCATTGGAAATAAGTGTTCCGCATCCACGTTAGAGGGTATCACATGGTACAGTGGCGAACCCCATTGAGTAGTGGTCAAGTACTTTTTCTGAGACCTGATTAAGTCTGCAACTTTACTGAAAATTCACATTTTCTAGAAAACAGGGATAAATGTGAATCAAAATAAGATTAATATAAAGCATTCATACCTGTTCTTTTTTATGTTGAACCATGTGTGTCTTAAGCTGGAAGTAGGATTTAAACTTGGCAGGACAATACTGGCATATATAAGAATTATCTACCAGTATGCGCACATTTTTTAGTATCCGTTTGTTAGCCGGATCTTTACTGGGATCAAATTCTGATTCCTGAAAATCAAGGACAAAGTTAAGCTAAATTAGAACTCTTGAGTAGAAAAACTCATTTGTTTACCTTACAATATTGTTGTAGTAATGTATGCCAAATGCCAGTTTGTGGGTCAATTATAATACAACTATTAATTTCAAAATACTCGGAGGTCTTACAGACCAAAAACATTGAAAATATAAATGTACAGCTGTGTATAGGTCATGCACAATCTGACAGCAAAGTTAACAACTTAACAACAAGTCTAATTTGCATTATAGAAACAGTTGTGACAGGTATACAAATACTGAATTTTGTAATAATATATCGTAATCTATACATCAGCTGTTGTTGAGTTGTCAATGCCCTATTTAGTATTTACAAAAATAAACTGACCCAAAAACATAAACACTCTGCCATCAGGGGTCAGTTGCTCGAAGATCAATTAATTAGTCAAAATTTAAATTTTGCAGTACTTAAGATATATTATGAACTTAAAGTTGAAATGTTAATAATTAATAAAAATTCCATCAAACTTAAGCACATTGAAATAAAAATACCAATTCGATAGTGATACATGTATTTTGATTTTATTCATACATGTATTTGAATTTTTAGCTAATCACTGATTAAACTAATCAACCTTCGAACAACTGGGTCCTGATTGCACACAACCTATAGTAGGGGTTGCTATGAAAACTGTTACAAAAACATTTGTTTCGGACAAATTGATGGAGGGACTGAGGTAAACCAGTTTACCCCCCTCTTCTTCAAACCAGGGGTGTAAAAACTTACTTTGTCTCCATTCTCATTGGATTCACTTTCTGAATTGTCTTGTACAGGCATCTCAACAACAACTGTTTGTGCTGCCTCCTCTGTTGGTATAGCTGCAGTTACTTCCCCTGATGTATCTGGCTGGGGTGATGGTACTGCAGTCTCGGGAACTACTTGGGGTGGTGGTTGTATAGGAAGGGTTGATCCTACTCCAGATGGCCAAACCTTAAAATAGTCAAATAAATTATACTGATAAAATCCAAATACATGACATACAGTAATGATAAGAGAACATCATTTCTTGTTATAAATACAAAAACTCTGCATCATTATAAGGTACAAAATTTCTTTAATGTCTTTTAAAGTTTTGTGGAAATCAGAGAAAGAACACAAACAAAAAAGATAAGCAGGCATGTTAAACATTGTAGGTGGAAATGGATTGGACACATATTAAGATAGAAGAGTCTGAAGACAGATGAACATCCAAGGATTGCTCTGCAATGGACACCAGCAGAAGGAAAGAGAAGAAGAAGGCGGCAGAAGGAGACCTGTCGCAGGACTGTTGAAAGGGAAAGATCGGATCTTGGACTTAGGACATGGAGTGAAGCTGCTAAAATAGCTGCCAACAGAGATTCTTGGAGGAGAAAGATATCTGGCCCAATGCTCCACAAGGAGAGATGGACATAGTCAGTAAGTTTTGTGGAGCCTTGGTAGTTGAGTAGTCTAAAGGGCACACTTATGGATCAGATCCTAGTGTTAGAAAATTTGTCAGTTTGTTTGCCGAAGGTCTGTGGGTTTGTTTAATTTTGAATTTTTATTTTTTGAGTACCGGTTCTTCAGTTTTCTGCATCATTACAGAACTGATTATCTTAATTTATGTGAAAAGAATCTGAATTAACAGATCGCCGGCCAGGCCCACAATGTTCTGACAAAGGCCCGGCATGTTGAATTACCTGTAGACGCAAAAAGAATGAAAACTATTCCTGAATTGTGCCATTTAATGAAGTCACTGACACTAGTACGTCATTAGTTGCCTTGATGCTGCTTTGGTACCATGATGGCAGCCAGTGTCAGAACACTGTGGGCGTGGTCAGCGAAACGTCAATTGGTTAATAAACCATAACACTATTAAATTACTCCAGTCAACTTTAAATTTTGTGAAACTTTTTTCAGGAATTAACATTTATACATATTAAAAATTTATGTATTTATTTTTTATAAACTCTTTATTTTCGGATGCTTAATATTCATGATATAATCTCAAAATACTTGCTGTATTACATGAACTATTAACATGTTTAAATATTTCTCATACATATGTGATGGGAATTAAGTTTTACATTTATCACCATAAGTTTATCTAAGTTTCCTTGCTAGCGCAGGAAAACAAGTTGCTTACCAGACTGTACAAGACTCCAAACACTTACAGTATGTACTGTACATTCAATGTATAGACAGTTTTTAAGAATAAACTTGACTAAACAAAGGTGATTGTGAAACAAGCAGTGAGAGTGGTCTGGTACTAGCTTGAAGGATACCAGAACAGAGTATCGTAAAGTATTGATGAAATACAGGTCAAAGTTCAATTGAAATTTATGTATTTTTGGCTACATGGTTATGGTTGGTTAGTTGTTTTACAATGCATTGACAATTTTTCATCTACTGGTATTCAAAACAAAAACAAGTTTATTCATCTCTAAAGTATTAATCTAAGAACACATTCATATATGCACAAAATGTGTGAGTGTGTTTTATGGTCTGCCTTGTACCATGCTCACTCAAGGGTCTTTAAGGTGTTATCTCAGAGTCAGTGCTGCACAGACAAGCATACCAATAACCCAGTCACATTATACTGACACTGAGCAAACCACTTGATATAATTCCCCTAAATATCAGACTAGAAACCAGTATCTCAAGTTTTTAAAAATAATTCTCAAGTTTTTTAAGGATAATGCACAACCTGTCCATGGTTCAAACCTATGACCTCCGGCTCTCGAGTCTGGTGGTCTTTCACTGAGTCACCAAGGCAGTTGTTACATGATTATGGATTTTATTACAAGGTTGTACTGTATATTACCGGGGGTACAGTCAAACCTGTCATAAAGGTCATCCTAGGGGACCAGTAAAAGTTGCCTTTATGAGCAAGTGGCTTATATACAAGTTCAAATAATATGAATAAAGAACAATTGGGATACAATTCTACTGGCCTTTATAAGCAGATGGTACTTTTAAAGAGGTGGCCTTTCAGACGGGTTGGATTGTATGTTTTGAAGCAGATAGAGAGTAAAAATTAATGTATCATTATTTACTTTATGGGTAGCCATGTGTTTCTTTACGTTGGATTTCTGTGCGAATGCTCGGCCACAAACAATACACTGGAATGGTTTCTCTCCTGTGTGAGCGCGGATATGTTGCTGGAGATCAAAGTTCTTAGAGAATGATTTATCACAGTACTGGCATCTTAACTTCTTTTTATCTTCCAGAACAAGGTTTCCATTTTTACCACGCTTCACCTTCATAATCGAAGCATCATCAGGGGAGACAACTGTCACTAAACTTGCCTGAGCCGATTTTCTGCCTGGAAATTGAAAGGAAACAAGGAAGTGAAATAAGTTTTGCATTCCAGTCAAGATTATTAAACTTATATCAAGATGTCACCAGCTATAGGAAAATAAATTTATACTGTTATGATGTATTTTATAGAAGTCCCCTACTGTTTTATCCCAAAAGTAACAAGAGACCCATAATGCCTTTATCGCTCACCTGGCTATTTATAAGGAGATTATACTAGTTTATATTCTAGACTACTTAATAGCCAGCCCATCAAATATTATAAAGAATACATTACATGTGTGAAATGACTATGCATGTACTTTCTAAATACTAAATTTTCAATAATTTGATGGATAAATTTATATTAATCACTTGTTGCATTTATCATGCTCATCTTTAATCTGACTGGTGTGAACAAACTCTGATCTACTTCACCAAGGGACTTTACATGTCTCCGACACTATTTCTGTAGTTAGAAAAGAACTCTGATCTAACTATAGACACTGGAAAAGATAGCTGAACAACTTAAAAATGAGAAGACTTCTATACTGTACATGTCTGATTCTATACATGGATACCAGAATTTTTCATTAATTCATAATCTGACTCAAACATGCAAAATAACATGCTATAACATAAAACAGAAACAGTTTAGGTTTCAATTAGTGTTAAACTTATGCTAAAGTTTTAAATAACATCTCATGTTTCACAGTTTGAGATCCACTGGGACAGATGCTAGTGTTAGGAAGTCTGTCAGTTTGCTTGCCTAAGGCTGGTGGTTTTCTCCAATTACTTTCCTCCACATTCCAGAACTGACCACCTGAAATAAGTTAAAGAGTTTTGCCTTGGGCTTAAGAACACATTACTCTTCTCAACTGTTAGATAACAATCCACAAAATACAATGCCACAAAAGCTATAACAGCATGTACAGTTTTTTTGGGGAAGAATTTATATACATGTATTTCTGTTCCATACCTGCTTTTGTAGGACTTGGTTTAGCTACACTTGGAGCGATAGGTTTATCTGGAAGTGCTGTTATGGTGATTTGCTGCGGAGCTGGCTGTACTTGTATTTGATTGGTGGAGACAGTGCTTGTGAAAGCTGATCCGCTGGACGGCTGTAGAGTAGCAGTAGTGGTGTTGACAGGACTTAGTATAGTTACATTATTTGGTGATCTAGTTGTATATGCCATCTGAGATAAGAACGGCCCTGCTGGATGTACGGCAGATCCCTGAAAAATAATATCATTACAGATGTAGAACATTCAAAATCTACAACTTTTAGAAATTGCCAAATATTCTTATCTGAAATCTATTGCAATTCCAGCACTCTCACAGGGTCATTTTTGAGGCCAATATTCTGGCCCATTCACAATTTAAAATTTCATGGGTTTTTTCACAATCACTTGCCAATTTTCACAATTTTGGAAATTTCAGCTTTATAAACAGTACTTTTGAGTTTTCTATCACTTAAATGGACTTTTCTTTTTTCACAATATTGGCCATTATAAAGCTTCTTTTCATATTTGCACAAAAAATGAGAGAGAGAGAAAGAAAAAGAGAGAGTGTCAGTCCTCATCAGTAAGAGTGATGTGACAATGGGAATAGTAAATTTACAATGTGAATTTCTAATAAGTATGTCCTTGTTTTGATAATTTCAACATTTTCTATTGTGGTACCCGTATAATTGAGATTACTGAAAAATTACCAGTCCTTCCCAAATGTTACCCAAACTTCATCAATGACATTTCCAGTAACATGAATTTTTACATTTAATTTTTTTTTTTTTTTTTTAATAAAGCATTGATATACAATGTACACTGTCAAATGACACTGTCTTCGTTTGCAGAACACTACATGTATCCAATACAAATTGCTCATTTTAAATATTAATACCGGTAGATGATATTAAGACATTACCAGCTGAATTGTAGATGCCCCAAGAGTCTGGTCCACATTAGCAAAAGACATCAAATCATCTGTGAGTACCATATTCTGTGTAAGCTGAGTTAGAGGTGATGGAGGAATGGTTGTGTACGCTGGTAAACTTGTAGCCTGAAAATTAATCATATAAAAACAATAAATACAACTATTATAAGGTGATAGTCTCTGAGCAATGGTTGTATACGCTGGTAAACTTGTAGCCTGAAAATTAATCATATAATATAATCAGGCCTTAGATAGAATTTTTAATTCCACTTGGCACAGTGCCTAGTTGAATAAGAAAACCATTCGGCACTTGGAAATTTAACTCAGCACAGTCACAATAAGTGTAAAAGATAATATCATACTGACTGACAAATATATATAAACACTCGGAACATCGGTTGGATTTTACGTTACACTTAGTGACTTCCGAATGCGAAACAGTTTGCACATATCATGCAAACGTTCAAATGATTTTGTTGATTCACGCTTGTAACAGAACGGCAAGATTTTTACAAAGGGGCCCGGATCGTTACAATTGACCTCGTTATACACAATTTTCCGACCTACACTAAATTGTCTGTTGTTTATTAATTGTAACAAGCCCATGATGTATATGTCTGATAAATTTAACTCGGCACCGTGACGAGTGCAATAACAACATCACTCGTCCCAGTACACATTTCACTCGTCAGGACGAGTGAATAATCGAAGCCCTGATAATGTATTATTTATGTAATCTTCTCAATATTCCATATAATAAAGCCACATAATAAAGATCATATTACACTTGTATAATATCATTCTCACGACCTTGCAATGTGCGCATACTATGACATTTACGTGACTTCTGTGTATTGCGTTTTTAGTGAAAAAAACTAAATGATAATAAATAGAATCTTACATTTATGTTTATGACTTTATGTAATATTGAATTTATTGAACTCGTTGAATACTAGTAATTTATCTATGCAACTTGCCATGGCTTGTTGCTTAACATTATTCAACTCGTTTAATAAATTCAATATTACATAAACATGATTGTTAGATCATAAATATATACACATGTATATACATGTGAATAATCCAGAAAATGGTTTTATTTTTCAGTTAACTTGTGAGCTAAAATTTAATGAATTACTGGTATTGAGATATAACACAAATACATGTACATACAAGGCATACAAGGTTAAACCCCAGTCAAGAATATGTCACTTATATTGTGATGTCTATAGGTGAACCGGTAAAGAGAATATGCAGTAAGGAATCTTTAGCATGCTATGTCTACCATGACCAATGGAATAAGTGTTTTTTTAGGTCTCTACAGTACTAATGGGACTTTCATTTTTAAATGTTACATGCTTGGCAAAAGAATAGTGACTACTTCTTGTTCAGACTGGACCATGGTTCAAACCCTGACCTGCAACATATAGAGAAAGCAATCTACCAACTGAATCACTGTAGGGATTCACAAGGTGATACTTCCATAGCTAAAAGAACTAGAACTGTCTCTTGAAAGCCAAATACACCCCCGCCCAAACATTTAATGTTTCCCCCGCAACCTTGACCTTTACGATATGACCTTGGTTCAAGGCCATGAAACATCTTTGGACCCATAAAGATTATTTATGTGAAGTTTTATGTCAGTCGTCCAATGCTATGAGATATGGCATGGACACGATTTTACATGGACACACAGACATGGTGATTCCTATATACCCCCA
This sequence comes from Anadara kagoshimensis, assembly GCA_021292105.1. NCBI lineage: Eukaryota > Metazoa > Mollusca > Bivalvia > Arcoida > Arcidae > Anadara > Anadara kagoshimensis. Next base: position 16,205,405 of record CM037875.1, on the reverse strand, counting down.
TCAGACTAGTTTTGGAGGGGTATGAAAATTATCATTTCTTTAATAGTGCAAAATTTTCATGTCACAAATATAGTGACACTAACAAGTAGTTGACTGAGGTCATTTACCTGCTGTACCTGTTGAACAGGAAGTTGCTGCGGTCGACTGACGACTGGCTGGAATACATTTTGTGATTGACTTGACTGTGTGGCTGTTTGTACGTTACTGCTTATAATGGGTTGTAGTGGCTGAATTGCTCTTTGTGGCATACAGCGGCTTTGTTTGTGATTCAGAAATAAAATCAATGAAGAGAATTGCTTTTTACATTTCCCACACTGAAAGACATCGTCTTCATCCACTGAAATAATTAAACAAGAGTTACACATACAGGTAGTTACTGTTTATCTCACCACCTCTAATTCAGGGCTGTCTCTAAAAACATTTGTGTATCAGACCAGGGCTCTTGTTGTTGTGAGAATAAGCAGCAGTCAAATAGTCAAAATTGTTATAATAGAAAATAGCATTTTTGTTACAAAACTCTAAAATGGACAGTTGAAAACATGTTTAATAAACTTAATAACTAATACATATTAGTTTCATTCATTTGTTTCATTGATTTTTTACCAGAATTTATTTTTTATTTTTATTTTATTTTGCTATGTTCATAGTAAATGTTTCAGTTATTTTTAACAATGCTGAAAATCAGTTGGTGTAAAACTTTTTCACAAATAGAGATTTTAAGCATTCAATATGGTGTTTTACAACATTTGTTTGATAAATGAAGATTTTGCAATGGATTTTCTAGAGAATATCAAAAAATGAAATATACATGTGCTAAAAAGGGGTTGATGTGATCGATAATTTTATTGGTGTGAAAATATGTGTGAGAGGATATAATTTAATGGTAAAATCTATCTGGCGGGGTAAATGTCATGGCTTATTTATTCCGTAAAATATCATTCATGAAACAAATCTCACAAGAAAATATTATCCTAGGAAAATATTTCACGGGGGATAGAATAAACTGTTACACTAATGCCACCAGGAAAATATGGCAGGGATGTTCTTTATCAATCTACATGCATTAAAGAAAGACTTTTGAGGTATAAAAAAGTATTGTTCTGTAATTTGTATTATTCTTTAAGATAGATGTATAATATCATATCCTGAGGAAAAAATATCACAATATATTTAAATCAAAATAAATCCTTAACTATCTCAGACTCTAACAAAGTTTCATCAAAATTCAACCAGTGGCTTAAGAGAAATGCTCCAAACAAAACTAAAACTCAAGATAAAACTTGCCTGGACAAACAGACACCATTAACAAAGTTATTGGAAAGAAATAATAAAAGTTACCACTGTTCTTGTACAAACCTTGTGGTGTATCTGCAATGGGCTGTGATTCTAGGAGGGATTGTACAGCAACAGCCGTCTGATTGTCCATCCCAGACACTGAAATATTCCAACAAAAAAAAAAATTATTATCAATAAAAAATGACATGCGGAAGGGAATTTGTGTAGAATTTCCCATATGTGAGACCATGGGAAGCTCAAGAAAGTTTGGGAGAAATGTAGCTGTCTCATTAATCAGTAGATAGATAAATTGACTGAATAGCATTTTCGGTCCCATTGTAGAATTTTTCATGTATATTGTGATGTCAATAGGTAGCTATATCATAGTATATGTAAAGTGGCAGATTTTTTTCCCTTTGCAAAACAATCTCCTACTGGTAATTAAGGACAGCAAATTTATCTGACACTGTACACTATTGGGTTCGCCCTTGTATCACATGAACACCTCTTGACGTTTACACTTATGTCGCAAATTCCCACAATTCCCACGACAACAGTGTTTTTAAAGAAAAACGTGAACTGATATGATTTCATATCCAACTGAAATCACTGCTCCACACAAACATTAGGGGTATCACATGTACAGCGGTAAACCTGATTAGTAGTATTCTTTTTACCCGTTTCTATAAATTTAGTCCTACAATGAGGGTATTTATAACTATGTCACTTGCTCTCTGTACAGTAAGTTGGGAAATTTTAGTATCAGTTCATTTTCACAAGAATGGTCATTTAAATATAAATATATTTCTTATATTTTATATTTAATATATATTTCTTTTATTTTCCTGTCATCTGATGATGGTCAGTCCAGCAAGTAACACAAGTAAATAAGAGTTCCTTGTACCATGTAATATCCCCAAATGTTTATGTGGAACAATTGTTTCCATTGGCAATGCAATCATATCAGTTCATGTTTTCCTGTAACAACATTTTCCAGGAATTTGCACATAAAGAGTTTTCCTATTTAACATCCTGTACAAACTCTACAGGGTGTTGATCACATGTCCAGCCGCAAATCTAGTTATAGTATCAAAATAAAATATTTGCAGAAGATTAATTTTGTGTTCTGTAACGCCTGAATAAATTTACAACAAAAAATAATGAATTTCAAATCAGGAATTTTTCAAATAATTTTAGTACTGCAAAATGCAGTATTGTGAATTTGTCAATTAAAGTATTCAAAAAAAATCCATATGATAATTTTATTTATCAAACACAATGTGAACGTAAGGATATACACTAGATCATGCAATTAAGGACATGACTTCTTTTATAAAAAACTGTTTTGTTGGTAAGGTTTTAACCAGGAATAATCAAAAGATCTGGAAAACTTCAGGAATTATCTCTAAGCATTTCGAATATGATGTACAGGAGATTTCTGTCTACAAATAAATCTGTTTCCATTCCTGGTAGCCAAAATCGCCATTGGCTACTAATTTCTGAGGAATTCTTTCAAAAAGTAACCTATTTTTTAAATTTGTGTGAAAATACTTTAAAAAGGACTATATTTTCACAAATTTTGGAAATTTGGCTAGATCTACTAATTATTTTAAATTTATGGAAACCTAGAATAAATGATATTTCCTCATTACATAAGTTTACGTCTTTTAAGATAATACTGTCATACAAGTAACCAAATTCATCTGTGTTTAAAGGGATCAAAAGAAATTTAAGGGAAAGTTAATTTTTTTTTTTGGATGGATCATTACTTTTACAAAAAATGTTTGTTCCACAAACTCTGGTTATACACAAATATTTGGTATCAACTGTAATGCACCATGACCAGAAACTGGGTTTATTTTTATGATAAAACAATTAAATTTTGTTGTACAATACTTTTCTTTTTTAAAGTGGAGGAGTTTCATATTTTTTGGCGGGAAATGACTAGGCACTGGGTTTGTTTTGGCCATTCCAAGAAGAAAGCACCCACCCAAGACTTATGTCAAAGTAAAATTGGGATTTCCGAGAAAAGACGACATTTAAATAAATATTTTAACAGATAATTTTATTCTTTTCAAATTTTTCGACATTTCAATGCTGTTAATTTTTGTCTTATTAACATCGTTTACTCAGCAAAACGCTGACTAAGAACCGGTGTATTGATCAACCATCGAGAAAACAAAATGGTGGAACACCATCAACATGCAAATGATTTGTGACGGGAACTCGGTATACGGCATCGTCGAACAAAATGTAACATATTGTAAATTTTCGGTAGCATGGAGAGTTTCAAGTTGTTTTCTGTACAAAATGAAATATACCTGTAAATGTTTCAAAAAATTGGGCCATGTTCTCAGGCTGAAGCGAAGCATTTAATTTTTAGGAATACAGCGCCCCCTTTATCACGCTAAGGGGAGATAACCCAAGATTTTAATTTTTTTTGCATCGTCTCCGAGGCTTTAAAATTGCCACAAAAACATCATTAGGCACTAGAATGCCTATTTTTTTTATATCATTGCTCATTATCTTTAAATAGCATTACACGCTCTGAATTATCAGAATATTATCTCAATTTTCTTATTAATGCTAAAAGTTTTAATAATAGGAACTGAATGTCCACGGTGAAATTCTTATCATATTCTGATTATAATTAATAGATGAATATCAAGATGAAAGATAGAAAAGTCTTCTTTGGAAAGAATTATGTCGGAAAAATCCTCATATTTGATGCTAAAGAATTTTTCGTTCAAAAATTTATTGAACGATGATAGTCAGTGAAGTGCTATATCATGGTTTGAGATCCAGTAAGCCTTTTATACCAGCAGATCAGGCTTCAGTTTCACTATCATTTTTCATTAAATTTAGTTTTTCCGTCAACTGACCTTATCTGGCAAATCCAATGTGCCGAAAGCCGTGACTAGCCAATTTGGTGAAATTTTCAAGTAAGCCGATGATATTCGTCAATTCAGAGACATATATACCGGTTTTATATGTCTCTGGTCAATTTAAGGTGCCATTTTGAAAATTAATTAAAAACAAATATACTAATCCATGTCCAAAATACCACGAATCACAATCCTAAAGCAAAATTAAACACGTGTCTTATTAAGGAGCTAATACTTGATCCTTGTAAAAAGTATACCAGCCATTCTCAAATTTGTTACCTTTATCAGAGACATATAAAACCCCATGATGTCTCTGCCCTCATTAAACAAGAAGACTGAAAGTGAAAAAAAAGATTAAAAAGAGAACGTTAATTACAATAATTTTAAGGAATATACTATCCAGTAAATATGTACTTCAAATTTCCTCCACATAACAATTGGATTTTTCTCAAAATTTATGATATATATATACACAAAACCCAGGGGGCGGATCCAGAGTCTTGGTGAATGGGGGGGGGGGGGGGCACAATTATGTGTGAAAGGAGCGACCTGCTAGGGGGGTCGGGGGGCATGCTCCCCCAGAAAAATTTTGCTTTTTTCAGTATAAATTGTGCAATTTCCTGCATCTTGATCACCGTCGGGAGTCCTTTTTACCTCGCATTCAATGTGGATCTAAACCAGTCAAAGAACTAATCAGTCTAGCTTTTTTTTCTTTTAAATTGTAATATTGACGCAAGTGGCTATGGGTGTCGATGAGTTCAGAATATCTCTATCAACTGTACTGTCAAAATTTATCGCCGTCGGTAACTTGTAATGTCGGTCTTTTTATCTGTCGAGGTGTACAGTAGTTGTGCACCGCAATTCTAGACCGACCCCTTTTTGCGTTATATTGCAGATCGATACGTTGATCCATCGGAGGGATACCAATGTTTTGATTTAATTTGGTCGATAAATGGATGAACGTGGTCTGGGTGATCCAGTTTGGTTGATAAATCAAGCTCATCCATGGGAAATCTTTCTGATTGAATCCCGGTCCTAAGTTTGATTGATCATTTATTAATGGGGTTTAACTTCTAAGTCAATAATATTTAACTTATATCGAGACATCACCAGCTATATAGGTGTAGATGCAGAAATATTTACCTGTCAGATTTACGGTGATGGCATTATGCAGCGAGAGTTCTTTATCGTGCCACGCCTACCGTGACAAGGGGCATCGGTTTTTAAGGTTTGTCCGAATGACCCGCATTCATTTTTCAATGCCGAGCGAACAGTCACTACACTTTTTCAATTCTTGGGTCAGACCTGAACAGAGACCAAACCCTCGACCCCCTTAATTTACAGAGCAAGCACTTTACCAACTGACCTGCCTGCTACATACACCGAAGGGGTAGGTCTCCTACTACCACTACCCCTTTTCCACAATGAACTGTATGACATCCATCTGAACTTCAAGTTAATTTTATTATATTATTAGTTTTAAAATGACTAGTTAGTCAGTTTCATCATTGTAAGAATCTTGTAACTAGAAAAAAAACACTGAATATTTTGGACGGATTTGTTCCGTAAAGCCGATAAACGGACAAATGAGACAGATTTTTCCCCATTAAAACCAATTAAAAATAAAAATGTACAAAAATTGTACAAAAATTTGGACTTTTATATAGAAAATAGAACATCGAGCTATAAGGTAATCTTGTGTGCTAAAAATTAGTTCTCTCTCTCTCTCTCTCTCTCTCTCTCTCTCTCTCTCTCGGCCATGTCCCTTGGTTTAAAAAGGTAAATTAGACGAATTCATGTATGATTAATGAAATCACTCTTCATGGAAGTCTCTTAATTAGTATGACTAATTAACGTTATCTACTGATTCTAACTGGTTTCTTTCACGCCTCAGCGATCAGGTAAATAACATTATCACATAAGACTGGTCAGTACTACCTGGATTCTTTCATGCTTCAGCGAACTGGTAAATTTCATCATCACCTGATTGCAATTTCCTGCCTGTATACACGAATTAATTAATCGGTACCACTAATTGACTGGTCTATGGCACGCCTCACCAACAAAAGTTCGATAAAGTGCTTTAACGGTCGTTAAAGCGCTTTAACGAATTTAATGTTGCATTAGCGTCGATAACAAGAACAAAATTTCCACTATTTTTATTTAACGAACGATAAATAGATATTGATTCGATAAAGTGCTTTAACGACCGATAAAGCGATTTACCGTTCGTTAAAGCGCTTTACCGTTCGTTAAAACGCTTTACCGTCCGTTAAAGCGCTTTATCGAGATTTTAGAGCTTATTACCGATATTTATATTGCATTAAAGAATTATCGAACTCACAGAAAGTCTATTACCGTTTATCGAAAAATTCAGCCAATCAGAGGGCGTGTAACAAAAGAATTACAGACGTTTCGTCCCATAGGACTTTTCGTCCAATGCCATTTCGTACCATTTTCGAGACATTTCGTACCATGTTCAGGACTTTTCGTCCCATAATTATAAGACGTTTCGTACCATAGGACTTTTCGTCCCATGGCATTTCATAACATTTTAATGACTTTTTAAAGATATTTTCTTAATTAATTAATTTATTTATTTTTGTTTTTTACTGTGTTATAAATAAAATTTAGGACTTTTCGTCCCATGGCATTTTGTAATATTTTAATGACTTTTTAGAGATTTTATTAATTTATTTATTTATTTATTTTGTTTTTTACTGTGTTATAAATAAAATTTAGGACTTTTCTTTCATGACATTTCGTAACATTTTAATGACTTTTTAAAGAGGTTTTATTACTTATTTATTTATTTATTTATTTATTTATTTTTTACTGTGTTATACTGAATAAAATTTAGTTACATATATATATTTAATTTCCCTTTTGTCTTTTTTTAAAGGGGGATGATTAAGGTATATATGTGAATACATCTTTATTTTTTATATGAATTTAACTAACTACAAGTTTATGCCAGTAAACTATCTTTTCTCTCGCTTATCATTAAATAAACTTTAAAGCCATAAAGTCTCGGGATTTCATTTTTTTTAATACCAATAAAAACAAAACACGTGTTTCCACAAGCTTTTATTGTTCAGTTGATGGAAACGTTCTACAAACATGAGGAAGCGTACGTGGGACTTATATCACTTTTACTTATCGTGATGTCCCGCTTATAGAAATGTAAGACTTAGAGTGACATATTATTGAAAAATGGCAATGTTCAAAAAGTATGCATAAAATATGAAAAAATGTGATGCAGAAAATACTTTAATAAGATGCGCACATGTCCAATATGTAATAATAACATCATGCAAATTTAGTTTCAGACTTAGTGGAGGTGTACATGTTCAATGAATTTAATAAATTGGTATAACGAATGTATAATGCCAGGACGAAAAGTACTCCATGAGTCCGAATATGGCATGAAACGTTCTGTAAAAATTACTTAATGTTATGGTACATCTTAAAAATGTGGAAAGAAAAGTCCCCAAAAAGTTTACGAAATATCATGGGACGAAAAGCCCTATGGTACGAAACGTCTTCGAAGTATGGGACGAAAAGTCCTGAATATGGTACGAAATGGCATGGGACGAAAAGTCCTATGGGACGAAACGTCTTGCTAAAATTGTATCAAGTAAATAAAAGTTAAATTAAATACATGGAATGAACTGATGATCTATACCTGCAATTTCTACATCTTATCGAACTTACTGACTTTCTTTTCGTCTAGTAAATATAAAATATATAATAATATATAGATAAATTAATACATATAAATCTTACCTTGTCCCTCCATAATTCTCCGTTAGTTGATTCCTGATTAAAAAAAATCCCACGACTTTTGTATCCAGTAATGAAGCCATTTGAGTAGATCTACCTTGAAATGACAGCCGATTCGATTACGAAAATTGACCATACATCGACAACACTGGACACTAATGTACCAATCGATGATTGATTGTCTTATTACAAAGTTTTTAATAACTCTTGTGATTTTAATAGGTCAATTAAATCAGGCGAAACTATAAAAATCAACAAGAATATGCGGGAAAGATACAATGATCGTCCATATTTAAAACAGGTTTTGTAACCATGTTTGCGCCAAAAACTACAGTATCTGTTGTTATTATTATTATTATTTTGTAACCAGCTTGGTCCATGTGGATGCAAATGCCGTTAAAGTTACTATTACCATATTATTAAAAGCAGACGAGAGAGAGAGAGAGAGAGAGAGAGGTTTATCGTGTTGATGAAGTGGTATCCAGTAACAATCAATGTAAATCATGCGATTAGCCAATCAAAACGCTCGTTACATATCTGTAACCATGACACATATGGTATTAACGAATTATCGAACATATCGCATTAACGAATTATCGGACACATTCTTCATTACCGTTCGATAATTTTTAAAGACCGTTAAATCGCTTTATCGGTCGATAAAGCGCTTTATCGAATCTATATCCATTTATCGTTCGTTAAATAAAAATAGTTGTAATTTTGTTCTTGTTATCGACGCCAATGCAACATTAAACTCGTTAAAGCGCTTTAACGACCGTTAAAGCACTTTATCGAACTTTTGTTGTCGAGGCGTGCCATACTGGTCATTACGCTGGTTTATTGACAATTAGCTAAGAGAGAGGGGGAAAAGTCGGGGCAACTGGGGGGGCGTAATGTATGCGTTCGCACAATAAACGAGTGCGATCTAGCTACGTCAGAAATCCACTTATGTGTGGTTTTGTATTTATCACATACCCTACCAAACTAAATGAAAAGCTTTCTTTGGCTTAATCTGTCAAAGAATTTACAATCAACTCAGTATTTCATATTGATTTTTGATCTGATTCGAAAAATCTGATACCTGACTGGAAAAACTGCTAAAGAAGTAATTAAAAACAACAGATAACTCTTCGTTTACGCATCATTGGTTAACATGTTACTAATACCATCGTAAACACTGGGGAAAATTAAAAAACAAACATTGATTTTACCAAATTATTTAACATCGTCCGCGATTCTCCCAACTCGAGTAAATTCTCCCAACTAAACATGACGTATGTATCACATATTGACGTCATATTATTTTTGTCATTACATATCACATAATGACGTCATATTATTGTTGTCGGAAAAGGGAATTCCCCTAAAAGGAGTTCCGGCTACTATGGTGATACGGAATGTTGTATCACACACGCGTGTGATACAGACTTCCATATCACATAGCTGGAAAAAACAATGTATTGCTATAGTAAGATTAAATGGATATGTGATAAAGTGCCCGATTTGAATATATGATGCTTACTTGCATAAATTAAACATGTGATACCCTATTGATACATAAATCAATTCATGATACATGTATTGTCATATTATAAATTTTTGAATTTCTGAATGAAATATTCAAACTTGAATTTATAATATGACTATTATAAATTTTTTAATATATCTCTCACACACAAAAAACGTGGTGTCATACATCTTAAACACAGCACACACACACACACACACACACACACACACACTTAACGCAAACATACACGTTGCGCTACTTAACACTGACACACACGCACGCGTGCGTGCGATATATTTTTTCTTATGACAGATCAAGTATGACATATTAATGGTGGCAATTTTACATGCAAGGGCTCAGAGATCCGAGGGCAGTTGGTTACGGTACATACGGATAAAGGACAGTAACAGCCAAATGAATGACTTGTACACGATTGAGTTCAGAGAGAGAGAAAGTGATGGTTGGTCGGTGGTTTTACAGATCATCAATTTCGCATCTATGTTGCATGTGGTGTGCAATTCCTTATCTACTTTGCATATATCATTTCAAATTAAATTAGCAATGGACATGCAGACTATCTTGACATCTAGTAAATGCCAACCACAATAGTACAATAGTCCTTGTCATTAACCAAGTTGAACCCTGAACCATAGACGCCTTGTGATTGAAAGCTTATATGCTCTTAACCACTAGGCAACCGCAGCCCAGGGAAAATTGAACCCTGAACCATAGGCACCTTGTGGTAAAAGGCTAATGCCTTAACCAATAGGCAACCGTAGGCCAGGGGCAGATGATGGCTACTGCATGCAATAGAACACCAACTGTACAATACAACAGAAAGAAATGAGAAAACTAAAAGTCAGAAGTATAAGAATTGAGAGAGCGCCCCGGTAAGGGCGAGTGGTCGAATATCCTTCACGGAAACATTCAACCACCTTCCCGTTTGACATCGGAGACTGCTCCGATATCTACGCCATTCTATCAAAAACAGCGAGGGAAGTATTGTTGTCATCTTCGCGCAATGTTGTGTTATATAAAGATACCTGATTTTACTTCATTGTGGTGTCTTAAATTAATTTATTTGACATTTTCTTTGTAAATGCGTGTTATATCTTATGCTTAATGTAGGTATAAAGACAAAAAATCATATCATTTTTGTGTTTATTAATTTCATCACATTGCTGTCGGTTTATTGAAATATTATATAAAATACAATTAAAATTATTCTTAGTTTTACCACATACCACATAACTTTTTACTACCACAATATATTTTAAAGAACGATGAACACAGTTCTAGGTGGAAAACATGCACGACCGAGACTTACATATACGATTAATTACATGTAAAACTTGACCCAGAGAAATACGGACAATTAAATAACGCGTTGATAAAAGACGCAGATACACACCGTGACATAAACCGTGAACACACACACACACACACACCACACACACACACACACACACACACAATCGTGGTGCTTAAGTTTACCACAAACGCAAACAAATGCACATTGTGGTGCGCAATGCAAACATTACATTGCGGTACTAAATAGAAACACACACACACGCATTAAAAAAGTTGTGGCGCACACACACACACACACATACACACACACACACTATCATGCTTACGACAAACATGTACATTGTAGTGCTTAATACGTACACATTGCAGATTAGCACAAACCAAAAATAGTGGTGCTTAAGCTTATCACAAACACAAACAAATGTACATTGTGGTGCGTAACGTAAACATACACATTCTCACGATACTAAATAGAAACACATTGGTTTTTTTTTCTTATAACAGTTTAAGTATGGCATATTAATGGTGACAATGATTTTTACATGTATGCAAGGCTCATAGATGTGAGGACTGTTGGTTGACGTGCATACGGATAAAAGAACCGTGCTAACCAGTAACAGCCAAATGATGAATTATTGATAATGATTTATACACGAATGAGTGCAGAGATTTACAGCCTCAAAGGAAAGAGGATGTTTGGTCGGTAGTTTCATTTACATCATATAATCAATTTCGATCTTGCAACTATATGCACTTCCTAAAATATGTTTGTGTTTTTATTCTTAGTTAGAAAAGAAAATATTTATTTAAAGAAGAACGAAGAAAATAAATTAAAAATAGCAACGGACATGCCAACTTTATCTTGACATCTAGTAAATGCAAACGACAATAGTATAATGATCCTTGTCATGAACCAAGTTGAACCCTGAACCTTAGAGGCCTTGTGATTAAAATCTTATGCTCTTAACCACTAGGCAACCGTAACACAGGGAAAATTGAACCCTGAACCATAGGCATGCTGTGGTAAAAGGCTAATGCCTTAACCATTAGGCAACCGGAGTTCAGGGGCAGATGATGGATACTGCATGCAATAGAACACCAACTGTACAATACAACAGAAAGAAATGAGAAAACTAAAAGTCAGAAATATAAGAATTGAGAGAGCGCCCCGGTAAGGGCGAGTGGTCGAATATCCTTCACGGAAACATTCAACCACCTTCCCGTTTGACATCGGAGACTGCTCCGATATCTACGCCATTCTATCAAAAACAGCGAGGGAAGTATTGATGTCATCTTGGCGCAATGTTGTGTTATATAAAGATACCTGATTTTATTTTATTGTGGTGTCTTAAATTAATTTATTTGACAGTTTCTTTGTAAATGCGTGTTATATTTTATATTTGTTGTCGGTATAAAGACATTTTTGTGTTTATCAATTTCATCACATTGCTGTCGGCTTATTGAAATATTATATAAAATACAATTAAAATTATTTTTAGTTTCACCATTCCACATAACTCTTTACTACTACAATATCTGTTAAAGAACGGTGAACACAGTTCCGGGTAGAAAACATGCACGACCGAGACTTACCTATACGATTAATGACCCAGCGTTGACGCAAATACACACCGTGACATACACCGTGAACACGCACACACACACACACACACACACCTCCTCGACATACATCTTGAACGCACACGCGCACATTATTATTATATTCCTTTAGGCAAACATGCACATTGTAGTGCTTAACACAAACACACAAATAAACGCACGCATTGCAGTATTAGCATAAACACACAAAAACCATGGTACTTAATCTTACCACAAACAGATGCATATTGTGACGAGTAATGCAAACATACACATTACGGTACTAACAGAAACACACACACACATACACATACTCACGCACACATTCACCCATACATAGAAATTGACACAAACACACACTGGCACATACACACACACCGTGACACGCATTGGCACATCAACACACATACACGCACACAACACACACACACACACATACATACTCACACACACATACACCCATACATAGAAATTGACACACTCACATAAACACACACACACTGGCACATACACACACGCATAGGCACATAAACACATACACGCACACAAACACACACACGTGCACTGGCACACACACGCACAAACACACTGATACACGTACACCAGCACACACACGCATTGACACACACAAACACACTGACACACATACACTGGTACACACAAACATACACTGGCACACACATTGACACGCACACGCACTGGAACACACATCCAACATACATACAACACTGACATACATACACTGGCACATACACACACACGCATTGACACACACACACATACATATAAACCGACACACACACATACACTCGCACACACACACACACTGACACACACACACTGGCACACACAAACTGACACAGACACTTACACACACTGGCACACCCATAAACTTACACATACACACTTACACACAAACACGTACTGAAACACACACACATACATGCACACACTGACACAAACACACTTGCACACACACTGAGACATACACACTGGCACACACAATAACACACACGCGCACTGAAACACACACACTGACACACATACATACACACACTGTCACATAGAATATGTGTTGCAGGTATTTTAATTGCCCAAATGGTGCAAGTGAATGATTAAGAGTGTCTCTTTGATTGACCAATCCGTGACGTCCTTTTCTGGGTCCTTTGGTTAGGTACCCCTTTTCAACGACGTCTGTAACAAGTTTTGTAATCTCCACTGAGATTTGATGTATGACTTGTGTCAGATAGGCAAATCACAGAGCGTGTAATAAAGAGGGATGTTTTCGATAACGTCCGTACTGTTTTCTAGATCTGATTTCAATCCCATTTTTTGATCAAGCATTATTGATAGTTCGCTCGCGGACCAGTACAGACGAAGAAAGAAGAAAAGAATTAAAGGAAAGTAAAAGAGAAAATACAGTTAGAATACTATAAGTAAGAACAACTCATTTTCTCAATTTACTATAGTAATTGCTATAAAAGTAGCAAGGTCAATTTAATTTAATTATGGGTACAGAAACCCCAAGAAAGAGGCCGGCGGATCGTTCAATGAACGACTCCCCAGATGGCCGAAAAGAAGAGACAACAACACCAGCCTTGACAAAGGCAGTGGAGCCGGTTCTACGCTCTTTATCTCTATCTTACTAGAGTGCACGTGGAAGGGAAAAAGCCTACTTAAGGCCATGTCCCACTCACATGCCCATCAGGCAGTCACCCAGACCCTCAAAGGGCAAAGCTTTGGCGCTTATATTACCAGGAATAAGGACCTATCATCAAAACTAGGGACACTCCCCGGGCACGTACTTTGCTACAGTCAGATTCGCTTCCATTTAATCATAACTTTGTTCCCATCAAATGCAGGCAATTAAATCAAAGAAAAAGCTTCGGTGTCATTAAAAACATCGCGCTTTATGAAACGGAAGACAACATAATGAAACTGATTAGATCGAACCCGAAAAACTAGATTGTCCCCAGTCAAGTACTCGGACTAAACAATAGAGAAAGAAAACCATCAGGGGCTATCAGGCTTACATTCAACGAGCCTAAAATACCCACAACAATTCACATATGGTTCTTTACCCTGCCAGTTTATCAGTTCAACCACCCTACTATGTTCTGCTATAACTGTTAAAACAGGGCACAAAACAGACAAGTGCAAAAATAACACAGTCTGCTCACACTGTACAGGTCCACACAGGTACATTGACTGTGACAATCTTAATCAAGACCCAATGTGCGCAAACTGCCTAGGCTCTCACCGACCTACGAGCAAACTCTGTCCCAAAAAATAATAAAATTGCAAAGCCAGGGCAAGTCCCAGTCAACAAAACTGCCAAAGCGACCACAGCTGTCACTGAGCTACCACAAGCTCCCCAGCCATCCAAAAGCGCATCATACGCCCCAGTGGTCCAAACCAGCACGCCAGCAATTGTAAATAAAAACTAAAATAGAGCAGGGTAAAAACAAGAAAGCTAAAAAGAGCGATGATCCATTTCTGGAATATACCGCTCCTACCAGTCAAGATATATCAAAATATCACCTGACAGTCAAGCAACAAAACAGGAGTCAACACAGAGCTCAACTGAGTCCAGCCAGTCGACTCAAAGCTCCTCGGACTCCACCTTTATTTCACAGGACTCTGAGCTGACCACACAGGAAACATCAAAGGAAATATATCAAAATAACACAAAAGAACTACGCGAGAGCCTTCTTATGGTGATCACAAAATATATGGCCCAATCGGACCCTGATGTCAAACTCCTGGCTGGGAGCTATCCAACATCCTAGCTTACTAAATCATTAGTCACTCCCTACCCCTAGCACCATACTAACATGCCGTAATGGCGATCACTAACATTTTACAATGGAATGCTGGGGGGATAGGGCCCAAAATAGCTGAACTCAAAAACTATTTAGATCATGCTAAACCGGATGTGCTCCTAATCCAAGAATATTATAGGAATATAAAGAAAACAAAAAATCACAATATTTCTGGCTACCAGCCGCCAATTATTAAAGCAGACCATAGACTGGCTATATATATATTAAAAATCAGGTTCAATATAAGGAAATTAACACCCCTGACCACATGCCATATCAAAAGATAGAACTAGTTTTAAATAATAATACCAAAATCACATTAATTCACGTCTACTTTAATCCAAAATTTAAACATGATCAACTTTCTCAACAGCTCAACTCAATAATAAATAATGATAATAATAATAAATTAATCATAGCTGGAGACTTTAACGCCCATAACAAGGTCTGGGGCGACAAAAATACTGATTATAAAGGCACCGCCACAGAAAACTGGCTAGATCAGACCAACCTGGTAATACTAAACGATGGCTCCCCGACCCGATTGGTGAAGGATTCAGCCACAGTAATAGATCTATCACTGAGCACACCCGATATATCAAATGAAATAAATTATCAAACACTCAATGATCAATTTGGCTCCGATCATATACCCATAATGCTAACACTACAATCAGAACTAAATAAAATGGAACAAAAATCCCCCCACCCCGCCAAATGGATTTACAATAAAGCGAACTGGCCTCTATTCCATGACCTTTGTAATCAAATCGACCATCAACAAATTAAAAACACTGACATAAATATATATTACGAAAACCTCCACAAAACAGTAAATAATATAGCAGATAGAAAAGACCACTGGGAAAATTACTGTAACACCTTAAATACTAATCTAAAAGTCTTGACTAAAATTAAAGCCATGAAAAACAACCCCCAAAAGTAAATACCTGTAATAGAGGGCGCTACGTCTGCACAGGCAGGGGCGTAGCTGGGGTGTTTATGATGTGGACGCCTAAAGAGGGCAGGGTGTTTGGGGGCCGCCCTGATGCGAATTTACGGCCCTCCAGGGCGCTATTTATCAGAATTTTTCTTATAAGTTTATGCTATGCTGTGGTAGTTTTTGTCGTTCTTTTGAGGACTGGTTCATTCTTAAACCTGAAGACGAGGTACAAGGGGGTCTGATGTTGTATGGCATAAGCACTACGAAAACAACACACTCAATACATTGAGAAAGTCAAGTTAAAATGGGAGTTCAATTAATATAGTGGTGAGGCTAAACGGAGGAGAGGAAATATATTTGTAAATATATTGCGTTAATACATAATGAAACGTGACGAATGGCTAGTAGAAGTTTTTTAATGTAATCAAATCAGATAGTTTTGAACAATTGTTTTGCCATACAGATAGGTAAAGTTAGCTACTAGTAACTGGCTACTAGTAGCTGGCTACTTGTAGAAGAAAAGTTAGCTACTAGTAGCCAGTTACTTGTGGAAGAAAAGTTAGCTACTAGTAGCCAGTTACTTGTGGAAGAAAAGTTAGCTACTAGTAGCCAGTTACTTGTGGAAGAAAAGTTAGCTACTAGTAGCCAGTTACTTGTTAGAAAAGCAGTTGATTACTTTGAAAAAATATCATCTATTTACTGCACATAACTACGAAAGCCTATTAAGCTCATGAATAAAAAAAAATTAAAAGGCGTAATAACGCGAAATAAAGGCGTTATAATGTGAAAAAAGGCGTTATAACGCCTTTAGAAAGGCGTAATAACGCGAATTGAAAGGCGTTATAACGCGAAATAAAGGCGTAATAACGCGAATTGAAAGGCGTTATAACGCGAAATAAAGGCGTTATAACGCCTTTAGAAAGGCGTAATAACGCGAATCGAAAGGCATTATAACGCGAATCGAAAGGCATTATAACAACCCTCACCACAAACAGATTGGTTTTAGTTTGAAAAGCTTAAGGCAACTGTAGATCTATTCATACTAAGATGTCACAGGTGTCATTTAATCATTGTTAAAAGTTAGCGATTGACAATTGGACAGGAACTTTTTAATAAATAGTCATGTGTACATTGCCAATGTTTATCAATGTTTATATTTCAGATTACTTAAAAAATTTCCATCCCCATATATAAAATGATACTCTTTATGAAAAAACAACACTTTAACATTGAAAAGAAACCTTTCTTTCTGTTTTACTGAAATAGTATGTTCATTTCAGCGCAGGATCAGATGATGTGCAGTTTTTTTTTTAATTTTCATAGAAGAAATACATATAAAACAGCTTATTACATTACATATAGTTGTGCAGGAAACACACACACACACACACACACACACACACACACACACACACACACACTTTTAATATGTATGTAAAGTGTGGGGGCGGGGGTGGGGTTAGAGATTAAACCCCAGGACCTCCACATCATTATGGAAGGCATCTTTACTTCGCGCCTTTCAATTCGCGTTATTACGCCTTTCTAAAGGCGTTATAACGCATTTTTTCGCATTATAACGCCTTTATTTCGCGTTATAACGCCTTTCAATTCGCGTTATTACGCCTTTTATTTTTTTTTATTTATGAGCTTAATAGGCTTTCGTAGTTGACAGATTTGTTACTCTGAAAAAAAAATTATAATTGAAATGACCAAGACCAGCCTATATTTCATTTTCATGTATCCAGTAATATATTAATTTGCCCTCATGCCCATATGACAGCTTGGCTTACTCCAACCTCATGCAGTCATTCCAGAAATAATCGTATTGCTTATATTCCTTTAAATGGTCAAAAATGAAATTTTGAAATCAGACTCTTTTATGTCTCTTAAAAACAAAGATGTATATGTACAGAATTAAAAAATAAATTATTACACACACCAAATTTGAAATTAATAAATTATGATAACAGCTGGATAATTTCATACTTTCAACAATAAAGTCATATAAAACTGTTCTAAGTGACTATTATTTTGCTGGTTTTAGCATTAATTACAGAAAAGGCAAATGTTGTTTGTAAGAACTTGTCCGGTCGAGTGATAATATATCCTGGATAAATGCTTATATGCAATCTGAAATCGTGGAACTTTATCCATGTTAGGAGGTTAGGCATTGTGGAGGTTAGAAATTAACAACTGTGCGCTATTAACACTGAATAAATCCGAACAGAATTTTACATCATTTTAATACTAAGAAGACATATGCCACTGTTTTTCTAAAATCAAATACAATTTTATCATATCAACATAGTTTTTCAGAAAATGGTGTAACGGGGGTTAGTTCCTTATATGAGACTTTGAAAAATTCTATCTCAATATTGGATTTCAAGACATGAATTAAAAATTCCTATCTAATATAAAGTTTCCCCCTGTACTCTTAGGCCATCATTGTAATCTGAAATAAGTTTCATATCTTTATTGCTTTTAGTTATGAATTCCGCACGTAATGAAATATCTGTTACAGGTTAGGAATTTTTTCCGACACATGTAAAATAACTGGTTCAAAATTATGAATAATCACTTTTAGAAAATCTACTTGGTTCAAGACCCTATCTGATGTTAAGAAATAAATCTGATAGAATTTGTAAAATGGTTCCATTTAAAAACTATAATATCAGCTCTGAAAGTTTACATATTGCTATTGCAACATGCTCAAACGTCACATTTTCCTTCCAGAATCTGTCTCCACGGACAAGAAAAACCATTGTCAATGTTAAATGTTACAATATTATTTTGGAATGACTGCATGGTATATTCTGCTGCATAGACTTTTGAAATTAAAATGTAGATTTCGTTTTATATCATGTACTGTATGACCCATATTTGTCAATTAAACAATAAAAAAAATTCTGTATATAAATGGCATTATTCATATGATACTGTGTTATATTTGATGCTTTAATTGCTGAATATACTAATATTCTACTGTAGAAATTTAAGAAATCTTTTTTTTTTTTTAAAAAATAACCTTTTTCAACTTATAATTGATTTATTCATGTTAATTTAAAAAAAAATTAAAGGGAAATAACCACTACAGAGAATTGTTACAAATGTTAAATTATAGGTTTTTTTGTATTTGAAAGGGATAACCATTATAGAAAATTGTTAAATTACAGTTTTTTGTAATACAAACATTACAAAGTAAAGAGAGATAACTCTAGTTACTTTGTTATATTACAGATAACTGTAATATTACAATATTTAGTAAGTCCCCGGACTGTATAATTTGTCCATAGAAAATTGAGTTAACAAAACTTGGGATGTTTTCAATAACGTTCGTACGGTTTATGTTGTGAATTTCGATCCTATTTTTTGCTTAAGCTCGGGTTGAAAGTAAAATTAAATGAGCAATGATTTAGAGTTGAGTTGAGTAATGGAGTTTAACGTCCCAGTCAAGAATACTTCAATGATATTTAGACTTCGCCAGCTACAGACGAAGGCGCAGACGTTTTGCCTTTGTGTTCTGCATGGCGAAAGAACATTCACTA
The DNA here is from genome assembly GCA_021292105.1 of Anadara kagoshimensis. Lineage (NCBI taxonomy): Eukaryota > Metazoa > Mollusca > Bivalvia > Arcoida > Arcidae > Anadara > Anadara kagoshimensis. The sequence continues at coordinate 16,185,732 of CM037875.1, read as the reverse complement.
CCACTTTGAAGTCTTGGGTCAGACCCGACCGGGGATCGAACCCACGACCTCCCACATACGAAGTAAGCATTCTAACAACTGAGGTACCGCAGTGGTTAGTAACTTACAGACACACACACAACACACTTACTGACACACACTGACCCGCATACGCATTGACACACACAAACACACTGACACATATACACTGGCACACACACGCATTGACACGCTCAAATACAAACACACTGACACACACATACATAGACACATACATACACATACACACTGGCACAAGCATACTTACACACATACTGGCACACACATAGTTACACAAACAATCACTTACTGACACACACACACACACAATTACACATATACACACTCTGACATACATACACTGGCACACACACACACACACACGCATTGACACACACATACATACACACTGTCACACACATACGCTCGCACACACATAATTACACACTAACACACATACATACACATTGACACACAACATACCACATACACACATTGGCACATGCATACGTACACACACTGGCACACACATGCTTACATACACATACATTTACTGACACACACACACACACTGACGCACACGCACTGAAACACAGATACAATATACACATACCCTGACATACATACACTGGCACACACACGCATTGACACACACACATACATACACACTGTCACACACATACACTCGCACACACATGCATATACATTGACACACACAGACACATTGACACACACACACAAACATACCACATACACACATTGGCACATGCATACGTACACACACTGGCACACACATGCTTACATACACATACATTTACTGACACACACTCACTGACACACACACGCACTGAAACACAGATACAACATACACACACGCTGACATACATACACTGGCACACACACGCATTGACACACACATACATACACACTGGAGCACACAAACACTGGCACACACACTGGCACACACAAACTGACATTTACACACACTGGCCACACCCCGTAAACTTAAATCATACACACTTACACACAAACACGGACTAAAAAACAAACACATAAATACACACACTGACACACACTGGCACACACAAACTGACACAGACACTTACACACACTGGCACACCCGTAAACTTAAACATACACACTTACACACAAAAACGCACTGAACAACACACACATAAATACAAACACTGACACAAACACACTTGCACACACACTGAGACATACACACTTACACACACACTAACACACACGCATAGAAAAACTCACACACTGACACACATACATACACATACTGGCACATACAATATGTGTTGCAGGTAGTTTAGTTGCCCAAATGATGCAAGTGAATGATTAAGAGTGTCTCTTTGATTGACCAATCCGTGACGTTCTGTTCTAGGTCTTTTGGTTAGGTACCCCTTTTCTACGACGTCCGTAACAAGTTTTGTAATCTCCACTGGGATTGGATGTATGACTTGTGTCAGATAGGCAAATCACAGAGCGTGTAATAAAGAGGGATGTTTTCGATAACGTCCGTACTGTTTTCTAGATCTGATTTCAATCCCATTTTTTGATCAAGCTCGAAGATAGTTTTTGACCTATAATTTGTCCATAGAAAATTGAGTTAACAAAACTTGGGATGTTTTCAATAACGTTCGTACGGTTTATGTTGTGAATTTCGATCCTATTTTTTGCTTAAGCTCGGGTTGAAAGTAAAATTAAATGAGCAATGATTTAGAGTTGAGTTGAGTAATGGAGTTTAACGTCCCAGTCAAGAATACTTCAATGATATTTAGACTTCGCCAGCTACAGACGAAGGCGCAGACGTTTTGCCTTTGTGTTCTGCATGGCGAAAGAACATTCACTACCCACTTTGAAGTCTTGGGTCAGACCCGACCGGGGATCGAACCCACGACCTCCCACATACGAAGTAAGCATTCTAACAACTGAGGTACCGCAGTGGTTAGTAACTTACAGACACACACACACTTACTGACACACACTGACCCGCATACGCATTGACACACACAAACACACTGATACATATACACTGGCACACACACGCATTGACACGCTCAAATACAAACACACTGACACACACATACATAGACACATACATACACATACACACTGGCACAAGCATACTTACACACATACTGGCACACACATAGTTACACAAACAATCACTTACTGACACACACACACTTAATTACACATATACACACTCTGACATACATACACTGGCACACACACACACACACGCATTGACACACAAACATGCATACACACTGTCACAAACATACGCTTGCACACACATAATTACACACTAACAACTAACACACATACATACACATTGACACACACACACATACCACATACACACATTGGCACATGCATACGTACACACACTGGCACACACATGCTTACATACACATACATTTACTGACACACACACACTGACACGCACACGCACTGAAACACAGATACAATATACACATACCCTGACATACATACACTGGCACACACACGCATTGACACACACACATACATACACATTGTCACACACATACACTCGCACACACATGCATATACACTGACACACGCATACATACACATTGACACACACACACACATACCACATACACACATTGGCACATGCATACATACACACACTGGCACACACATGCTTACATACACATACATTTACTGACACACACTCACTGACACACACGCACTCAAACACAGATACAACATATATATACACACACGCTGACATACATACACTGACACATACACGCATTGACACACACATACATACACACTGGAGCACACAAACACTGGCACACACACTGACACACACTGGCACACACAAACTGACACTTGCACACACTGGCACACCCGTAAACTTAAACATACACACTTAAACACAAACACGCACTGAAAAACACACACACATAAATACACACACTGACACAAACACACTTGCACACACACACACAGACATACACACTTATACACACACTAACACACACGCATAGAAAAACACACACACTGACACACATACATACACATACTGGCACATACAATATGTGTTGCAGGTATTTTAATTGCCCAAATGATGCAAGTGAATGATTAAGAGTGTCTCTTTGATGACCAATCCGTGACGTTCTTTTCTAGGTCTTTTGGTTAGGTACCCCTTTTCTACGACGTCCGTAACAAGTTTTGTAATCTCCACTGGGATTGGATGTATGACTTGTGTCAGATAGGCAAATCACAGAGCGTGTAATAAAGAGGGATGTTTTCGATAACGTCCGTACTGTTTTCTAGATCTGATTTCAATCCCATTTTTTGATCAAGCTCGAAGATAGTTTTTGACCTATAATTTGTCCATAGAAAATTGAGTTAACAAAACTTGGGATGTTTTCAATAACGTTCGTACGGTTTATGTTGTGAATTTCGATCCTATTTTTTGCTTAAGCTCGGGTTGAAAGTAAAATTAAATGAGCAATGATTTAGAGTTGAGTTGAGTAATGGAGTTTAACGTCCCAGTCAAGAATACTTCAATGATATTTAGACTTCGCCAGCTACAGACGAAGGCGCAGACGTTTTGCCTTTGTGTTCTGCATGGCGAAAGAACATTCACTACCCACTTTGAAGTCTTGGGTCAGACCCGACCGGGGATCGAACCCACGACCTCCCACATACGAAGTAAGCATTCTAACAACTGAGGTACCGCAGTGGTTAGTAACTTACAGACACACACACACACACTTACTGACACACACTGACCCGCATACGCGTTGACACACACAAACACACTGACACATATACACTGGCACACACACGCATTGACACGCTCAAATACAAACACACTGACACACACATACATAGACACATACATACACATACACACTGGCACAAGCATACTTACACACATACTGGCACACACATAGTTACACAAACAATCACTTACTGACACACACACACACACAATTACACATATACACACTCTGACATACATACACTGGCACACACACACACACACACACGCCTTGACACACACACATACATACACACTGTCACACACATACGCTCGCACACACATAATTACACACTAACACACATACATACACATTGACACACACACATACCACATACACACATTGGCACATGCATACGTACACACACTGGCACACACATGCTTACATACACATACATTTACTGACACACACACACTGACACGCACACGCACTGAAACACAGATACAATATACACATACCCTGACATACATACACTGGCACACACACGCATTACATACATACACACTGTCACACACATACACTCGCACACACATGCATATACACTGACACACACAGACACATTGACACACACACACAAACATACCACATACACACATTGGCACATGCATACGTACACACACTGGCACACACATGCTTACATACACATACATTTACTGACACACACTCACTGACACACACACACGCACTGAAACACAGATACAACATACACACACGCTGACATACATACACTGGCACACACACGCATTGACACACACATACATACACACTGGAGCACACAAACACTGGCACACACACTGGCACACACAAACTGACATTTACACACACTGGCACACCCGTAAACTTAAACATACACACTTACACACAAACACGGACTAAAAAACAAACACATAAATACACACACTGACACACACTGGCACACACAAACTGACACAGACACTTACACACACTGGCACACCCGTAAACTTAAACATACACACTTACACACAAAAACGCACTAAACACCAACATATAAATACAAACACTGACACAAACACACTTGCACACACACTGAGACATACACACTTACACACACACTAACACACACGCATAGAAAAACACACACACTGACACACATACATACACATACTGGCACATACAATATGTGTTGCAGGTAGTTTAATTGCCCAAATGATGCAAGTGAATGATTAAGAGTGTCTCTTTGATTGACCAATCCGTGACGTTATGTTCTAGGTCTTTTGGTTAGGTACCCCTTTTCTACGACGTCCGTAACAAGTTTTGTAATCTCCACTGGGATTGGATGTATGACTTGTGTCAGATAGGCAAATCACAGAGCGTGTAATAAAGAGGGATGTTTTCGATAACGTCCGTACTGTTTTCTAGATCTGATTTCAATCCCATTTTTTGATCAAGCTCGAAGATAGTTTTTGACCTATAATTTGTCCATAGAAAATTGAGTTAACAAAACTTGGGATGTTTTCAATAACGTTCGTACGGTTTA